>WBMV01000895.1:55619-175611 GCA_013396655.1 Campylorhamphus procurvoides
TTTTTTAAACTAGGAGCCAAAACAAATGTGGTATGCTGTTCAAAAAATGAGATCACTTTATTTTTTAACCCTCCTATCTTTGAAATGCTACAGTCAGTTTGCTTCAAGATTTCCAGAAGTATTTTGTTCTGGCATAAACTTCATCATGGTATTTCAGGGGGCCTCATAATACAGACTATCTACAACCTTAGCCATGGAGGACAGTAGTCTTTTCAGTAGCAGGAGAACACTTGCCTTTTAAATCTCATTTGCCATTCATAACTGTCCTTTTCCGTGAGAGTGCTTTTGGTTTCTTTTCTCACACTTCCATATCTCAATTTCTGCCTCCTTTTCCTTCACTTCATATGCTGCTTTTGCCTGGTTTACCTCTTTTCTGTTTTAAGAGAGAGACATTAGCAAAAGTTAAAACTAGACTTTAGTTCTGCAAAGCTAACTGCATATTCTGAGTTCCTATGCTGATGTATAGTCCAAATGATGTCGCTTAGATTTTTCTTGCTCTAGGTTTCAGCCCTGAGCCTGTGGTTGAGCCCCTCTGCTTTCAGTCCAGCTCTGAGCGCTACTCACCTCTGAGAATTGCACATAGAGAAGTGTGTGATGGGATGTTTGCTTTTCCTGCTGTCACACTGAAATCAAAGGGACATAAAACTCAAGTGAAACATTATGGTGTTTTCTTGAATTTCAAAATTCTGATTGCACAGGACTATATGCAGAAGTGTTCCCACAAATTCCTGTTAACTACCTCTTGAGGTTTTACAGATGCAGTGTGTTGTTTGTTTGTGTTCTCCACGTGTGTGTGCACTAAGAATAATACCTCAAAAATAATTTAAAAAAATTATCCTAATTATTGTTTATTTTCTGAATGTGTTTTGGTTCCTTTCCTGTTTAACAAAATGGTTTTGCTCTTTACGAAAAATTCAAGTATGGAAGTAATGATTTGGAAATCATATGAAGGGCCTGATTTAAGAACATGAGAGTCATTAACAGCTAGCTTTGCTAGTGCTTTTTGTGTGTGCATATGTAATTCACCCATATTCGCTTTATCAGTGTGGCATAGCTGTGCATGTTATTTAAGGCTGTAGAAGGACACTGACGTTTCTAGAAATCATAAGAATCAAGATTTCTAAGAATCGTTCTTACCTTAATTAGCCCATGCTTAAACACATAAAACAATACTTGGGCAATAACATAGGTAGTAGGAGGCATGTAGTTTCTTGTGGAAGGTTTCTTGATATAAGAAGAAGAGAAGTTTGGTTAAGGAGGAGGTAGAAGACTCACTGTTGTCAAGGTACAGTAGGATTCAGAAGGCAGCAGCAGAAGACATGCCGTGCAGAATTTTAAGGAAAAGAGAGAAAAGGATAAATAAAGGAAGGATTGAGCAGAATATAGACAAAAAGTTCAAAGAGAACAGTCAGAGATATACCATAGAAATCAATCATTAAGTAGGAAAAAGGGATGAGCAAGTGTACAAATAGGGAAAAAACTCAACTGTGTAGAGAAGATCAAGTATTAAAAAAAAAAAAAAAGGCAGAGACTGAAAGGGACAGAGCGGAAATGTGTTGTTTGTAGCAGGACTTTTGGAGCTTTGAATCCACTGCCACTATTACAACTGGTGATTTGTGTCTTTCTGGATACACTAAGGTAAGGCTTTTTTTAATGTGAACTGATACAGTTAAAAGGAATGGAAGATGGAAAATGCCATTCAGCTATTGCAAATAATTTCCTCCCTCTCCCTTGTTCGTAATGCTGTGGTTAACGCATACATGTTTTTCTGATCATTTCTAGAGTGACACAAATAAGAACCCTGCCTCACTAACGATAAAGAATGTTTCATCCATGGACAGCGGACTGTGGATTTCCTGTGTAGCAGAGAACATTGTGGGAGAGGACCAAGCTTCTGCTGAACTCACGGTATTCTGTACGTATGCAGGCCTTCATACTGATCTTGAGGCCAAACTGCATTGGTAGAAACTATTTTGGCTATAAGTATTTATTGGACCCTCAGGTTGTTGACAAGAAAACCCTTAAGTCATGTGAATTATCTACTGCCGTTAATGCTAGGAATAGCCCAACCAGCAGTTGTTGCATTTATCTTTTTCAGCTTTGTATTCTGCAAAAAATGTATTTCTAACTGCTTTCTCTTCCGCTTAGAACAATCTGTAAGTAAAGGTCTGAAACTCCAAATACTGAATAGCACTGTCAGTATGGAAGGTTTGTCATTGTGTGTATGTCCATACACAGTGTCTTGGGAATTGCAAAGTGCGAATGCATGAAAAGGCTTGTAGAATTATATGAGACTACAAATCTTTAAATTGTTACTATCTAAAACAACAATTGCTTTGTTCAAAAAATAATATACTCTCAGCATTTGTATGGCCAGATGTAAATTTATTTGTCATATCTTTGAATATTGCATCTATTTGCCAGGGCCAAGGAAGGAGGAAGGGACATGTAGTATAGAGGAATTGGCTTCTTAGATTTAAGCTCCAAGCTGAATTCATTTTACATGAATTAGACAGCATGTTTTCACAAGTTGCAACCCTCTGTTTAAGTGAACATGGGAATGGAACACTTTGTAGATGGCAAACTTTGTTCAGCACATGCTCATGACAGAGTAAACTAGAAAAATCACTGTACACGTAGGTTTGCAAGTTGAAATTGGGTATGTAATAACTATGGGAAGGAACATAAACTAGAAATGTTTTAGCAGTGTAAATGAGATTCTGAGCTTGGCACTGTTAGGAGTGATAAAAGGGAGTACAGCTAGATGAACTTGGATGTAGTTAAGAATAAATATAAAGGAAAATTTCCCAGTTGTGAAATAATGGACAAGGTGTTGGAATAATCTCTTGAGGGAAACTGAAGAAGCCTGTAAACTTGAGGCATTTAGCAAATTTGAACAAGGATGAGAGTATGTATAGTAGAAAAGCATGCTTCCTTGAGAAGAGAATCCAGTGAATTAAGTAATCTGTTCTGGCTTTGATTCTGTGAAGAAAATAGCTTGTAAGTTTGAATTCCTTGCTGAGTATATTTCCAGTAGTACTTGGTTTTGGCCAACTTTAAATATTTTCAATAGTGTTGTTTTCCTTCAGCACTCCCCTGCACCATTTTTTCAGTAGAATAAAGTTACAATGTCTTCCTCCCAAGAGAGAGATCTTCTCAGCCATGCAGTGACTGAACTTCTCACACCTTAGAGGGTTTAAGTGATTTAACACATGTTCAGTTTTTGTCTGAAACTAGTCTGTTTTGTTTCATTCTAAAGAATAGCTTCTTTTCAGTTGTAAGCATAGTACCCTAGGCAGAGCAGGTGTGTTCCTGTGTGAGTGTCCTTCAAATAGGTACCATTCCTACTAGCAGCATACTTTTGTACTGGTGAATGAAAAATACTTCCTTGATTACTTTGGAGAGAGGGAGGAAAGGGAGGAAGGACGTGTTCAGAATATTCTGATGTTCTTCACTCTTTCTTTTCCCCCCGATATAGTTGCACCAAATATCACATTTATTGAATCTCCAACCCCGGACCACCACTGGTGTATTCCGTTCACTGTGAAAGGGAACCCTAAGCCCACATTACAGTGGTTCTATGAAGGAGCTGTACTGAATGAGTCTGAATACATCTGTACTAAAATACATGTTATCAATCAAAGTGAATACCATGGCTGCCTTCAGCTGGACAATCCTACACACCTGAATAATGGTGCTTATACCTTACTGGCAAAGAATGATTATGGAGAGGATGAAAAACGAGTTGATGCACATTTCATGTCAGTGCCTGGAGATGGTAAGTGTAATTTTTTTTTTACCTTTAGCAATTGCAAATTGATACTGTTGAGACAGCACTCTTGGGCAGTTCAAGTGTTTTAGAGGAAGCTCTTTATAGGACTTTTTTTTCTCTGAATGAATGTCTTCAATATTAGTTGTAAAATAAAGTTTTACTTGAGCCTTTTCTCCTTGTTTATTGCTTCTCAAGAGAGGCCGTGCCAGTGCTCTGTAAATCTTTCCTTTGAGTAAGCATCCTCACTGCCAGCTAAGGCTAATAAAAGGTTGCTGTTTCTGAAGTTTTCCCAAGCCTCCATTCTAATCCTGGAAGGCACTGAGTGCCAATTCAGCCATTCTAACTTGCTACACTGCATATGAATGGAACTAGGCAATGTATCCAAAGGCATGGAGGATGCCGGCGTAACACCTAGTGCCTTGTTGCAAAATTGAGTGTGCAGTCCAGTGAGTTGATTATAATTTATTCTTTAGGGCATTAGGGGATCTGTGGAGAAAAAATAGTAACCCAGTGACAGGATGGACAAGATCTTAGGTCCTTACCGGCATTTCGATGTCCATTTCCCATTCATCTAAGTGGAGGTTGGGCATTGACATATTTAGGAGTGTCAGTATTCAGGAAAGTTGCATCTTCAGTTGCTCTAAAGATTCTGCCAAGGCCTTCTAAATACTGTTTGGGCAGTCTCAAGCTGAACTAACTCACTAAATCAAAGGGACTGCTGTAAGTGATTGGTGTTCACTGTGGTTTAATCTTTTCCCACATCTTCAAAACCATACGTGAAATGACTGTAAGAAAGTCACTATACATGTAAGCATACTGATGTATGTGTAAGAAAACTCTGAGCGGAACTTACACATCTGAAGTAGAAATAAAGTCACAATTTTGTGCAGATAATTACATACTCATATCTGAAAATATGAGCTTGTGTGTACATCTGGCTTTTTAGTTATCTGATATAAATAGTTGCCTTCTTTCTTTTAAACAGCAATGTGCAGTGCTAATGTTATCTGGCAGGAAAAAGAAAAAAGTGGATATTTAAATTCTCTCTTCCTATAGCTCAGGCTGCAGACAGTAAAAATATGGTCATATTTCATTCACACTGAGCCCTTCAGCTCAGTTTACTGTAGGAAGAGAGACATTAGGTCAAAAGACTTCCCATCCTTAGAAGGAGAAGACGCAGAGCTGATAAAACCAGGCTTTATTTACTCCTGCTGTTCTTAATGCTCCTCTCCTCTTTTTTTTCTCTGGAATTCTTCCTTAAATGGACTCATTACAAAAACATGCTATGGTGTCGGCCACTGGCATCCTTTAACTTGCTTTATAACTGTTCAGCAAAACAGTTCACTGCATGGATATTCTGTGTACAGTGGAAGTTCTCCTACACCCTGATTATTTAATATGTGCCTGGCTTCATTTTCAGAATAAGTTAACCTCTAATATGTTCAGGTGACGTTATAATTTTTTGTCTTTGATCCCAATCCCTTTTGCCTGTCCCGTTTTTCCTTTATGCCTATCCCCTGTCCACTGAAAACTTTCCAGTTGTGGTGTTTTAGATCAGTAAATAAAACTATTGCTAAATTAGAAAGAAAGCATGATTTATTTGTTGCATCCTCCTTATATTCATATGTGTATTATCTATATATAACGTAATCAGTGCTGTGTTCTTTAAACATTTCCCAGGGCCTGTAGGGGATTAAGCGTCACAAAAAGAGTATAGAGGGAATGGGACAATGTATAGACTATGTATAGGATGTAACTCCATTAGAGATTAGTTCACATATAGTGAATGGAACCAAACCAGTCTTAAAAATTAACAGAAGGTGAAATGGCTTATCTACTTAGCCTCCTCCTCAGTATTGTTTTTAGGGTTTCTTTTATAAGAATTCATGGCATTGAGACTTCGGAAATGTCACAACATTGTTGTCTTTTCCACTGAAGCTGGCATAAAAGCAAATCCATTGTATTACAATTTTTATTCTAAACTACTATATTTAAAGCACTGTCAGGCTTTTTCAAATCCTTAAAAGGCTTTTACACTGCTGTCATTGCTGTGTAGTTTTGGTTTTTTTGTCCCATATATTGAACAGTGAAGCATCAAGATTAAGGCCCGTGCCCTGGTTCATTTCCGTGTCTTCATGACTGAATTAAATACTAATCCTGATGTTTCATGGGATGAGGTACACTCGCTGAGCTTAAACTGATTCTTTCCTTATTGCATCAATTAGGCAAATGCTCAGAAGGTGAAAACAAAAGAACATTTATAAAACCCCTGCACCTATAATCCATATGTCTTCCTAAAGTAAAAACACTTAAGTCTGAAGCATGTTCTGTTATCAACACTGTAATACACCACATTCAGAGGTGCATCAAACATGTTAAAAACATGATTTGTGGTAATATGCTCTCAATTTTCAGCATGCTGTTTGGTGAATTTTTTTTCCATAGCTTGAGGATGCAAGTGTAAAAGAGAGGAAACCATGTAGCACAGTGGGATTTTGATTCTGTTAATGTTGCAAAATAAGGATTTGTTTTAAATACAAAGACTTAGAAGAATAAACTTTGTATTTTATTAGCTGGATTTTAGCTTTCCTTAATCTGTTAAAGTTCTTGGCATCCTGTTCTTGCTGAGAGTGACTTAATTATTTGAGATGACGCTGCAGTGTGCCAGAAATGGTCCTAATTTATTCTGGAACCTGTCCTCATAGTTGATCCAAAACGGCTAATGAGTGTGGGAGAGATTTTTACCAATAATAGGTGTTTTTAATTAAGCTTATTCATCTGCCAACTGTCTATACTAAAATTCAGCTGAAGGAATCCAAGTCATATATATCTTGTCAAAGTAAAAAAATATGTTAAATATGCCATAGAAATAGTATTTGCTTTTGAGGTATAATGTGTTTTGCAGAATTACGCTTTTGGAATTGAGTATTTTGCTGCTGTTTTATTTTGAAAATGTCAAATTTATAAAGAAAGAAGCAAGCAATCCAAGTGTAGTTGTTGTAGTTTGTAAAGATGAGTGAATAGGATAAGTCTTTTGATTGTTCATTTACTCAACAACCTCTTCTAACAGGGACTAAAACAATGGTGCTATTCTGTATTTGCCTTTAAAATAATTTTGTCTAAATGTGCAAAATGACTGTGGTGAAGTTTATTGTTAAAATAGCTTCAGCTGATGATTAAGTAGGTATGTTTTTATGTGCTAAATTGAAAAAATAATACTAAACAGAAATTTGGGGGTTCTTCAGCATCTTGACTTTTTAAACTTTTAAGTGTTTTGTTATATAAAATGTTTTGAATAAAGTTGATGACTTCACAGTTTATCTATCTGGCAGGAGTTAAGGGTTAAACTAATCTGCTTACTTTTATTCCAGTTCAAGTAAACAGTAACAAAAACGCTGCCATTTAACTCACAAATAAAGGACTAAGAGTTTTTTGTTGTTCTGGGGCTTTTTCCACTTCTGATTACAGAAGGGAAGTTAGAAATACTATCAGCTTTACACTGGGAAGACTGAATCCATGAGTTTTTATGAACAGAAATCTCTGGTCAGCTGTTGCTTGAGGACAGACAGTACAAGCTTTCTTCACTGGTTACTTATTTCTGTTGATGGATATGATCGTCCTCGTGGATACTATTTAACTGTATCTCTGGGTACCAGTATGTCTTCAAATGCATATAAAAATTAACTGTTATCTGCTGCCATTCTGCTAATAGGTTGCAACTCTAATATTTTCATGACAGATTCTCATGGTTAACCATGGTGTTCTGCTCATACTTCACAGTGGGTTTAGGCCAGTATAATGCTACTGCTATGGATTTAGTCTATAGTAATATAAACAGAATTGCACTTTTTGCATGTGTATTCATCTTTGGAGATAATTAATATCTCTAATTTTATTCCCTAACCTACAAAAGAAAAAGTAAAAATATTGAAATGGTTATTAGAAGCCTACTACATAAGCTATGCTATGAATACCTTATCAGAATGAACATGTATGTTCAAATACAATGCAAGTATCTTTGAAAGCATGAAAATAGTCTAATAATGCACAGTAATTCTGTGGATGTTCTGTGCATTATAGCACATATGTGCTTAACCTTACATACGTGCAGTAATTTGAAAAGGATGCAGATAGGAACTGGTGAAATTTAAGAAGGTGTTGACTGGGCAGCTGTCCATTTGCTTGTGTAAAGTCTGGTTTCTGAGATGTCAGACTCTTCTGGTAAGAGTTGTGTCTGTGTATCAGTCGTGCAACTGGCTTCGTGGAAGCATCCTTTTACAGAGTGAATGAAATGGTGCTGTTTTGGTCATTGCTACCTCTAGCCCTTAAATTACCAGCTGACAGCTAAACTAGTTTGCTCTCACAGTGATGTAATAACAATTTCTTTATCAGATAAAAATCAGTGATTGTTAAAGCTCTCTGAAGTCTGCTTCCACTTGAAGTCAGGGAGAATTTTACAATTGAGTTCTCAATAGAAATAGTTATTGTTGCATTTATTGAAGATATACATATTAATAGGATTTTGCCCAGTTGGGCAATAATGCACGCCCTTGCCAGAGCTAGTGCCCTGTGCAGTAGCTCTTACACATGAAGCAAAATATTAACCTTTGGGATAACTCCAAAATTGTTGTAAATGTAATCTAATAAACAGGTACTACAATTATTGATGTTGATTTGCATTTATGAAGTTACTGATGATTGCTATGGGAAATAAAGTCAACTCTTAAAACAATTCTTAAAGAAATTCTTGTTCTTCCAGTACTTGCAATCTATTTACATAGCTTTTCTTTTTTTTTTTTTTTTTTCTCTCTTCTCCATGTGCAGGTAGTGGCCCAATTTTGGATCCAGACGTTTATGGTATATATTTGATTTTCTTTTTCTTTTCTTTTAACGTTAGAAATAAGGAACTGACAATATTAAAAATTGAATGTCAAGCCTCAGTTAAATTGAAATGTCACACATTATGACACAGTTCTAAAAGGTACTTTGTGTTTTTCATTCTCCTGCCTTATATTTAACATACTTGATGGCAACATGATGTTTTACTTACTCTGCTGGTTTTGATTCACTAATTAGGAGAAGCATAAATCCACTGCTACAAATGAGTGCACTTGATTCTCTAGGAAGAAAACTGTCTAATGTAGTTCCCAGACATTAGATTTTGTGAACCTTTTGGAGGCATTTCTTGGATTTGTGATTTCTCCTTCTGTAACTTCATTTATTTTTTCAGGGATGATTCCATACTTGTTTTGTCTCCAAAAATGTACCCCTAAATCCCACTTAAAAGTGAAGTAAGTTTTCATATAGGCAATTTATTTTGCTCTGTCCACTCATTTATACCTTCCCTTAATCTCTCTTGCATAACCAGACCATCAATTCAGTGGTAGCTGAGTGTGTGCCAGGAGATTTGATGGCACAGTGTGCACAGTAGTTTTTTAGTTAGGAGAAATGCACCTAGTGAAAGCCAGCGTGCACTAGAACAGAAGCTGCAGAATGAAAAGCAACTGACTAGTTTTACAAAATCCTTCTGGTATACTTCTGGTGAGTAGGAAAGTTCATCTTAACCAACATATCCAAACAACCCGAAGCTGGGTCCTGTTTGGAGTACTTTTTACTTGAATGAAATGGCCCATGACTCAAGTTACCTAAAGCTGATCTAAATGTTATTGCTTTGATTCCATTCCATGTCATTAAACTTCAGCAAATATGCAGTTGAAGCATCAATTTGTCTTCAAATGCTCAGAAATTCCAAAGGGTATCTTCCCCTCCCTCTCTTTCCAAATTCTTTTTTTCTTTTTTTTTTTTTGGAGTAGGAAGCATTGGGAATAGGAAAGTGGTCATGGTTTGCACAATTTCTTCATGTGTTGTATTATATAAGCTATATGCATGAAGATTTTGATTCTGAGTTATTTATCAAGGTCCTAATGCCTGTGTATGGCTTTAGTCATGTGAGTGTGTGCTTCGGTTGACTTGGATAGGTTTCTGCTAAGATAATGTGCTTCAAATTTTGCTGGTGGATCACAGCTTGCAAGATCCAGTCCTGGTGAAGACAGCCTTCCTTTTTATTCCTGACTGTTCTTTCTGCTTTTTGAGACTACTGTCCTTGTGATGTGAGGTGATATCCAAATGTTTTCTGTTAAATGTTTTGAGCGTACAATAGGAAATAGAAGAACTGATGAGGCTGCATCAAGCTGCATGACATTGTGTTTGCCCGTGAGAGTTCTGACTGCATGGGGCACTGCCTGCAGTGCATGGTGAAGTTGGTAGTGTCTCTAGCTCACCTCTCTGGCACCTCTTGGAAAAGGTGAAGAGGGAAAGCTGTTATGACACCATCTGGGAAGTAACTAAGAGAAATAAAGCAATTCAACTGGATCTCATCAGGAAATTTAAGTGGAAAGCCCACTCCTTTGGCTCACATTTCCATGCCCCGGTGCATCTTCTAATGTGGTTGTGAACATGAGATAGACAACGCCCCCATATCAGCCAAACCCCCAGAATGACTGCAGAGTGACCCCTCTGGTGGTGATGTGACTATGTTCTTGGGTCTATCCCAGCCGCCATGCACGTTGTTTGTGAAACTGCTGCAAAATACGTTGCCTGAGCTGCTGTTCACCCCAGTTGTTAAGAGTCACTAGTGGCTGTGTGAGGTACACAGCACCAGAAAACCTGGCCCTGAAGCAATATGAGTCCTACCTAACATGAGTCAAGAGGCGTGACCCTGTCTGTAAGAGTGCTCAGTGTCTGTACCATGATTTCATAATGAAATGAACAGGAATTTGTTTAACTCAGAATCATCTGGTTTGGGCTAGATAGCTGTTGCCTGTATTTTCATTGTCTGACTCACCTGTTTCAAGAGGCTGTGAAGATCTGGTACTATGCGCCTCAAATGCATATGATGCAAAATTAGACAGCAGAAAATGTCAGCATAGCACAAGTAGTTAGCCGGCAACACTAAGGTAGTATACTTTAGCTCTTGCCCATTTTATTATATAAGTGCATTCAGGGACTTCACAGACCAGATCTGAAACACTCTGTATGGTTCTCATTAGTCCTTCAGGGTGTGAATTCCAGTACAGATGTGAGCTGTACAAACAGAACTGCAAATAGCATTATCTTCTGCCCATTGCTGACTTGCAAGTGAAATCAAGAGCAAAAAATTTCCTTCTTCAAAGTTTGTTTTACAGAGTCAGAGCAGTGAAGGCTCTAAATACTTGTTTTGTGTGTTGGTTTTATAAGCCCACAGTAAATATTGTAGCAAAATTATCTTGGTGAGAATTTTCCCTGATAATTTTAAAGGAAGCCCAACCTTTTAGGCTGAGGTATTTGTTATAAAGTGGGCTTTTCCTCCAAATGAATAAAGCAGAAGTCTTCTCTCCTGTGGCAAAGCATGTATTCGTGGTGACAGATTGTCTGCATAGATGGTCTGAACCCTTGTCAAAGTGTTCAGGCTGCTTGTGCAGGTGAGCTATTCAGGCAGGGATTATGCTACCCAGATGAGCAAGGAGAGCTTTTCTCCTGTTACTGCTGCATGGTAAGCTGTACCCATAGAGATGCAGTGCAGGGTTAGAGAATTCAAATGGTGAAAGACCAGGAAATTAAATCTTTCTTCTCATGAAAGCTCTGTATATTTAATATGTATGTTGGCTTAAAAGAGTCCTGTCCTTTGGCATGAATAGGTTAGAACCAAAATAGACTATGTGAATTGTTTAGACATCCTGACTGTGCTGACTATAGTACTGGTGCCATAGGTAGCTCATAACTTCCTCTGCCAGAAAAAATCTGTAGCCTGCAAGTGCTTTGCAGAAAGCAAATCTGTTCTTGCATGCATGAAGATCAAAAGCCCAATGCAACTTTTTGCTAGCACTGCCAGCTGAGCTCTCCAAACTGGCCTTGAGAACTAAAGGACAATACCTCTGCTGAGGTGCAAGTCTTCCCTGTGCTTGCTCAGCAGAAGCTCTGTGTTCAGATAAACTCCTGCTTCTGTAGTTAGCAAGAGCTGTGCCTCTATGCTGCTTTTTCAAATTCACAGTTAAAATTTTATCTGTGGGCTCACGGAAGTGATTTTAATCAAAACAGATAAAGAAATGCCCAGTGAACTGCTAACTTAATTTACAATGCTGGAGGTGCATTTTGTAATAGGTGCAGTAATTGCCCTTTGTTTCTTTCATCTGCGCACATTACTGTCATGAAATCGGAAAATTGTATGTGTTTCCAAATACATGCATTTTTAAATTTTATTTTAATGCGTGTTTCTCTTAACATATATTTACTATTTAATTGTTTTTATCTTATTTGAATAGTTTTGTCAGGAAGTCATGGACTATAAATTTTAAAATCATTGCAAATAGTTAAGCCATGTTCGTTCTTTGTATGGAATAATTCTGGATTTACCCCTGTAGCCCTGTCAGTGAAATTATTTTGTTGAATCAATAAATTTCTTCAGACCACCTCACTTAAATTTTTAAAGGATTGCCTGTATAATATTGGTGCTAACCTGTAAGCTCTGTGCACACAACAGGATTTTTTTATTATTTATAAAATAAATAAGCCCAACTATTTCAGTTAACACTGATAAAACTAGCTAGAAACCCATCTGCCAAGTTCTTCTCAAAAAAGTGCCCAAGCTAATTTCTAAGACTATCCTGTATTTGACTGAATGCAAGACTGGTGAAGTTCAGTGTAGAGGGCAGTCTTTCATTTTTAATGGGAAGCCAGAAGCACATAAAAATAGCTCTGTGGATGGAGTTCTCATTTAACTCTAGTATTTCCAGTAGGAATACACATTATGATGTAGATTACTTGTCTTTTCATGTCTGTCAGTCATAGCACATTTGTTCGGTTATATGCCATGGTGATTCCCCCCAAAATGTTCCAGCCTCATTAGCAATTACGGGTGGTTTCCAAAGAGCTCCAAGTCCCAAGGCTGATAGTGACCTTACTGTCTTATAGAGCAGAAATAGCAAAGAAAACCATTCCCCCTCCAAAGTTACAAAATTCTAAAAGCTACCTTTTCCCCTTTCTTAAGAGTATGAAACCACGCCTAATGATCTTGGAGACGCTACAAATAACAGTAATCAGATCACTTCTACAGATGTTTCCAACAAAGAGAATGAAGATAGCATCACTGTAAGTATATGTGTTGTTTCCTGATCTGTGATTTTTCATGGACTTTCTGGCTATAGAACTCACAAAGCTACCAGAACATGAGCTATTACTGTGTTGTGATCAAAACTCCAGAAAAAAAAGGAAAAAATAGTAAATCAGTGGTTCCCACTCTTGTCCCTGCTCCAATTTTTTTGAAAGAGTGAATCACTTTTCAGTTCAAGTAAAACTGCTATTTTGTTTCTCACTTTTCTGAACAGTTTAACTGTAATTTTTTTAGCCTAAGACTTTGCATTTTATTTTTAGTCAAGAAAAACATGAAAGGTATTTTGAAGATTCTTGTTTGAATACCAGTCCTGGAGTCAGCTCCTCCTTAAAGAGAGGATGTACTGCAATGGACTTTCAAAATCTAATTTTATGTTTTTAAAATATGATTTCTTGTAGGTTTTTGATTGAATGATATGTAGTAGATTTTAGTAAAAGTGGGCCTCCTCACTTGCTGCTTTGCCTCTCATGCTTTCCTGAACCGAAATGTTGGAAACTGATAGTGGGTTTCCAGCCTATTTGGCATTGCGGATCCCTCCACCAGTGACTCTGTAAAACAGCAAGCAGTGGACTATGTGCGTTCATGAACCGGAGAACATACTGTGAATTGGGACACTGTGCTAAAAATTGGGAGGATCCAAGACAATCTTGTCCCGTCCCAAAAATGAGTCATTGAACAGCTGAGATGAGAAGGGAGGGACCTCTGAAAATCCTCTGGTCCAAGCCTCCTTGATTAAAACGAGGCCAGCATGGTTCCTCGTGGCTGTGTCCTCTCTCGTTTTGATATCTCCAGTCATGGAGACTTCACAGGCACTTCAGGTAATTTTTACCCGTGTTCAACCGTCTTCACAGTATTTTTTTTTTTAACTGTGATTTTTTTTCACGTTTTCTTGTAACATGCCACTCTGCTGGAGGGGAAAGGGATGATGTACACTCCCTCCCACCTGCCTTGAATATGTGGGATATCTGAATCTCTTCTCCCTGCACAATAGAAGAAACCTCAACAACTGTCTGTTTCCTGTACTCTTTGATCTAAGTGGAAATGTATGCTGGATATCTTTTAAGGTAGTTCACAAGAGCAAAGCAAGCAGGTCTGTTTTCTGTCCTCTTTTTTTTAGGTGTATGTTGTGGTGGGAATTGCAGCACTGGTGTGCACTGGCTTAGTAATAACGCTCATTATTCTGAAGTTTGGAAGACACTCAAAATTTGGAATGAAAGGTAAGCAGGGTTGTTTTTATATGTTCCAGGACTATTGAGGGTTGTATGAGCTGATACAATCAATTGCTGCTCTGGGAGCAGTCAAAATAGCTACATTAAATGCCATCACATTAAATATTGTGTTTATTCAGCAGGTGAGTAAGGGCAGAGGTAGATGTAGATGAAGTGTAGAATTTTGAATCAAATACTTCTCTTTTTTTTTTGTGACAAATCCCATTTCTCTACCTTCTGCTTCAAACCCCATGAGACACTTCCTGAAGTGAAATATTTCTCAAGTCAGTGTAGGTAGGAAGAAGGTAGGAAATGAAATTTATTCTGTTACAGGTTTGATTATAACACTTTGATGAAAATCTATGCTGTATGTAAGAGGTATTTCAGGCAATACTACAATGTCCTGTTAAGGTGATTCAAGGTGAAACAGTGACAAGAGTGGAAGGTGCATTTGCAGTGGATCCTGTCAGATTCTGACAGATGCGTTTTCTTGTGCTTCTTGGGAAGTAGCATCTGGAAGTGGCAAGTACTCATGTCCCTTTGGAAGGGGGAAATCTCAACCCTTCATTTATTTATTTTACAGCCAGATGGAGGTATGTGTAACCAGAGGTACCTGCAACTCCCGTATCGTATTATTTTACTGATATCATCAGTCTGTGACTGGTGATGTGACTGAAATTGTATTAAAAAAAAAAAGAGAAATTGAAAAAACCCACTTTCTGTCTTACTGGACCAACTAGAAGAGGCTTTGCTGTATGCTAAAGGAGATGACCTTTTGTTCTTAAGATATGTAGATGAAGGTCTGTATAGAATGTGGTAACTTGTCTTTTGGTAGACTCCGGTTAACCTCATGTACTTCCTCTCAACTGTGCTTATGACATACATGGATGTATATTTTGGTAATTCTTACATGCTCTTGACAAATGCTCTTTTTCAGAGATATCTACTGCATATTTTGTGTTCCTGTATTCGGTTTAGAATAGATTTCCTGGAACAAATGAAATTTGAGCACAGTAGAAATGTGTTCAATACAGATCAGCTTGCTGGGATGGTAACCTTGTCTTTCACCTCCTTCTGATATGACATAGTCTCTGTTCTTTGGGGTAGCAGTAGAACAGGAGAGTCATTTTGAAATATCCTGAATAACAACATGGAGTCAGGCAGAAGGCTAGAAAAAAACACCTGTGACTGAACAACAGTTCAGTGTAAATTTTAATTGATTTTGAGGCTTTCTGAATTGTATTGAGAAAGCTGAAGTAGGTGGAAGCTAATTGAGGAAAACAATGAAAATTGTCTGACATTAGCTTTTTAAAGCTGAGTACTTGTTAGGTTTTTCTAAATGTGCATTAAATATTTCAACATTATTGGAGAAACTAGGAAGTAAATTCTACCCTGAGGGAGAATGCACGAAATTCTGTTTTGTTAACAGAACAAAAGTGTGTTAAGTTACCTTCCAGGAAGCTATTCCATTTTTAGTATCTTCAGATACAACTCTTTTCACCAAAATAATACTCTTGCCTAATCAGTAAATTTGACCTGAGTAGTTCTTTGTTGCACAATTGTCCATGTAGATCATATTTTAGTAAGGATATTTTGTGGAAATGTTTATATGAAATATGAGAAGGCAGTAACCTCATATATCTTGTTTATTTTATTTTTAAATTTGGCCAATGATGCTTAGGAAAATCAGTAAAATGAGTTCATAGTTCAGGTAAAATCCTTCAAAAAATAACAGTCATGGTATGTGTGGTAATGGTGAAACATCACTGTGACCTACAAATAACTCTTGAAATGTTTTATTAGAAAGAAGTGACTTTCACTTGTCCCTTAAGTGGACCTCAGACATCTCCAAAGTCTGCGTTCACACCTCAGCATCACACTCTGGATCTACTATCTATTGTCCAAAGTCCCAAAAACACTCTCTCCCTTTATCATATCAGTATTATTGCATTAATATTAAAGCAATATTTAAAGAGTTGAGATTAGATATGTATAAATACACAATACCCAGACTCGTAAGAAAATATTGCCTGCACTGAAAAGCGTAAGCATATATTGAGAATTCATATAAAAAACCTGGTGTATTTGAACATGAGGAAAATAAGACAAAAGTGACAAGAAAGGATTTTTTTCAGTTGTTATTGATCAGCACAATACATTTAAAATGCATATCTTGGAATTTGTGAGTAAAAGGATCAAGCCAGCTATCTGAGAACTCCTTGAATCACTTGCAATTGAATTTGTGACAGCAAAATTGATCCAAAGTTTGCATAGAGACAATATACTGCAGTGGTAGGTTTAATAAACAGTATTAATACAGAAGTGGGAAGGAGTGAAATATACAGATTGCCATGGAAAATATTTATAAAACAGGATTTAAAAATCCTCTCCAAAATTAATGATCATTTTGCATTCGTAAGAAGCAACTTCCCCACTTAGATCAAGCAGAAATGCACAATAGGCTATACTTCATTTTTCTGTTACCTTCTGAGAATATAACATGTTCACCTCAGACATGCTGTCATTGAATATCTCTTTACCCTTCTTCAGCAAGAAGTTTTGAAAAAAACTCAGAATAGTCACTCAGTAATTGAAGTAGTCAAACTGGCACTAATGGTATTTTACATGGAACTGCGTATATTGAAAAAATGTTCCACTGAAAATCATCAAAAGAAATGTGTATATAGACAATCAGCACTGTGTGTCCCATAGGAAATGTGTTTATGTAAGGGATGAAATTTTCATTTCACTGAGGTTCACAGCAGGCATCTGCAGCTTCTGTAGACATTGTTTTGTGCCTCATACTTTTAATTGCCAGCTTATGCCATCTTTTACATGGGCATCATCTGCCCACTTCTTAGACTGTGTCCTTGCTGAGTTCTTCCACACTTTAAGAGCTCAGGCATGATTGGAGCATGGATCTGACAGTGACAGAGTCCACAGAAAGAGACATGGAGCTGGCAGTTGTGTCTGAGCTATGCTGCCTTAGAGCTGCCTGTACCTGGAAGCACTGCACATGCTGAGGAGGTGCTGAGACTGCCACAGAGCTCGCATGTCCCTGTTGTCTTCTTTCCATTGCTGTACTGAGTAGAAAGGTGTCCAGTTTATGTGTCAGGGAGTACCAGCTCCCCTGAGCACTTCCAGGTGTTTGGCAGTTTGGCAGTTGTAGAAAAATAAATTCACCTATTTTTTTTACTTTTCTCTATTCATTTAGTATATCTAAGGTAACAGAACAAGTTGGGATATGTTAATTTCACTCTGTTACCTTTCCAAAGTGTAGTAATAGAGTGTTTTTTACAGGTAAGGACAAGAAAAGTACTCACAATCAGCAACAAAATGTAAACATTTTGTTTGTAATGTTCTGTATTCTGGTTCAGGTTCAATTGTATTGTATGCAGCAATTGTTTTAATTCTTACCTTGGTTCTTTTTACTCTGTCTTTTAGAGCTAGAGGAGATAGAAGTTTCTGATGACTGACTTTGGGAACAGTATTAGTATAGAACACATCTGTGATCTGTGCTGAAAGAGACTTAAAATAGGGTTAGTGCAACACTCTCATGTTGTGCTAGACTCCAGGACCTGTATTTCAAAATTCCTCAGGGCAACTGGTGAAACGTAATCTATTTCAACACCTTATACAGGATCTGTTTGACAACAGCTTTGTATGAAAAGCTGCTTTTTGTTGCTTGAATATGGAGGTGAGGTTTGCAAGATGCTGCACCTTAAGTGGTGAAAGCTTCAGTTAATTTCTTAAATGCATTTGTTTAGACTTGTGGGTTGCTCTTATGAAACACCTTGGCTTGCTTGATGGGGGATGTGAAAATGCTCATGGTGGGAATTCACTGAGAGCTGCCAAGACAGCTCTTACAGTTTTGTGTGTGTTTTTGATTCCATCTAACCAGCTTATGAAACTGAAAAATAACTGTGGAGCTGAAGTAGAGAGGGCAAGAGAGCGTTTGTGAACTCCCTGAGGGGATTTGTGGAAGAGTAATTCTAGTCCTGTTTTTTTTCTACTTTCCATGTTGAAAAGTCAATCTAAGTAATTAATCAAGTGGTTGCAGCATAACCAGCCCAATACACAGTTTGGAAATGGTAGTAAAGCTACTAAGTGTGAATGGAAGTATGGAGGAAACTGATGGAAGATAAATTAGTGGATAACCTTCAAAATAGCATAATTCAGTTAAAAGGATGAAAACATTTTGATTTACTTGAACTGTAAATTTTAGCACAGTGTGTCCCTATTCCAGTGACAAGGCAATATCCTTAGTGCTCCTTGACTGCTTAAGGAAGCTGGAAGTGGATAGATACGGACAAGAGTATTATCACAGCAGCTTTTCTGTAGAAATAAATGCAGTTCATGTAGAGTTTACCAAAATCAGAAAGAGAAGCCACTCTTACCCAAAGCAGCACCTTCTGTCTTTTAAGAAGTTAATAAATAGCATCTGACACAAGTAGAAGAAAATGTGTACTTAATCCATGTGTGGCAAGAGGACTTTTGGTGGTTTTTTCTATGCTTGTGTGAAGTTCCTGTCAATGCTTTGAGCTGTGTACTGTAGTGCAAAGGTGAGGGAACAAACAGTCTGAAATTCCCATTGTACTTAGTGCCAACTATTTTCTCCTGTCTATGGGCTTGGGTATCACGCTTAGAAAGGTGCTCCTCTTTCTTCAGCCACTCTCTGAACTACTTACCATGTCTAAATGTAGGTTCTGGGTATGAATGCTTCAGCCCTTTCAAAGTATTGCAAGTCTGTGCAATTCAGGGTACTGAAATTTACCTGTGGTCAGATGATGAGATTGTAAGGGTTGATCTGAGAAAGAAAATTGACCCTTTTAGGACAAACAGCCCAAAATACTACCTTTCCTTGAAGTCCTTGCTAGCTGTTTGTCATCTTTTTTGAGTGTAAGTTTAAAATTTAGACTGTCAATGAGAATGCTGTTCTCTTTTCATCAAGATGATTAAAAGTTAGGAACACACCCATGGATTTTGCCTGCCAAAGTCAAAACAGGGTATTTTCTTCTGCATCTTGATAGCTTTTTCTCTCAAGGCATTTCTCTGACTTCTGTGTTGAGCCCTGAACATTCTTGAAAACTTTTTAAAGAAAACCACTGGTTATTCTAACAGGAGCACACTGAAAGTCCAGGATTATTTTTTTCTATGTATGTCATTCACTATATACTGTATTTACTCATGAACTCTTGTTACATTTTGATCTTTGGTCCAAAAGGCAATACAGGGGAGGGTAGCTTGGAACGCATCTGATTTGCACCATATTTCTCAGTTGTCTTACCATATTTTAGTTTGGCTAAGAAAGACTGTACAAAAGCATGATAAACTCCTTACAAAGCAGTATTGTCATTCTTACACAATGATGTGACATCATGGTCATAAGATTTCAACCCTCATTAACCCAAAAATCATAATAAATAAAATATACAATATACATAATAAATGCAGTGCTGCCCAGGTGAAAGTGGAGTGCTTTACCATCCTCTGTGATATGTAACCATTTATTCAGGTTTTGCATATTTTTTTGGCTGTATCTTTAGGGTCATCAAGAAAATTATTTCCTGTCTTGTTTGTCTGTAAGCATATACAAATAGTCATTGCATTTTCTGCTTTGATGCACTTTGACTTCACTTTGTTGTTGGAGAGGGGCTGATTCCAAGTGACTTAAAAAAAAAAACCTGCTTCATTCACATTCATGATTAAGGAATTCAGATTCCGGAAAATTTGGATGACTCTTAAGTGAGTGGTTTGAAATACTGATGTGGGAAAAGGGAGAGAAGTTCTGTTTATTATTAAATCATGCATCACATGACTCACTTAAGCAGTTGACTAGGAGAAGAGTGATATGCAGTTAATATAGTAACACTTTTACTCTTTTTTATTCTAAACCAATTAAAAAATAAGAGCTTTGTATCTTAGGCAAAGACCTACAGTCTACAGACCTACAAAGACAAGTGGGATCTAATCCTCAAGTTGGTCTGCAATAACCTTGTAGCAGTAATGGCTTTCTGAACAGTTTTGCCTTGTTTGCCAAATAATTAATAAGATCAGTTTGTAGCTTGGGAACGCACTGTTTGACTTTCCTCAAGTCCCTGAAAGACTGAACTTTTTTGAGTTTCCATTTGTACCTATAGAGGTGATTTTGTGCTGTGTTATACCTACCCAAATACCAGTTCTGTGGGTGTCAGTCCTTTAATGTCTTTAGAACATTCCATTATTTAGTCAATGAACAAAATAAAAAAGAGGGATCAATTCATATGAGTCAGTGTCATGAAATCAGATGTAGAGAACGATGGATGTGCTCAAATCTCCAGTATTTTTAGTGAGTAGACAATGTAAAGGCAGTGATGATAACTGCTCATCTGAACCACATATGAGGAGCTCATTTCATTTTTTGACACTGACATTCCAGTCCTTGCCATCACAGGCAGATCATATACATTGTCTGGTTTAGGTGCACCACTTTGTTTAATGGGGGCAGTAATATCACTTTGCTACATGAACATTTGGATGATGAAGTTGTTAATGCTTATAAGTACCTTACTTTGAAGAAGCAAATTTCTATGAGGTACTTCAAGGAGTGAAAGTTTGTATTAACTGATCCATGAAAGTGTTTGTGTATAAAGGATTTTTCCAAAGATCTTAAGGTATTTAAGCCACCATTCTCTTGTGTTCCAGCAAGTAGAAAAACGTTGTTTCTTAAAGCATGGTTTTGTGTCCATGTCACCCTGTCAGAAATACTGTTAGATATTTTCAGATTTCCCTTGTTATTATTTATAAAAAATTTGGTCTCTAGGTATCAGGTGTTTTGGTGCTGCTAGTTTTCCTGAGTCAGAATCTAAAGTGCAAGATGCAAGATAGGAACATAGCTGTTTCTGTAACAGGAACAAGCAAGTAGATGACATGCCTCATATATGGTAAAGGATTTATGGAGATCGCTTAAATCTGAATCTGGAGAATTTTTAGTGATGCAGTGGTGTGTTTTACTCTGATCTCGGTTGCAAAATTGTTGTAATGATTGAGGGAGAAAAGGAGTTAACTTGCCAAGAGCTTTTCATGATACAGACTGCTACACTGATATTAATTAACACTAATGTTATTAATAAAGGAAAATTACCTTATGTCTGTTACTAGTAAAAATATATGGAAAGAAAGTGTAAACAAGTGCCTGTTGTATTTCATTCTCCCTCCTCCCAGAACAGTATACAAGCTGGTGATGGGATGGAGTGCACATGTATGTGGTGTGCCAGAAGTGAAATGGAGAACTGGGGGGATACTGAATAGAGGACAGCTTGGAGACAAAATGAAAAGGGACTGAAGAGAAGACATAAATGGATGCACTAGAAATAAGGAAAGCTGAAAATCGTGGTTGCCAGGGCTTTACCTTGGTACAGGCTTAGGCACACAGAAATAGTAGAGTTACTAGATCATCATAGTGCCAGAAGAGGAGTGTGTCTTAAAGGTGTAAACTGCAGAGACCCAACTCTGTGTTTAGTCTACATCCACATTTACTTCACAGCTCTTTTATTTTACAGAGCTCATAGTTTCTCCTTTAGTTTTTTTATGTGCAAAGGGTGAACACTCACCTGCTTTTGCCCATAATGCATGTCATGCTGTTTTGGGAATGTGTTACTCTATGAGAGCAAATTGTGTCTTAGTCCATAGAGAATTTTTTAAAGAGAAATGAGATTGAATGTAGGAGGAAGTATGAGAATAAGAGGAATGGGATGTGGGGTAGAAGTTAGATCATAATAACGATATGTTTACATGTAATCAGAGTGAAGAAGAAGCAATCAGATATGGGGAGTGAATAGGAAGAAAAAAAGGACCTAAGAATAGCAGAGCCAGCCTCTGTTACCTGTCTCTCTCTGTCAATCTATCTATCTATCTATCTATCTATCTATCTATCTATCTATCTATCTATCTATCTATCTACCTATCTACCTATCTATCTACCTACCTACCTATTTTTGATTGGCCCCAGTTTTCCAATGTTTTAAGTATCATTTACTACAAAGTATATATGTGCTTGGTTTTGATCACTGTTTGAGGAAATCTCATGGATAGGCAATGCTAGAAAACTAGATGCTAAAAAAAAAGGAGTTTTTAAACAATATAGATGGGAACATGAATAAGTAGATAGATAGAAGGCATCCCTGGTAGAGATGAGGTCCATTGTATAGACTCCAGCTAGGAAAAGGGCTACTATGGAAGTGACTGACAGCAGAGGCTTCTGCTGTAGGCTGGTCCAGCTTGTACTGACTTGCCACAGAACAGCTGAGTCTTACAGGCACTCTGAATATCTAGTCTGATACTCTTCTCAAACGAGGGTGAGCTTCTGTGGCCAGCTAGGATTGAGTATCTCCAAGGATGGAGGATCCAAAACTTCTCTAGGCGATGTATGCCAGTGTTAATCACGTCTAAAATACAATTTTTTTTCTTATGTTTAATTAAATTTTTTCTGTTTCAGTCTTTGCCCATTGCTGCTTGTCCTGTCACTGAACATGTTGACTCACACTGCAGAGGAACACAAAAACGGGGTACATAAAGTTGGCATGTGGACAGAAAGCACTTTCTGAGCTCTTCTGTATTGCCTTTGGATACTGGCCTAATTGTGAAGCCAGGGAAACCCTGAAAAGTTACAGTGTGCTGCATACTGTTTACAGGGCAGTGATATCTTTTACAGGAAAATTATTTCACTCAGGTATGTGAGTCTCAGTTGGATAACACTACTGGGAATTACAAGTACATGTTGCTTAGAGCTTTGTTCCACTCCTCTTATGATACCTGTCAGAGTTTATGTGAGTTTCCTTCCATTTGTGTTCCTCAGCTTTCAAAGACTGATGTAGGATTCCTCTTCTAATTGAGTGGCATTGATTTATATTAATGGCTGTGAAGTTCAAACCTTTTTCCTTTTTGTTTTTTTTCTGAGCTTGGGACAAACCCTTTGCTTGCACTGAGTAGTAGATAAAACAATTACACTGCATCATAAAGTTCTGTTGTTAAATGCCTGTCCATGTCAGCTACTCATCAATTCTGTTAACAGATGCCAAGATATTAGTACAGTAGAAGTGCCCTTTTTTTGTCTTGTTCCTGTAAAAGCATTCAGTATTGAACTTTTCACAAGAGAGAAAGATGCACCAGGGTCTCAGAGCTTGGTTGGCACAGAGCACTGTGCTGTACATATCCTCAGCTGTTGCTGTTCTGCTTTCTGCAGTGGAGTCATGTCTTTTTAAGTAGTACTTACGGAATCACAAAAAAGAAAAAAAGAAAAAAAAAAACAGAAAAAAAAAAAACGGAAAAAAAAAAGAATAGACCTATTCGAGTATGTTCCAGGCAAATATGTGTGTCTAAAAAAGTCCCTCAAACCAAAACTGATCAGAGACTGAATACAGTTTTCAAAGTTTTCTGATGCTTATTTGAATTTTTCACAAATCAGACAAACTGCTTGCTCTTTCTTGCTTGATTTTATAAAAACACAAAGAAGTAGCCTTTATCAACAGCTTCCTTTAATGCATCTGAAAATTCCTTTGTCTTTTGTGTGCCATCTCATGACGTTATACTTTTTGGATCTGAATATTTGGGAAAAGCATCAATAATAGATTTTTATTTTTGCTGGGTTCACAGTGTTTCTTCTTTGAGAATGAATAAGAATGGCTGTAAAGACATTCTTGTAGCAATGCTGTTGCAGCTTAGGAGAAAATGAGGAAGTACAAAAGTTCAGAGGAATTAAGAAAAATTAAGACAAAGGATAGCCAAGCTGCCTGAATATCTAGTAAAAGTAACACTTTAGGTTTTATTTAAATTCTGGGCAAAAGTTCAAATAAAATTTTATTATTGGAATTAAAAGGTCTTTTTTGTATTGCCTTTTCACACAGACACCCTGATGCACGTTTAGCATTTCCCAGGACATCTATAATGTGGAGTCAGCTTTGTGTATTAGCTGTTAATTCGCTGCAGCCAGGGAATTCCCTAAAGTGTTTTATCTGTGGCAGTTTAACACACCTTTTCCAAGTGACTCATAGGTGTTCTCAGCTGTTTTTTTTTCCTGGAGATACTGTACCTCCCCAGTGCTTCCTCACTGGTACAATATGAGTATGCTTCTCTGCTTCACATTGCCCAGCATTTTAGCCTTTCATATTTATTCACTTGAAACATTGGGGCTATGCTCCATCCTCAGGCTGGGTGATAATCCAGTGTGAGATCAGAATAGTATATTATATGCAGTGACTTTTTTTCCCCATAAATGAGTGATGAGTGAAATAGGAATGATTTTCTCTGTTTTGAAGAAGCTTTTTGAGCTGCCGTCAAAGTCCATCTTCTCCTCACCTGTTCTGTATCCTACACAAAAATCAGAATTACCTTTTTAAACAAGAGCTTTTCATTCTCACTGTTTTGTCCTCTGCCCTGTTTTTGTCCCATTTAGCACTGTTCATTTGGCCAATAGCAGAAACCAGGAAGAATTGATGTCACTTCTGTTATGGAATTGAGAAACCAGATAAAGGAAAATGAGATCTGTCTCTGAGATTTTTGAAAAAGAAAATAAATTAAGGAGGGGTTGAGAATCTTTCTGTTTTCCTCTCTTTGATTTTTTGTAGCTTCTTTAAAAAGAGGCTGGGAAGGAAGCAATGTAACAGGATCTTTTATAATGGAATAAAATGGGCAAACTATTTAGTGACTATTATTTAGCCTAAGTCAGTTTTATTCATAGCATTAAAGGTTAATGCCACTGTTCCTTCAACTGTCTGGCATAGCTGAATACCTTGGAGCACAAAGAGGAATAATGTCAACAGGCAAGAAGTATTTATAAAAAGTCCTTCTCCTGATCGATGACAAAGCATTTTGTCTGACTCAAAGAAATTAGGTTTAGATTAGATATTAGGAAGAAATTAATTACTGTGAAGGTGTTGAAGTACTGATACAGGTTTCCCAGAGAAATTGTGGATGCTCCATCCCTGGATGTGTTCAAGGCCCGGCTGAATGGGGTTTTGAGCAACCCAGTGAAAGATGTCCCTGCCAATGGCAAAGGGGTTGAAGCTAGGTGATCTTTAAGGTCCCTTCCAGCCCAAACCATTCAATGATTTCCATTGGCATGGAGTTTTACTTCCTGGCGCTTTGGTCAGCCAGTCATGACTGTAGTCCTCCTCACTCCACTAGCCCTTTTGCTTCTTGCCTGCTCTGAGCATTAAGGTATGATAATAGAGAGCTGGCATGTCTGAGAACTCAGACCTTTCCCCTCATATCCATCTTGGATTTTAAATGCATCTTCTTTGTGAAGAAAGAGGACAGCCTACAGCTGGGGCACAACTTCTGCCCTGGCACAACTCTTCTGCAGAGCATATTTGGAAACATCTGCATCTGGAGAAGTTCATTCATAACCCTTGTGAGGAGTGCCTGTGTTCATGGATTTACCTTCACATTCAGCAGGGCCAGCCCCAATATGGAGACAATGGCCTTTAAAGTAGATGAAATTTTAACTGTGGTTCTGGTCAGATGTTGTGAGTAATTCAAACTGGGAGGAAAACAATTCTTAAAAATCAGTGAACTGCATGACAATAACAGTTTTTTCATGTGAAGGTGCTCAGGCACAGGAACTGGTGGCCACAGCTGGAATATTTGTTACCAAAGGTCTTCTAGGAGAGGTTTGTGGCCTCATTGCTCTGTTTACACCCTCTCAAAAAGTTACATTTCTGTGACTTGTAACAGGCAGCAGAAGAAATTTACTTCATAGAAACGTTCCTTTTTCCCCAATAGTGTCTGAACCAGAATCTGCTGATACCTTTTTTTATTTTTTGAGAGGGCCATTGCAGGATTCTCTCACGTGACCTCTGAAGCTGTGCTGTTACCTGTCCTTCTCCTGTGGCAAGTGGGGAAACATCCTATGAGCAGTCCGTGTTGTGGATCTTCAGCTGGCTCTGATGCAGTTGTGCATTTGTTGAATGTCTCTCACGCTCTAACTGCTTGAAGGTCAAATTGAAACCTTCAAATTAAAATAGGTCAAATTCTGTGTTTGTGGCTACCACAAGCAAAGTATTTCTGCCCATAGCCATCCTCTGGGAGGTTTCCCTTAAGTACTCACATTCTATAGTCCCTTTGGAGAGCCTCCCCTGCTGAATGTCTCTCTGTGCTCTTGAGTGCTGGCTTACTGGCTAGGCAGGTATTCTAGCTGCTTCTCATAGTTTCTGGAGCTTTTGCATTGGAGTTTCTCATGCAATGGCCTTTCTCATCATGTTCCAGGCAAACATTAATGCAGACTATTCTGCTGCCTTAGGAGTGCAGGTTGTGAGTCAGGTGGATAGCACAGGGCCTGTCCCGTGCCCAGCAGCTCTGAGTTTGAGCGATAACAGCTATTAAGCACAAAGGCATCACCTCTGGCAATGAAATCTTTGTGATGTGGTGTTCTATTATGCGGTTGCTCTGTGCTAACATGATCCTTCAGGCAAATATTTTTGACTTATGTCAGAGGCAGGGCGATAGATGTTTCTTCTGGTTGGACCAACATGGCTGTTCTTGCATTCTGTTCTGCACAGAGGAAGGCTGACAAGGGAGAGAAAATTTCCTTTCTGTCTATTAAGCACTCTGTTGTTTTGGTAAAGAAGAGTATAAAGTAAGTACACATGGCTTTATTTTAGAAAAGCAATAGTTTCAAATGTCTTATGGCTGATTTTAAATGCAATTCAACAATCTACCATGAAGGCAAAGGAAGCAGAGGAAACATTCTTTCTTTTACTCCTTGGCAGAGCAGTCTATACCTGGGTCTTGGACAGGGCATATTCTGCAGGTCATGTGGCGTGCACGAAAGGAGAATGATAGCAAACCAGCAGAGAAACTGAGAAGAGTTTATGCTTTTTCAGGCTGTTGAACCATGCTGTCTTGAGGCCATGGAGAGACTTGGATAGTTTGAGCACCTGCTTTTCCTTTTAGTGTGTTCAGACAGTTCCTCAGGTCAGACTCTGTGTGTTCCTGCAGGGACTGGAAGTATCTGTCCAGTTGCATGGCTGGAGTGTGCCAAATTTGAGTAGTGAGAAGTTGATATTCCAGGGAGAAGGATGAGACTGTCTTTTTCTGCCATCCTGCTGGTGTTACCTGTGGCAGTTCTGGCCTGACAGTCATGCCCATGCTAACGAAAGATGGATTCTTTGTGTTTGCAGTCTTTATGCAGTTGGCAATGACCCAGCTGTATTCTTTTAAAAATGTTCATGCTGCAATAGACATTCACTCCTAATCACAGTGACGCCACCTAAGTGCATAGGTGCACTGCAGTGATGATTTTCACAAACATTACTTTGCTCCCACCAGTCAGGAAAACACTTTCGATAAGTACAAGTGTTACTTCTACAAGCAGGTGCTTTGATGGCATGAAGTGTAGAGCAAGGCATTGTTCTCCCTGACCATGACCTGTAGTAAAAAGATGTTCATGTGCACTGTTACGTACACCAGCTGACATCGGAGCGGTGATCTCTGCCACTAAGTTCCAATACTCTGTGCACACTAAGTTAATTCCTGTCATTTATTCCTTGCCTTCTAACTCCAAGGTGTAGAACTTCTGAGAGTTTTCTAGTGCCTCTTTCAGCTGTCTTAAGTTCCAAGTTTAAAGTAAATACTTCAGGGTTAGCTGGTTAGGTACCCTATCTTTTTCCAACTCATTCCATCGCAAGTGGCTACTGATAATCTTTCTATGTTACAATCCTAAAAATGCAAGCAAGAGTGTGAGCAATATTACAGAAAGGCTTTAACTGAAATGTGGATTTTTTTCATTACAACAACTCGGTCACCAGTTTCTTTTGCTTCAGTATAAGGCAGAAGAAAAAAGAAAAAAGAATGCACTACAATGGCAGCTTCAGAATTCAGTGTCTCTTGCTGTTACCTAGTCAAAGAGATGCCTTGATGTTTAAAAATGAAATGCAGGGATTTTTGAATGGGGAAAAGGAATGGATCACTGGTATCTAAAGATGTTAGTATGGTTATGGCATCCTTCATAAAATACAAAAAAAGGGTCAGTGAGCCAGACTATTTTTTTTACCCAATGGTCCCTTTATACTATCTTGCCAGTAAATGAATGTAGATGGGAATCAGAGTAATTTATACAGATGGGGATTAATATTTCTTTGGGGAGAGAAGTGCAGCAGGCAGAGGTCCTGCGGTTGGCTGTGTCAGCTTCCATGTGCATTTGGGAAAGTAAAATGGGAAACTAAATCCTCCCAGAGAATAGGTGGAACTTAATCTTGGCCTTTAGCTCCTCAATTAACCTTGGCACTGCAATACACTGGATTCTGGATAAGTGAGGCATCTTAAAGTGGTTCCCAAATAGCTTCTTAAATAGGGGATGAAATATCAGTGTTTTGCTGTTTTTACTGCTTCCAGACAACATGGCAGGACTTAAAAAAAGGTCACATAGAAGAACCCCAGCTAATAAGGTCCCTTCTGAACCTGCTCTGGACATGATATGAACCAGGACCAAATCTTCTATATCTTAGGTCCAAAAATGTTACGGAAGAGGGAGTTTAAGAAACTGAAATACTGGAAGGTGCTCTTAGTTGCACTCCAGATGCAGTTGACTGCATTGACTGGTGTGTGTGTAAAGCACAAAAGGTACAGCAAAAAGTACTTTGCTGGTGCCAGTAAGATATCTGCATGTGTCTAGTGGTAGACAGAAACACAGGTTGTAGACCATAGTGATAAATCCTTTTTACATAGACTTAAGACTTCAGGTACATTCATGTTTGTGGTCATGTATGCATGCACATTCTTGGTTTGGTGTATAGCCTGTCAGCTATAGTCAGACAAATGTCCTCCTAAATGTGACTCAAAGTAGTTTTCTGCTTTTTTTAGCATAACTGTATGGTGTTTGAATGTTTTTATTTGTTCAGTATAGTCATAGTTTAGTCACTTAAAAACCAAATACATCAATTTTTTGAATACTACATGGCTTCATTGCTTATAATTCATCTTTTGAAAAGTGACTGTAGTTCTGAAACATTTCTCTTGTTTAATTTCACTAAAAGGAGTTGCTGATAATGCAAAGTAAGTCTAAAAGATGGAAAAATATGAAAAGCAAATTTTACATGATTTTGCATGATTACTGCAGCAAGAGTGAACAGACTCAGTTTTCCTTTTTGGCAATATAATGCCTTCTAGTTCTTTGTGTAGAGTTTCATCTGTCTTCAACAGTAGTACAGGTGAGTGGAGATTCCTTGTACTAGTATCACCTTGACTGCTACTTTGTGAAGCAGATTACATTTTCTCCTAGTTTTGAGACTGACTGTAAGGAATTCAAGGATGGTTTTGTAAGGAGGTATAGTTTGGATTGAACAAGTAGGTCTGAACAATGAGTCATGCAAAATTAAGCACAGGTGGTGAATGATGTTTTGTAAAACTAATAGGAAATAACTTCTGTCAGTCAGGACTAAACTGAGTAAGGTTTTGGATACATACAGGGATACTGTAGTCAGAAGACTAATAGTACAGGAATAAGAGCAGGTGCATCTTCTGTAATTCATTCAGTGAACACAGTTAATAATTTGAGAGACAGATGGAATTTTTCAAAAAAAAATCCCAAAAGACAAGCCTGTTGTTAGAGAAGTTGGGCAAACTGAGAACTGAGAAATGGAAAAAGTGACAGAGGAGTGAAAAAAGAGGTAAGGAAAACTAGAAGAGGAGAACTTCCAAGTGAGAAGACCAGAAAAGGTAAGCAGGTAGGGAATTTCTTAAACTGTGATGGGAAAAAGGAAATGGTTGTTGTGTAACTAAGAGGTAGCAAGCCAAAGAAGGCAAAAAAATCACACCTTTTATCAGTTTTGTACTGGAAGGATTGATTAGATCCTGAGTAAAAAGAGAAGAGCAGGAAGGGATTAAGATAGGACCCCAAAGCTGTGTGGGAGTTGTTGGGGTTGAAGGTGCTGTAGTTAGATGTGATGAGGAAGTCTGTGAGTTGGAAGAATGACAGAAACAGGTGTAATGTTATTTCTTGTCTGTCGGGGGAAGGTTTCAACCTTCCTTTGAAAGCGTGGTCCCTGATACCCTTGAAAGAAGCAAAAAAAATCAGTGAGAAAGTGAAAGAAAGGAATGAAAGCAAGAGAAAAAGCCCTGAGGGGGGAGGATTGAGAGCTATGGAGATTATCAGCTCTGATGATCTCTGAGGAAGTGAGAGATGTATCCTAGAACAAAAGTTAAGAGTTTGCTTTGAACAATGTTTGTTTTGAACAATGTTTTCTCTAGAAGATGCCAGTATTGGCAATGCATCCTTTACAAATATTTTACAAATGTTGCCAGACTTAGTCTAGTCTCCTGAGCTCAGTAACAGTAGAAGGAAAGCTTGGGAAGATGGCTTTTCTCGTCTCTAGTTGCTGCCAACTTCAAATGAAGCTCTTGCAGTCAGTGGATCTGTATGGTTGTTAGGTTGGTTTGTTAGTGTGGAATACCAGAAAGTTTGTGTGTTTCAGAATAATATCATGAGATCCAAGGAAGAAATCTGTGCTTTTGTTGTGAGTGATGTCCCACTGCTTAGTTATTAAGAGTGTCCTGCAGTCACCTGTTTTTTTACAGTGTTCCTCACTGAACCTGCATAGTTGTGAATTCCATTGTGCCTTTTTAAGAAAACCAGACAAAACAAAACACAAAAAAACCCCAACAAACAAACAAAAAACAAACAAAGAAAACCCACACCAGGAAACCAAACCAACCAACCAACCAAAAAAAAAAACGGCAACCCAAAAAACCCAATTTAATATTTAAACTTCTGGTTGGGATACACCAAGGCCATACCAGTGGCACCAAAAGTTAGGCAGGCAGAGCCAAGGAATGTGCTTCTTGTGCCACAGCCACTATAGTATCAAAGAGGCGGAAAGATCAGCAGGTTTATTCTGCAAAGTTCTGTACAGTGGCAGTCAGCCTGGCCTCTAGTCAGGACACTTCTGTTGACAAAGGTTTACTTAATCTGTCCTGTGTTATTCACATGTGGTCACAAGATTGGATGTGAACACATCAAAGAATACAGTAAAAAATGCAATAATAGCCAGACTTTCTCTATTTCAATGAATACGGTGAATTTCTGTGTGTACAATATGTACAATTAAGATAGTGAATGCAAACAAATTGAGGCCTCTCCCACCCACCATGTGCAAATCTTTGTGCATGCAGAAACAGCTGATTAGAACTGTGGATCAGCTGTGTAAAATTAGAAGGATGGCTAGTTCTGTTGTGGTGTTGGGTGCTGCAGGGTTCAGCAACAGTGAGAGCAAACATCTTTGCCCCAGCCTGCCTTACTGCTTTTTCAGCAGCGCAAACGCCATTGGTGGAAATAGATGCTACCAGTCAGTGCAGAATCAGTGCTGTGCTAGCCTCCCCAGATAGTAGATTTGTAACATGCATGAAAGAGGAGGTTCTTGTCCTTGGCCTGTAAATTACAGGTTTATGCATAGGATTGTATGTGATTATTTTTTTACTAATCATTATATCTTTTCTTTGACGTTAGGTGGCTGTAGTAGTTATAGTCACTTTTTTATAGAAGAATGTTCCACACTCTTTTATTCCTCCTTGATTTTGTATAAAGTTTATGGAAGAGGCATGGGGCTGAACACAGCCATGTAACCATAGTGGGAAGGTTTGTAAATGGGAATGAGATATTTAATAACGGGCTTTTTATTTGGAATATTCTTTTTTCTGTTTTTATCAGAAAGAATCAATTCATGGGTTTTATAGACCCTTGAATATGGCATGTAGATATTGTCCAATTCATGGCACTGAAATACCTCATTGTTCATTACTTGTATCTTATGGAACAGACAATGGTGGGGCAGAAGTGTAAACTGAAGAATAACATTATGAATGATTCTTCTCTTCTGTATAGCACTATGTAATTCCTATTGTAAAACTATTGCTAAACTTACTGTGCAGTCATACAGCAGTTTTGTATTAATACTGAAGATGCATCGGTTTCTGGCCTTGCTGCAGAGTACGTTTGCACATTGTCCTTCATGTGTTGTACTCATTTTTTCCCTCTTACTTAATGAGTATGCTCATCATTGCATAGCTCCCTTGTTTCTTACCTATCATCTTTTAATCTTTTTTGGATTTTTTTTACTAGCATACAAAATTGTACATTTCCATGATGTGAGCAGAAGTGTTGTATTTCAGACTTTAGTGTAAAAGGGTTAATCTCCTTTTGAATGTGATTTTTCCAGTACAGAATTTTTAATCATATATATACTTGATGTAAGGTAGTGGTTAGTGTTTTATCTTGAGAGTAATCCTGTAATCCTTAAGTATAGAAGCAGCACTGTTACTGTAGTGGGTTTTTTATTCCATTAGTAGAAGTTACTTGAACTTAATTCCAGTAGTAGTAATTCTAGCCTTTGTCAAAAAAGAGGTATTTATTCTAGACAGTGAAAACATTGGCAATTAAATAGGAAATTAAGGGGAAACTAGTCATATGGATATTTTGAAAGTAGTCAGCTTCTCTCACCAGTGACCTTACTGCTGTCTTTGACAGCACTGAGCACACCTTTGTGCAGAAACAGCCCATAGACTTCTGCTGATGCACTGCTGTGTGACAGTGGGGACAGAAGTCCTTACATTTATTCCTTCCTATAGTGGTAAGCCAAAAAATCTTTTCATATTTGCACTTTGATGGTTTTTGTTGAGCAGCCTCTCTTTAAGAGGAAATGCCTATAGTCAATGATAATTTGGCTGTTGGATGTTTTTCTTGAAATTTCTCTCGGTTTGATCACATTTAAAAATGAATTTTGGGCTAATAGTTATCTATCTTTTAGCAGGGTTAATTTGTTTAATAAAAGTATCAGAAAAGGAGTTTTATAAACTAAATTATGACTTCTCTGTAGAAGTAGATTAGTGCTGTGTGCCGAAGGGGAGGAAGGAAAACGTCCTCAGCTGATGGTAGGGTGAAGGCTGGAACTGGTTTATTTAGAGAGCATGGGACTCATATAGGTTCAGGGAGAAGCTTGGAAAGTGGGAGGAGTTTGGGGCGGAGCGCGGCAAGTAGGGGAAGGGCTAAGAGGGAATGAGGGGAATACAGACGGGGCGTGGCTAACTTCACATGATGACGCTGGGATTGCACCACAAACCAGCCAATGAAAAAATAGGGAATACACAACCAATAGGAGACCGGTAACTGGGTAGCCACCACCAATCAGAATACAGCATACAAATACAAGGGGGAATAACTATCTATCTAATACAGTAAATCACTATCTATGCTACAGAACATCTTTTAAAACATGAACTTCTGAGTTTTGAGGTAGTTGTCCATTTTTGGTGTTGTTCACTTGCTAGGAACTGTTCATCGTGGTTGTTTCGGCAGCCTTTGAGACAGTGTTCTCTGACAGATTAGTAGTTAAGGAATGATTTGTATTAGGATTGCTAGATGAGCCAAGACCAGAAGAGGCTTTGTGCTGCAATACGTAGCACAGGAACTGGACTTACCCATACAAAGCTATTGGAGACAATTTGTAGGAAGAGGGGCTTTAGAAGGAAAACTAAAGCCTATGCTGAGGAGGGAAGACTCACTGAGAGGGAAGATGTAGTGAAATGTAAGATAAATAAGGAGAAAATAGCCTTCCTATATTTTGTTTAATGATTGGCTTTTTGCTCCACATTTAATTTTCTCTATTGCTTTAGTGCTAATCAATAGAATACAGCAGTTATTTGGATTTTTCCTGCCACATAAAGTATAACTTTTCACATAATTTTATCTTGTTCCATTCTATAAAGAATTTTTCTAAAAAAAAACCCCAAAAAAACCACAACCCATGAAAAAACCAGGAACAATCCATGCTTCTCCCCTTTTTAGGGCCAAATGAGTATTTCTGATACAAAATAAGTTGAAAGGCCTTTCAGTCCTAGTAATTAACCAAAAACTGGAAAATCTGCATCAGTGGGTACTAACAAAAGCCTAAGTAGTGGCACAGGCAATCAGTAGCATCTTTTAGTCATATACAATAATAACATGAATAAACACACACACATACCTATGTATATTTAAATATATATACAGCATTTATGGTATGTAGTACATGGTCTAACATACACAAAAGGTAACACCTTTGAATTGTTGCATAGAGGTACTTCACATTGTCTTGAATGAATTTGCAGTTTATTTTCATGTATAGATTGTAAGTGGGCTGTTTTTGAGGAAGCCTGATGAAAAATCAACTTGGATCTGTGAAAAACTAGAGTTAGGAGCACACTGTGGGAGCTGATTAATGATTCAGGATGATTGGTTTCAGTTTCCCCTCTTTCCTTTCACAAGGCAAAATCCAATCAATACTTTCCTTTCAAGGTCACAACTGCTGTTTGCTCTCTGTCCTTCTCACAACCCTTGCCCAGTCATAGGAGTGTTTTTGAGGATTTAATTACTGTTTTAATCAACATTGTCATCAATAACGCTTTGCATAGTTAGACATGGAGAGAAAACCAAATATTGCAGGAGAGGGCTCTGCCCTGATTTAAGTATGGTGGTGCTGTACTCATGAACAGCTTGATGTCAGGCATGAAAGGGGCTTTCCCTCTGTCATGCCATCCCCGGTAATTCTGTGGTTGTATTATGGATAGCAAAGCTGTGAAGCAGTGTTATATCTCAGTTATGTGATTTTGCAAGATTTGTAAAGTAGAGTTGAGTTTGGGAAAATTAAGTTTCTGTCTCTAGAAGGGAAAGGTTGTTTCCACTACATGAACAATGATACTTTTTAATGTATTTTGGCGGTTTGTTTTCCAGATCTGCAAGGGAAATGTGTATTTTAAGAAATATTAAATTTTTTGCCTCCTTTTTTGGAACATTTGTGATACATTTTCCCCTTTATTTAGAAATAGTTTCAGGGTAGACTAAGTAAACTTGTTACATACTCATTAACTAACCTCACTTCCTGAAGTTGTATTGTAATCTAAGCGGAGCACTAGATCCCGTGTTTAATTTGCAGAAAAGGAAACAATGTTCCTTTAAGGGGAGTGGAAACATTTGTCCCTGTAAAGTATAATTCCTGTTTTGAGAAATACCTAAATGGTCACAAATCCAGAAAAATATTTTGCTGTCTTTTGTTTAGGATCATGTTAGACTACTCTCTCAGCCAAGCATTTTCTTTCTGAATAAACTACCAAAACACAGGTTTGATGCTTTGTCAGAAGCAAGCAATGCTTCAGTTTGCACAAAGACATCATATTGCTTTACAGTGTCTGCTTTTTGAAAGTTAAATTCTGTGGCTTAAAGGTGATATTTAAGATTTGTTAACTTAAGTAAAATGGGTTGGATCCATTTGTAGGAGCTAGAAAGGTTGGTCCAGAACGATTTATGTTAGCTGAAAAATAACAAAATCCATGCCATCATCTCTTCCTTCTCCTGCTTTTTAGGGAAATCTGAACAGGATAAAGGTCTAAAGTCATGACAGAGTTCAGAGTTACTATAGTAATTTCAGGAGCAAGCTTCTGGAGGTCAGCTTTGTTCTAGAATATTATGAACATAGTTAATCATGCTCGTTGAACATGATGGATCTAAATTTGCTCTTGATAATAATCCCTAATCAGTCAAAGAATGTCCACAGTTCACTTAGCTTGTTCTCCTGACATAATATTTAATATTGCCCAAATCAGTTTTTTATATATTCTATTGATTTTATGGTGTTCATAAAATGCTAGTAATAGAAAATCTATTTCTATTGCTGGGGGGTTTTCTTAATGTTAATATAATTTCCAAAGAAAAAGTTCTTCAGTGACTCATGTGAAATATGTTGGAGGGAGTTTGTATGTACATATATATAAAATGTGCAGTCATGCAAATTTTCAAGCTGTAGAATTTAAAAAGATTATTTAAATTGAGTCTGGACATTTTGTCTGGTGTTTGTTTTTATATATTTTTTTTATTTTCAAGTGTTTGTCCCTGTATTTACCTTCACAACATATATCCAGTCCTGCTGGCCACAGATCTGCTGCCTTTGCATGTGAAGCTCATTTTTTTCATGTTGTAGAGAATACATAGCACTGACTTTGCAAATATTTTGTTTACATTTATTGTGATGCCTCATGCTGAGGTACTTTGGAGTAGAACAGGAAGAGATGTGGAAACCTGTTTTTTAGCTGTGTTGATACCTCCTGCCTTACAGGAAGCAGCAAAGGAACACCTGTTCTGTTGTGTCTCTGACACAACGGAGATCAACTTGCAGAATCTCTGGGCAGTGCAAGTTGGTTATAGGTTAATTTCAGTATTGGGAGTGAGAAGTAAGGCCATGTGCTAAACAAGCTGTTTTGGTGTTACATCTTCTGAGAATTCATAGTGAATTACTGACTTGGCTGTTAATGAGTCAGGTTTTTGCCCCTATATGATCCCCAACAAAAGCAAAGGTTTCAGACAAAACTTGTAAGCACCAAACAAAATACTGCTGCATGCAGTATGACGAAGCATTGATTCTTGACTTCTGTGTGGACTACCTGTACATTAAGTTTGGTTTTGCAGGCCACAAATATATCCCAAGAAAAATTTGTCCAGTGACTGAAGAGTATCTCCTCACTGCTTATCATAAAACTTGATATTGCAATTTCTTTTAAATATTTTTAAGTGGCACTTTTTCTATAGCTCTAAAACACACATACAAGTTGTGTCTGGTAGACTACAGTCCAAAAAATATCAGTAATGACAGCCTTCCTCATGTGATGGATGGTTAAGCGTGAGAAATGTGAACTGAGAACAATCTAAAAGTATCACACACAATGGATGTTTTCTCTTCTGCAGAGTAGCATAAAAATAAGGTAGTTGATGAAGAAATATAGATATAAAAAAAGAGTAGCATTGGCAATTGCAAACCAAACCCTTGACAATTGCATTAATGGTAATGCATTCCATTCCAGTTCATGGTGAAGTAAAAGGAGTTGGTCTGGTAGATCAAATATGGCTTTCATTGCAAGACTGCGACAATGAAGGTGAGATAATAAAGCTATTCAGACTAACCTGTAAAGAGTATTGTTATTAAATATAATTGATGAATTTATAGTGTTATTTATTCTTAGAACAGATGTCATTTTCAAATACTACATTTTTTTTCAGTTATTTTTCCAGTATGTATGTATCCTGTTATGCATATGTGTGTATAAGTGAATACATACATTTTTGTTTGAAAAACTATATATGCAGTCAAAACTGTGAATAATAATTAATCATGCATGTTAAGTTCCTTTATGCATCTTGAAAATTCTTTTTGTCTAAATATCAGGCTTTGAGCAGGGTTTGAAAGGGATTTTATGAAATATTTGTAAAGTTGGGATGTGAGAATATAACTTGCTGTCCTGTTTTGTTCATTACAAATACATTGTGAAGCAATTATTATGAATCCATTTGGTGTAAGCAAACCCAGGTGTGTATTTAGAGAGAAGTCACAAATCTTGTGTTTAGACTACTGCCCTTAGGTGCTTGTGTGTGTTTCGTGTGGGTTTTTTTTAAGTTTGTTAACGTTTTCACTCAACATCTTATTTTCCAGTTCAGGCAAGAGTAAAATCTCAAAAGCTCTTAAGTACCTTTAATACTGTTTTTCAGACAGAATGTCAAAAATTGCTTTATGTTCCATCAGTAGTAATTCATAGCAACAAGACTAAATAATTATAACTGGCCAGAAGCCAAGCTTTTGAGCCCTGTGCTAACAAATATTGGTAAAATTATTTTGAAAATTCTAAAACCAGTTGCAATAATAGCATGCATTTCACATAACTGACTCATCTCTTCCAATTAAATTCAAGTAATCAACAATAACTCAGTTCTGTATTATCTCTTAAGTGGTCTCCCTGGAGAGCAGGCACAGTGTGTGATTTGTATGTACCATATAATTTCTCTTGGTTTTGGGGCAAAGCACATCTGTGTTTGAGTCTACTAGTATGCCATCAAAGCAACTGGGACTAGGGTACATTCTCTGGCCCTTAGGGAAAACCATAGATCATGTTCATAGGTCTAAAACTCTCTTCTCCCTCATTCCTCATATAAAACGGCCTCATACGTACTTCCTAATGCATACTCTCCTTTGAAACGTATTGGGACATTGTCTAGTAGAGTGCTATTTGTCTTAGGCAAAAATGGTAACTTACTTTAATAAAGATTAAATAATTGTGGATAAAAAGAGAAGAAACACGCTTGCTTATGCCTGGGCTCTGACATATTTTTAATTACTGACACAAATGTGCCCTCTGCCTCTTTGTCTGTGAAGTCTGTACTTTAGCACATGGGTCTGGAAGCAAGTGGGTTTGCACATCCCATTTACTCCAAAGAGCTTTTGGCTTGTTAACTACTGTTCAGATCTTTTTGTGCGTCTGTTACACATCTGAATTCATATGATTACTCTGGTAGGGTAGAGTCATTCAAGCTCTAGTTTGCAGCAGCCTTGCTCCATGTAAGTCTTGAGTTTAGTTTCTGGGAGGAGTCTGGGGAGGTGGGGATGAGATGGGAACCCCATGTCATGAAAGGAAGGTAGGTATAAGCACTATTGCTGGTTCTTTTTGCGGTGACAGTAGCTGAAGTGGAGAGCATCACCTTGACCAATGCTGGCAACATCATGGCCAAAGCATTGCAAATTTCCATGGACTCCTGAGCTTCAGTTGTTAGAGGCTGTGACCTCTTTGGTTTCTGGAGCCCAAATGCAGGCATTCTTTGCCTGACCAAAGAAGAGTCAGGCATATGAGTCTGTCTATTGATTGAAAAGGCAAGGCTATTTGACTATGAAGACTGAGGACTCTGCTTTCCTTAAAAATTTCTTTAGGAGGAATTGTCACCGAAGAAAGCATCAATGTTTCTTTTTTTCAGAAGAAATATCACTTATTTCAAGTGCATTTCAAGCATTTTGTTAACCTTAATACAGCTACAAGACAATTACTTCCATAGAAAGAGGGAAATTCAAAATTCACCTCAGCAGTGATACGGACATGACTGAATAATAGCACTGTTTCTTTCTTGGTTCTGTCCCTACAAAGTTACGTGACAATAATGTGTTTGAGAGTGGTTTTCTTTGATTGGGTAAGAGGACAGGAGTTTGTTTCACTTCCATAGAGTGGAAAAGGATATTTCTTTTTCTGTTAAAACAGCTTGGAAATCTCTCTTCTTACTGTGTCAGTGGTAGCAGACAAATAGTATTTGAATAGAAACTTGAATTAATATAGCATATATGACATTCTGTGTGCCCAGATGTGGTTGAGGGACCCAGGCACTGCAGTTGCAGCAACACAGTTTCAAATAAGAAAACAGTCTTATTAACTGACTTGCTAATAGATTGCTCTGGCAGTTATGGCAACTAAACATGGTATCCAATATAGCTTTGTGTCTCATTTATTTGATGTTAATTAATTTTATAATTAATAGAATCGCTCACTAAAATTGTTTACTTTCACCCATAAAGTGTCTGTATCTAGAGTTGAGGTTTTTTTGCTCTAATTTAGGTGGGATCAACCTTTTAAACACAGTATGTGGTCTGTCATCAAAAGGGTGCTGTAAGAGGTAGCATTCATTAATGCAAAGAGTGTGAACTTCCCCTTTCCTCAAGAACTTTTTTCCTTCTCCATTCTTTCTCCTGTGGAGAATGCTCCTTTGAGTGGAGATCCATTTTGTGCTCATGTAAGACTGAGAACAGAGTGAAGCAATCCAAGGCCAGACTGGAGCAAGTGCACATGGTTTTCACTTTGGCTCCCAGCAACTGTGATTTAGAAGACTCAGTATTTTGCTTTATTTCGTACTGTTTCATGCAGTATTTTTCCATATAAATAATCTCCATCTTCTGTGTTTGGGAGGGATTCCAACTTACTGCAGTATCTAGGGAGAAAGAAAAGTCCCTAGAGCCTTGAAATAGGTGCAGGAATGTATATTCTTCAAGCTGCCTAAAAGATGTGTCCCAAACTTTTAGGTGACTTTTAAGTAATGTAAATCCAGACCATGAGGTTCATGAGGAAACAACCTGTGTCTCGTTCTTCACCTCCCTCAAAGCTCATATGTTGCTGTGGAGAAGGACTAGTGTAATTAAGGTTCAGTGGAAGGCAACTCTAAGGTTGTCTCATCCCTGTTCTGTGGCATTGAGTGGTAAGAAATGCCTACTGGCGTTTTTGTGGTATTTGGGGTTTTTTACTGGGAAACACCACTGGTTACTGGCTGTCAGCTGAGTGTAACTCCATTCACCACCCCTCTCTGGACTTGGCCATCCAACCAGTTTCTAACACTGCGAATGATGCACCCATCCAAGCCATGAGTGCCCAGTTTCTCCAGGAGGACACTGTGAGAGATGGTGTCAAAGGCTTTACTAACGCCCAGGCAGACAATATTCACAGCCTTTCCCTCATCCGTGCGTCACCTTATCATAGAAGCAGACCAGATTTGTCAAGCAGAACATGCCTTTCATAAACCTGTACTGGCTGGGCCTGACCCCCTATGGAACCTATGTCTTAATTTTTCTATCAGGAGATAAATTGTGGCATGAAATATTTCAGTGATTTCTGCTCCTGGACCTTAAAGTCTGCAGAGGAGGGAGGAAGAAGAGCTGCATAGAAATGTAGTCTTTCTGGAGTATAACATTAATGGGGCTAGCTCGAATTTTGACTCTTGGTTGCTTGCTGTCAGTCCATTATCTTGATTGTAGACCATATACAGACAAACTTTTATAAGGAAGATCATTAATTGTCACATGGAAGTGCTTGATAAGTAGTGATTGTAAAGGAAGGCAGTTGAGACTAATGAAGTAAAAAAATCCCACTGTTGTTTTACTAAGGGCACTGAGTGATTCTGTTGCATCCTGTAACAAGTATTCAGATTTCACAGACTCAAGGTAAAATGCCATAGAAAGGAAGCTGGAGAATTGCTCAATAATAATCATGAGGACTGTAATAATCAAAGGTGTTAATATTGTTGTAAGGCAACAATAAGTAAAACAATCCCATTATAATTGAATATATGTGAATATATGTGATGGGTGCTGTAACTCATATTGTACTGTAATGAGCAGCATTATTTCCCTAATTTGTGTATAAAAACTGGCTTGCCAGGTCTGGTGAAAAGGATGTTTATTGAAAATATGGAATATTTATTGATCCTTACAATTACGCAAGCTAACGTGATAGTAGAATTGTCTTCAGTAGCTGGGTGGAGACAGAATGGTTTCAAAGTTGACACTGACTCTTTTTCAAAGGGAGAGGACATAATTATACTGTCTTCTATGTGCTCTGATCTTCTTTCTTGTGGCTGCAAACTGACACTTGTCAAAACTGTGTTTGTGTAGTAGCATTTCTCTATTTTACATGCATACCAATGAATGTATTAAACACAAATCCTGGAGATGCCATAAGGTAAAGAGCCTTCTTTCCTAACAGCTTTGACTTTTCAAGTACTTGCAGAAAGCTTTGAGAAACCATCCGTTGATTTATTGATTGATCTCTCAAGTGTACCATGTTTCATGCAAATGAAGTGTAAAGTAACTCTCAGCCGTACATGTTTTAAAATGTGTATGCAGATAGTAATTGTTACACTCTTTCCTATGAACTGGATTTCTAGTAGTGCGCATTTTCTGTGGTTCTGTGGGGAGATGCTGTTTATACAGAGTTCTGTTTCAGTTTCTGAATAGTTGCTTGTTCATACTCTAACTTTTTTACTTTAACCCACTGCTGATTTAAGAGCTGTGCAAAATACATGTACTGACTATCTCTGAGCACTGGTGGTTTGAGTTTCAGCTCTTAATACCCTTGGTTCTCACTAATCAATAGGAAGCAAAACAACTACATCCGCAGCCATGCAACTGTAAAAGGATACTTCTGTTAGATATTGTGCATGAAGGCATGAGGGTAGTTAGTCTCATTCAGAAAGATGCAGTATTTTGTTCTTAAGAGTTCAGAGCACAAATGTTTTGGTTTTTGCTGCCTGCTTGGAAAATGAACAAGTCTTCCAAACTATCATACTGGGAAATAAAATCAAAACTCCAAATCAAACAAAGGAAAAACAGATGAAGATACTAAATGGTCCTTGTTAACAATTAAGTTATTAAATGATCCTTGTTAACTGTTATCCCAGAATATTTTTTGCCACTAAAATGCTGAGTAAGAAGATTAAGTTTTACTGTCTCTTTGTTCTAACTTCACAGTTAAGAACATGTTTATAGGGTTCTGTACTAAAGTATATATAATTCTCTTTGACCCCCATTCTTGTTTTATGACCTTGTAGCTCAATGAAACAAACCATTAAATAGATTTAATCCTGCCTGCAACACTGATGTTGATGACTCCAATTATATTAAGTCTATTTGGAAATCTTATGCAGGTGGTGGCATCCATAAAATGACAAACTATGTATCCTTATCTGTGGAGCATAAATTTAAACATTAGAGGAAAAGTTGATAGTGGAAAAGAAATATTCAAAAGATACTGGCTATTTTGAAGAATTGTAAAGGAAACAAAATTTTTTTAGTTTTTGGCTCCTGTAAATATGATGTTTAATATGATGATATATTGTGTGCTGCCTTCCTGCTGTATGCAACTGGAACATGTAAGAGGGTGAAGACTCTTTATTTTGATGTGCAATTTCGTGGGATATACTATTTAGTCTCTTCTGGTCCTAGTTTTTCCAATTGCTAAATAAATTCAGCTAGGGGAAAATCTGATCTGAAAAGAGAGACTAATGTGTAATTCAGATCCAGAATTTTCTGTAAATCTCTGGCATCTAATAAGTTGTTTGTCTTCTATCCATGCTTTTATCTTTAGGTAAAACAGTAATATTTATACTTGTCATTAGTGTTCTTAATTTTACAAATTAAAGATATGGTCTTAGTACTTCATGGGGTAAAAATGATCTTTTGAAGGAAGGAAAAAATTATATGAAATGTTTATGTTACTGTGCCCTGAAACACAAGGCAGTGTTAAGCCTGATGCATGCAAAATCTGCAAAATCTTAAGAAAAAGTATGGATTTTTTCAGACAATTTTATCTTCTATGCCCCATTGCTCCATAAGGCAAGACATTATTCTTCTTTGTGGAACATACATTCTCCAGAAACCTATCCAGGAGCCTCTTCTAGCTTTCCAATAAAAATTAGGTGTCATTTTGTCCTTACTTTGCAACAGCATTAGCCAGCACTGCTCTTTGAAGTAGTGGCTTAGGTCCAAGAAGCAAATAAAACAAGGAATAACTTGTTTCATTTTCTTTCCTACTTGAAGCCAGAAACTGACCAATTTGCTAATGCAACTACATCTTTTCTTTGCCTTCCTCCCTTCCAGTCATCAGTTTGAGCTTTCTCCATGTAAATCACAGTTCATTTAGGAAGACCAGAGATACATGGTGTGTATGCTCGGTTTCATTCATTGGAGAAAAGTAAAAATGTAAATTGATTTTTTTTTTCAAAATACTCTGTTTGGATTAAGGCTTCAAATAACATTCTGCTTAGAATAAACCATATGCACTTGGTGAAGAGAGAAGGTGGAATGCAACTTAACATCATAGAAAGTTTCAATGGTTCAGCACTTCTTTGCGTGTACTATCCTGTGAATGCTTGAGTTTACACACATGATCTCCAAATTTATGCAACTCATATGTAGAGACATAATTGACAAATGGGATGTGCGTATATGAAATTTAATTTTCTATTCACTGAAGTTCTCATTACAGGAAACTTCTTTACTCTGACAGAGTTTAGATCAAGTTTGTCATGACGGAGGTCTGACTACATACCTCCAGTTATGTACAACTCATTGAAATACATTAATTCAAACGCAGTTGGAGCAAAAAGAATTTTAGAGAACTAAAACGTAGCATCTTGCTTTGTGAAAAAGGTTCAAAATATGACCATGTTGTAACATTTTCCTTTCTGAATGACTTAGGTGAAGGCTTGTAGGAAAAGTGAGAAGGAGTGTGATTGAGAATGTTTGTGAGCCCATGGATGTGTGACTATCCCCAGAACAGTGATGTTCCCAAATATGGCACTACATTAGATGTTATGATGCAGAAGATGTTATGGTGCCATTGACTGCTCAGTGTTGTGTTGTGTGGTGGTTGAAGAAGGAAAAAATTGGCTTCTTCGCATATCAAAAAGATCATGTTTATGAAAGGATCTTCTTTCAGAACCAGTTCAATATGTATAAATATCGGGTTTTGCTGTCATACTTTTGTTTTTATTCTTTCTTCTCTAATGAATAGAAAAGCTGGAAAAAAAATTGGTCACTGACATTTTATCCAGCTCCCAATGACAGTAAACTCTTAGGACATTACAGATCATCCAGTGTCTGAGATACAGGTCTGCAAAGCTCATGAGATAGTCAGCTGTGGTATCTCCAGAGAGCAGGGTTAAAAAAGATCCTCACTGGTGGCTCAAGTGGATCCTTATTAATAACATATTCAAACTACACTTTCTGTAGCACTTTCTTTATGGGGGAGAACAATTAGACTTAAATTTGATAACCTCAAAGTGTACTCCAAATTCTTTAAGATGTTTGTTTAAAGACTTATAATTAATAAAGTGCTGATTTCAAAGCTCTTTGAATGAAGAGCTACTATTGGAAATAAAGTTATCACCAGGTTACATTTTAAACTACTTATTATTTTCTTTATTGTCTTCGACAAATTTGCATTTGAGAGAGACAGATACATAATGTTCCTTTAAAGGATGAATGAAGTTCTGTCATTGCTTGAACAGGGAAGATGGATGTTTTTTTTCTGTCTTCCACTTTTATTTTGATTTTTTTTAAATTTTTATTCTTTAGTGTACTTTCCTCTGCAAGTTTGAGTGGCAGCTTATGTAACAGCAGTGTTCTTTTAAAACTAATATTAAACTCAGAATCCAGTGCCATCACAGCAACACAAGTGAAAATCAGACTGTGCCTCAACTTGGCCAACTCCATTTGAACTCTGAAAAAGCCAAATGAGAGCCCAAAATTTAGGACACAAGAAATCTTCTAAGTAGCCCCTGCCCCATAATATTTTGCTTTTGTTAGCTCAATGACTCCAAATAGTCAGAGATCTAGTGTACAAATTATATTCAGATTGCCTGCTGGTTAATGGGTTTGCAGCTTTTTCTACTGTTTCTGGAACTCTTATTTTTAAAGCACTTCTGTTCAGTTTCTGCATCTTTATATTTCAGTCCTATTTCCTTGTTCCTTTTCATCTGTCTACAGCCTTTCTATCCCCCCTGCCTCCACCTTCCCGCTTCTCTGCCCTCTTCCCCCCTACCCCACTCACCACAATTATGCTGTATTCATGTATCATTTTCATTTCTATGTATTTCACTTGGTTGCCTTCCATGTTTCAGTGAATAAAGTCAATAGACTCTCCTTTTTCACCTTTTTCTTTTCTTTCACCTTTTCTCTCATATTTTCTGGACTCCTTTTTGTTAACCATTTTTTTTTCTTTAAAAGAAAGATTTATTAATGAAAATTTCATACCAATTTAATGATAAATTTAAAATAATATTGTGATTAATTCTTCTGTCTGCATTACTCCTCAGGTCCTAGGTCTGAGGCTTCTTTCATAGTGGTTCTTTTAGATGCCACTGTTGACTACTGAGATTACTAATATACATGCAAATGCAACTAAGAGTATAGAATAATAGAATCAGTTTGGAAAATACCATTAAGATCTTCAAGTCCAACCATTAACCTAACATTACCAAGTCCACCAGTAGACCATGTCCCTAAGGATCTGTGGTGGTTTGCAAGAACACATCACTTTACTTTTCTTGCTTTTCCTTACGCTGCCTTCCCAACCCTCTCCACCTCCTCACATATGACTTACCATGATCGAAAGTTTTCTGGAGTTGTAAGCAGATCTGTTTTCTACCCATGTTTTACCCCTGTACTGTACACTAGCAGTTCATCAGTTGACAACGTCTCAGATTAAAATTCAGAGGTGACTTTAAAAACAGCAATATGATTTCACTGTGATTTCTGCAGACCAGGTAAGAAACAAACTAAAAGGCCAAGAAGCTTTCTCTTGCAATGATTTGCTTTGGTGTTAAAAGTGTGGTATAGATGTATGTTTTTATGTAAATACACGTATGTGTCCTTTGACTTAGTTGCCAAAAACATATGCAATCTCACATATTTAAGAAAAGAAAATTACAGTGGAAGTCTGAATGGCCTGGGAAATTTGAAGAGAAAGTAGCAACCATGCAGCAGCTCCTAGTTCTAGACTATCAAAACCTCAATGATATTTCTCCTTTTTCATCTAACCTGTAATTTCTGAACATCCTTCAGAAAATTACTTGCTGTTCTCAGTTGGGGCTCATGTCTAGTGATACTATGATTTGTCTCTGAATTAGCAGATCCTGTTGCTTTTCCTGACACCTTACACTAAACCTTATTAATTGTTTCAAAGAAAAAGTATTTTGCCACACAGTTTTGGAAATGTGAGGTTGCACAAAGCTAGCATCTTCAGCTTCTATATGTGTGATTACCTCCTTTCAGAATAGAAGCACTAAGAGTGCCTCAAGGTTAGAACAAGCAAGAAAATGCAATGTAAATTAATTAGTCATTGTTACTAACAGTAAAATTCAACTTTTCTTGAAACTGATAGTGTCAGTCCCAACTACTTCAAGCAGATCAAGATTTAGCTCTGAATTGTTGTTTAAATTTCTGTGGAATATTGATAAGCTTTCAGTCTTTGCAAACAGTGAGGATTTACTAAAGCAAGGTTAAAAAGCCCCTGAAAACAAACAAACAGAAACTACTGCTGAAGTTTGCATTTGCTGATTAATAGTACAACTCTCACATCTGTTTTTTTCAAATATTACTTAGAACAAGTAATGGTGACTGTCAGCAGTGATGTACATAATAACTCAACTGCATCAGATAACAACAGACTGGGTAAGACAATGCTGTTCTAGGAAGTATTTGTGTCATAGAGTCAGCTAGTTGAATTTTACACAGGGCCGTACAAAGCCTTTTTTGAAGTCCTTAGCCATAGACAGTCGGGTAAGGCTTGGGGGATAGGTTTTTCCTTCATCTCGGAGCAGAACACGTCCCAGGATTTATAGTTGTGTTTCAATGTGCCATCATACTTACTTGTTGATGCTTAAGATCCTGTTGATATTTAAAACCAATACATTTCAAGGTAATTGACTTGAAGCAACCCAGCTCCACTTTTTTCTGACATTACAAGGTAATTTGATGACATTAAGGATGTGTGCCTATTCCAAACAGGCAGAAATGATGATGTACACAGCTGAGGTGTAAAACAAAAGTTGCAGAGGACCCTGGTGTTGTACTTAGAATAACTCTCTAGTATAGAAGGGGACTCTTCGCTTAGTGTACCATACCAAAGACAGAGAACTTGATTGTGCATACCAGGCTTGTTCACCATAAGCCTTTGCACAAGACAGGATACTTAGGAGGTTTTTCTAACCCATGCGTAGTACAGTCTCTCATTGAAGAATTCTGAATTTATTGCATTACAGCTCAATTTGAGTATTTTGATATGTTAAAGACAAACGTATAGCATGCCCTTTACATTTTTAAATTTTGATCGCAAGATAGAGCTAATGTTGTCATTTTCATAAATTCATATACAGTTTTTATGTAACATTTTATGTATGCTTTAAATGCATTTTATGTGTATGTGTTTGATTGTCAAGTGTTCATTTGTGTTTGGTCTTTTGTATTAATTTTTCTTTGATTTTTTTTTTTTTAAGCATGATTTCTCACATTTTATTTCATTTCTTTTAGGTTTTGTTTTATTTCATAAGATCCCACTGGATGGGTAAATGAAATAAGGAAAAGATGAGAGAGAGGGGCTGTTGAGCTTGTGGAATCTGTATGCTGCACAGTAGGGAGTGGACAGTGTTCTTGCCCAGTGAAGTGCCACCTCCCTTGGATTTCTCGTTTAGACATTGGTTCTGTTTGGAGAACTATAAAAGTACATTCAAATCAGTAGCTGTTTTTGCAAGAGCAGGGCAAAGCCAAGCCCTGAGGCAGCTAAAAAACTCAAGAAAGTCCAGAAATAAGCTACCACACTCTTTCCTATTACCTTGTCCTCACTGTATCTTCCAAAACGACACTGACATTGAGATTAAATTACATTATATTGTTTCCACTGTCAACTTTTTTTGTTCTGTTTGAACTTAACTGGAAAGATGTTGATTTTATAAATAATATTTATCAAAGGTGAACTGCAAAGCTGCTTTTATTTTATGGTATTAACACCTCTGCAAAACTTCTACATTACTTAATTTGAGTGTGTAGGCTCACTGATATCAGTGGGAATGCTCATATCCTTAGAATTAAGTTCTTGTATATTTGCAGGATGCAGCCTTAAATCCTGAAGCAGTAAATTGCAGAGCTAGCCTTGCAGGTCTTACTGTGTATGTAGTTCCACTGACTTTACCAGGAAGATGGAGACTCTAAGCTGTATAAAGAAATACTGTTTGTTAGTGTGTTTGGATATTGAAGCAGCACCATCACTTAGACATTCAGTTAGGTCATGCTTATTCAATAATCCATAAGTTTAGATAAGCTTACAGATTTGTAGTAGACCAGAATGGTGATTCTGAGCCAAGAACAAGAATAACAAGAGTGTGTGGCTGTTCCTTCAGACTGTAGACTTGAAGGCTTGCTTAACTGTTCTTATTTAGCTGTGAGCTATACTTCAGAATATGCTTCAGTATACTTCAGAGAAGAGTTTACTCTAACAAATAAAGCTAAGTGAAGGCATGAGCATATTGCAAGAGCAAGTACAGCATTTAGATATAGTGCTAGAAATTAATTTTCATTCTATTTACCTACCAAATCCTGAGCTTCTACTTTGATCTTTTCAGTTTAAGGAATTCTGAAAAATATGGAGTTTCTGGTTTTGGTATGTTGGGCTTTTTTAACTGAAAGCTACAATGACTAGCAGCAAAAAACTGAGATAGATGATTATGTTTCTGTCCATCTTTATTACATTTTTGAGACATGGTTTGATTTTAACTCCTTACAATTATGTGTAGCAAAAAAGCAGAGTTGGTATTGTTTTGTCTCTCCAGTATTTGCTTTTCATTGTTACTGCTTTTTAATTTGAGCCATTTTCACTCTTTCATTATAACACTGTTGTTTCCTTTGCTGCAGTCCTTTACAGCCATACACCATGCCCTCTTTCTGCAATACTGTCTTGACTCTTTTGTTCTATCTCCATAAACTTGCTTCCTTTCTGCCTTTTAAGACTCAGTCCTTCAACTTTTTGCTTGTGTTCTCTTGAGTCCCTTGCACCTAATTCTTTATTCCTGCTGTGCTAAAGTTCTGGAAATGTCCTTTTTAGTCAAGAAATGTGTCCACATTTGCATTCTTCTAGGCCTATGTAGAGAGATATTTCCCTTCTCTTACCACTGGTTAGGGAAGGGGAGCTGCAGTTGTTAAAAATCTGTCCCAAAGATGTGTTCTCCTCCTCACACTACAGAAGAGGACAGAACTAGAAGTCTGCTGGTGACCTAGGAATTGTGTTCTTTGTCACCCTGCACATACTGTGGTGATTTAGGAAGGGATGGCAGCAATTAAGGATATCCATCATAATTCCTGTTTGAAGTTAGATGTCAACAAGTATTCTGTTGTTCCTCTGGAATAAAATTAGAAATGTTTGATTTTTTTCTCCCTAAGTCTATGTAGACAAGGTCTTATTTTTCAGAAATTGTAACTTCTTATTCTTGATTCACTTTTAATGTCTCTAATTATTTTCTTCTCAGACTTCTTGTTTACCCATGCATCTGTCTTCCTGTTGAAATAATATCTGATGTCATTGAGCTGATTCTAAATCATTGCAGAATCATTTAGCAGCAATATTAGAGCTAAAGTCAGTGGACTTACATCAAACATATGTTGGATCATGAGCTGAGCTTGACCCAGTATCCCAAATTCCAGTTTGAGGTTTTGCTGGGATAAAATCAGCATATTTCAGTTATGTGCTCACAATTTATTTCCAAATAATGAGGTGAGAATCTGAACCTTTTTCTTTTGGCAGGGAACAGGCAAACTTGAAGAGCTGGAATTTGGCAGTTGATTTTTGAAATATTTAATTTAAAAAAATAATTCTTTCTAATTCATAATATTTATATTCATAACTATGCACAGTTATTGATTGGGGATTTATGTAATTTTTTTTTGTAATTTATTTTGTAGCACTTTGCAGTTCATCTTTATTGTATGGGGTAGGTTTGACCTTCACATGTTTCAGTATGTACTGACACAATATTTTGGATTTTATGTAATCATGGAGGTAACTTTAATAAACAACAACTGATTTATGCACCACTGAAATTTATATATTTTTATATCTATATTGTAGAATATCCTTCTTACATATTTTGTACTACATTTTGTTAGCCACTCAGTGCACTATTACTTGATGCAGATATTCACAGAACCTTATGGATTACAGCACATTATTTGTTGCTAATAATGTCTTAACACAGATGGTTAATGCTTGATGGAAAGACTACATGTTCCTAGAATGGTTTCTTTTCACTATGTGGACACAGCCTCTTAAAGATAAGGGAACTAAACGTTTAATGTGGAAATTATGGTATCCGCTAGCTCCTGTCTTTCAGCTTAATTGTGAGTGACATTGCTTTTAATTGTAGAGATTCTGATCTGCCCGAATGGTGTTGGTTTACAAAGGGCTCAGTTAATTACCAATTCTTGTCCTCCTTAAAATAAAGTGGGACTAAAAGTAAGAATCATGCAGGAACCATTAACATGGTAAAATTTGCTGAACAGCCAGGATTTGACATTAAAAAGCTTTTATATTGTTTCATTGAGCAATAAAAAAGACTATGAAATGTCTAAAGGCAAAGTTGGTATTTTTTTCGCTGTGCCAGACATGAACCTAAAATAAAAGCATATTTCTAATGTTCTGCTAGAAGAGGTTTATTTATACTAGAATTTATTTTAAATAGACATTTAATATACTCAGCGACATACTTAGATAAGCTGTTAGGTAGTTTGATGGGCAGATTAGTTTGGGGACTAGAGAGGAAGCACTGCTGCAAGTGTTTTGGTGTCAGGCAAGTAGTACCATCCAGTCTGTTAAATAAACCTCTTTGTGTTGAATTTGGTCGAAGTTTGACCAGTGGCCAGGTCTATATTGCAAAGAAGTGCATTGTTGTCAGGCAGAGCCCAATGTTGTGCCTGCTGCAGCTGCCTGCCATGAAAGGTGAGGTGAGGGCACTCTCAATGGCTGCTCCTGCAGAAGGGTGTTTGGGGATCATGTCTTTTTTTCATGGGAGTTGTGGGAGCTTACAGCAGGTCAGACAGAGGCTGCAGTGCAACATTTTTGTGGCAGTATGTGTCAGAGTACAGTGATCTGTGAAAGGCAGTCTTCAGCCTTTCCACTGCCTTTGTCTATCAGCTGGATCTCTCCCAGGCAGCAGTGAAGAAACACATGCATTTCAGTGGAAGCAAGTTCAGGATCCTTGGGAACAGCAGTCAGTGCCAAGAAAACCTGTGGACAGCTAGTTGAGAACAATTTTACTTCGAATAGTTCTTGCAGGAATTACTCTCTTTTTTTACTGTCAACAGTAGCACTAAAAATCAGCTTTTTCCTATGAAAGACAATTTCGGAGAATGGCTTTTCAAAATCTAAAAAACATGGAATTTTGTGGTGTAGGAAAGACCGATACACTTCTAACTGACTCTTTACTCAACAACCCTCATAAAAAGGTGCATTTTGTCCATCCCTTTTCCCGGCCATTCATAAGTCTTCACCATGAAGACCATCACTTTCTTTGCATCTGCTTAAATGCTCAAAAACTCGCAAATTGTTTGTACAGTTGGAAGCTGTTATCAGACAGATAAAAATTGCATCCTTTCTGACCTCTTCTTAATTCAACCATCCTTTTCCAGTTATATATTTAACATTTGAAATAATTTGAAAATTTTTAGTGGATTGGACAGCGAAGTATTTTGTTCATGTGTGTTTCAAAAGAGAATGCAAAAAGCTTACCTGAAGGTTTTTAGTGTTTTCTTCTTCTTCTCTATTGTTCTCTCTGGCTTCTTCTCTTCCTTCTAGTTTTCAGTTGTTCTGTTTTCTGCCCTTAAGAGAACTCAATATTATCCTTTGTGAGCTTTGGTAAGCTCTGTTCTCTATAGGGCACAAATGTGCAGCTTCTTGCAATATCATTTTGAAGGGCTTTGTCATCATTACGTGAAGTTGTAAAGTATTCTAAATTATAATTTAGGTCCTCCTTGTTCCAGATTTTGTCATCTGATGTCCAGAGCAAGAGTCTGTGGATGGATGGAAATGTTGAGAAATATGAATACAGCATTTTAGGGAGCACAGAGAATGTTGTGCTGTGTATTTCACATCTCTCACAACCCATTTCATCATTCTGCTTTCATAGCAATGTGTATTCCCAAACTTCCAAGCTGACTTCCATTTGTTTGGTTTTTCTTTCATTCATACAAATTCAATCTGTTAAATATCTGTTAAATTAAACCTGTTAAATTTCCTATCTGAAAATAGGAAATGATGCATTAATGGGAAATAAATATAGGCATTTGGTTCCACATGTATATAGACTCTATGATTGAACTTGCAGAACATGTTATTGTCTTTTAATTAACTTAGGTGAACTGGTTGCCTTATTTTCATCAAAAACGATGAAACGAAAGAGCCCACATTAGAACGTATATTGTTTTGGTATAGACATGCTATATCATTCTAATTCTAATAGCAACTTCCCATGATTAGCTATGTTTTTGCAGCTGCCAGGAGTGTGGTGGATAAGCACATGTGTCCTGGCCTGGAGCAGAGTTGCAGTCAGTGTAGAGCCAAACTGCTTTCATTTTGAAGAGGGCAATTCCCCTATAATCTCTAGAGGCAGCAACTCACAGCAGTGTTATTAAGCAGATTATGTCTTAATATAGGAGAAAACTTGTCTCATTGCATACACATTTTCACTGTAACTTTGTTCCTTGACTGGAATGACAAAAACAACCATATAAGATTTCAGGGAGCTATCTGATATTTAAGCAAGTATAGAGTAAAGTCATGGGTTTCTTATGATGGCTTTGATTTTTTCGTGATGTAAGCAGAGTAGGGCTCATCCTCAGACATGTCAACCAAACAGCAATGAAACCCTGATTTTTTCCTGAGTCTTTTTTTAATTGTAGCTACTTCATTAATATTGTTTGCTTTACTAGTGTGAGAGCAGAATTGGGGTGCCACACCACTTCAAAAACCCAAGACCAGAGTCTTTGACAAATACATTTCAGATGTATTCCACTGCCATTCAGAGTTCAGTGTTCCTGGGTCTTTTTTTTTATTTCAAGCTCCATTTAAAAATCGAAAGAATCATTCAGTCAATATCGAAGTATAGAATATTTATTCACACTTGGAGAAAAGCAATATTCAAAATGATAGCAAGAAATTGCCTTCTACCATAGCATTGCATCATGGATGCCAAGTACTTGGACAAGAGACAATGGTCAGAAATTGATGCACAGGAAGTTCTACTTGAATAAGAGAAAGAACTTCTTTATGTGGAAGTGACCAAGCGGTGGAACAGATTGCCCAGGGAGGTTGTGGAGTCTTCCTCACTGGTAATATTCAAGAACTGTCTGGATGCAATCCTGTGCAATGTGCTTTGGGGTGACCCTGCTTGAGCAGGGAGGTTGGACCAGATGACCCATTGTAGTCCCTTCCAACCTGACTGATTCTGGGATTAAAAAGTTGTTAGCTGTGATTCATCAGCAAACTATGAACCTTTTCTCCCCCTCTTCTTTCTTATTCTTCTTGAAAATGTTTCATGCTCTTGTAAATAACAGACAGTCATTGTTTTTATTCACAAATGCTACCGTAACAGTTTGGAAAATCTATATTTATAAAAAATGTACTTGATGAACTTACTTTTAACAGGCCAATAAAGTTTTATGATGCCATATCATTGAGTCTTTCTGCCTATAAATTGATCACATCTTCTATTTCATTAGTAACAGTGCAGTGCATTGGAAAATATATAAATCTTCAAGTTCCTCACCTATTATGTGTTGTTACACATGTGCTATTGTTGTTTTTGTTTTCTCATAAGCAGTGCAATTCAACTCCTTGATTATATTTTTTTATAGCATCTTTAATAGTTACCTTATTTATAAAGCACCTCTCAAGCCCTGTTTGCAGTAGTTTTATATCTGTTTAATTTAAATGCATGCGTGTTTACACATACATTCAATCAGATGTAAGTGTATTCAGAACACAGGACTACGTATTCAGCTATTGGCCATAAGACAGCAAGTTTTATGTTAGGCCATGCTTCATCCACTCAGAATTTTACATAGACAAAGTTGGTTGGCTAAATATTCCAGTAAGTGGATGTGCTGATTTTCTAAACTATTTTGAGGAAACATCAGTGCTGTGATTTGAAGGGTATGTTTTGCTTTGTGACTTTGGTTTATTGGCCCAGACCATCTGGATTTCTTGACAGATGTAATGAAAGGGAGTACACAAATGAAATGGTTTTCTCCAGTTTTTTTCTGTTTTTTTTTTCTTTTTACTTGGGCATGCTGGGGCATGTTACATTTTACTATTAACGTGGTCGCCTATTTGGACTACAGCAGATTACATGTTCATTTTCTTCTGAAATGTTTCGCCACATTTTTCTCTCCTGGGAGCTCAACAGATCTCTGAGTATTGTACCAAGTCTGCTTTGTATACCTATAGGAAATTTTGAATTTTTTACATCTTTGAACAGTTGTAATTTTATGTAGTGTATTTTACACATATGCTTTTTTATCATCATCCATGTAAAAATTGCTTTGGGAACTAATTTGATGCACCCTAAGTATTGAGAAGAAACAGTCTCAATATAAAGGTTAGCTCTTTTTCTAAGAGAAACTTGCAATAGGATTTGTAGGTAAATTCTGCTGTAGATTAAGCTGGTAGATAGAATTATTTTAAAGAAAGTATTCAAACAATATAAAGTGTTAAATTCTTGAAAATGCCAAATAGAAGAAGATGCTGAGGTTGTGATGGGTTTGATGTTTTTCTGAGTGGTAGCAAGCTTGCCATCAAAATACTCTAATACAGAGTTTGCAGGCTCAGTAGAGCAAGACCTTATTATCTAGGGAGAGCAATCAAAAATGAAACTGAGTAAAGGCAAACATTGAAAGCAGCTATTTACACTGCCCAGGAAATTAGGTGGTCAACACTATAAAAAATAAAACAATCTTACTGTTCTTGATAACCCAAACTAGTGTAACAATACAAACAAGGGTTTATTTTTCAGTGAATGTGAATTGTACCTTAACAGTGTTGTTGTAGAAGTCTTTATTTTGTTCTTTTAAAGGAGAAAAAAAGATATGAACAGCATGTATTTGATATTTGTATCTTGAGAAATTTTAATGTCCATCTAATTTCATTATTAAAATACTTCAAGAATAAAAAGTTAATTTCATAGACTAGTTTATAATTCTGTTACTATTTTAAAAGTAAAATTAATTTAGAGATCACCTTTCAGGTTGCGTAATTGATGTTTCTCCCTCTATTAAGTTAGCAATCAGGTTCTAAAGCAAAAATATAGAGCACATAATAAGCGGTTCCATAAGAATGGTTGCAAAAAGTCACAAAATACTGTTTTTTGGTATATAGATAATTGTATTGAAAGACCTTTTGGCAATGTGTTTTACCTATGAAAAGCAAATACACTGTGCAGTTTTCTAAAACAAGTGTGAGTAAAAAGAATAGAAAGGGGTATTTGAAATACAGCTGAAAATTAATTTGTATTGGAGTTCTTGCTCTGGTAATTGAAAAACTAATTTAAAAACCACTTGTTTGTCTTATTCATGCCGTTTGCTTTCCTACTGTAGTTTTCAAATTCATAGTTTATTCCCATTATGTCATTTTATGATGCCATTATTGTTTCTTCAGTTTTTGTTGTAGCAAACTTCAGTTCTAGTTCTAATACATTGCAACCGTATCAGTAAAATCCCAAATAGTGTATTGGAATAAGTTAGAATATGAATGTGGCAATGTCTTTCATACCCATGTTTACTCCTACAAAATAAAAGTGCTGTGCTATTTACACATTCGGAAGGAGCAAAGTATTCAGGAAAATACGGGAGTGTATGTGGGAACCACATATTGATGACACCATAGATTACATTTCCTCAATAACTTGTTATAGTTGGTATTCGGTATTAGAAGTTAGAAACCAGAAGGTGGTGCAGAAACTCCAGACAACTGGTTGTGCAGTTTCTTTATGACTAGCATGATCCACTGAAGAGTCACCATGTTTTCACTTGGAACAGTTTTAGCAAAATTTCAGTGTCTACAGAATTGAAGTTGATGATGCCTCAGGAATGGATGCGTCATCCCTGCCTCATGGAACAAGGTCCAAGAAAACAGTTCTGTATAAACTTTTGTCTGAGGGCTGGGTAATGTTTCTTTCATTTTTTTCTCAGCCCATGCTGAGTGTTTGTAATGTCGTTGCTCCAGCAGATGTCCCAGCATAGACCCACCCTGCTGCCTAAACCAGAATTCCCCTTTCTTTTTCTAAAGATGCATGCCATGCAATCAATTTTAATGCTTCCTTAAGAAGCCTAGCATGATGCTGTGGTCAGAGCTTATAAGTTAGCTCATCCCCAGATGGGTTTAGGGTGAAGGTCAATAGGTCAGAGATTCCTGGTGCACTTTGTACTATGTAATTAATGCACAGTCATAAGAAATTGCTTCACTTATGTTACATGTCTTGAAACTTCTAGGAATAATCCAAGGGCTGTATATACCTAAGAACTATCAGAAAAACATGTGAGATCCTAATAAGTCTATGCTTTGTAGAAGAAAACATTTAATACTTCCATTTGCATTCAGATTCAAAACTGCATGTGTTGCCTTAAATATGAGATAAAGGTCAAAAGTGCGAAAGAATATGTGTTGGCTTCCTCATGGTAAGCTTTGCTCATGGCTTTGCCATTTATGTCAGGTGATTAGGTGGCCTAGGAAGTCAGTTTGTCTCAGTTTTATCTTTTATAAGGTGAAAATAATTTTTTGGCAGTCTGAGGAACTGCCTCTATGTTGTAATGTCTGCCTGTCTTGGTGAATTCTGTCTTCTGGGTACCAAGTAGCCCATGGACAGATGTCTCAGTCCCTCTTTGGTCCTTGTGAAAGCTTCTGCCACACAAGTCTGAGTTATTACTAATTGCTTAGCTGTATGATTTTTAAATACCTGTAATGCTTTTTAAATACTACCCAAATCATCTGCTCTGCATTTGTTCGCTTATGAGACTATGGATCAAAATAAGGTAAGTTCACTGCCATTTGCCTGAGCGTTTCCTTTCTCCGGGCATCTGAGGTATGGCTTTTGAAGCAGAACATGATGAGACCAGCTTTGTACTTGCTGTATGGTACAAAGGGTTACCTTTTCTTGGATGCTGGCTTTGTTTTTCCCTTGGGAGTTGGTGTAATCTCTTTTCAGGTAGGGAATTCTAGGGAGATCTGCTAGCGTACCACATTAAATTGTTCCTAAGTAATGTGTAACTACTTTCTTTAGCATCCTGAAACATTTTTTCATTGCTGCCTACACATTGCAAATGCACAGCTTGTGCAGCCTGATTCTCCTCTGTCTTTCCTTGCACTGCATTTCTGTTTGTGCCATGTAGCTGTAAAATGCTAACAGATCAATCTGTCCAGCAGTGGATGTATCTGCATGGAATGCAGAACCATGAGGAACTCAAAATCAGTAGGAGTCAGATCCTTTAACCAATTCACAGCAGCTAAGAAACTAACAAATACTTCTCATTCGTAAGTACTACTGCTCCTACTATTTGGAAACGATAAATTTTAAAGTTTGAAATTCAGTCTGTTAACATTTGAAGGTGGAGACATCCATCTTAGGTCCTGCCAAAAGGAAATGCTAGCGAACTGAATGCAATTTTAATTACAAAACTGTAGGGGTTTTATGGTGTTTAATCCATAATAGCTAGATTTCATGTAAGTTCTGTATTTATCTGTAGTTTCATTTTTTCTACAAAATGATCTTTTAAGAGATTATGTAGGTGTTAAATAGTGCTATATATTGCAGTTTTAGTCATGTGTTACTAACACAGTGAATAATTTTTTTCCTTTTTTTTTTTTTACTACTAGTATTGAATTAATTTTTGTGTGATACATACTTTGAAACTTGCTTTAGAACCCTGATCAGTGAGTTTAATTCAACAGGACTACCTTATTTTAAATTCAGGACTCCAGTGTCTCTGTGCTGGTACTTGAATTATTAGTTGATCTATATTTTGTAAGTAATGGTGGTCCCTAACCACATATTTTTTTTCATTAAGAATATTTTAAAAATATCCGTAAGTATGAATATTAGTTAATTTTTTAACAATAATTGCTTGGTGATTTCAAATCAAATTAGTGCCAGATGGCATTGCTAGTGAGACAAAAAGTCAGAAATCTGTTGTAATCATACTCATTTTAAAAATGAGATTTCATTTACAAAATGTCATCTGTAGTGAAATCCTATGTTACTGTTTCCTCATAAAAATTTAAATGGGTGAGTAGATCAGGACTTACTTTTTGCTTCATTTTTGTAGGCTGGTTAGATGACTTAGCTGTTTCAGATTGTCATAACTTCATTCCTTGGGTTCTGCTACCACATCATGAAAACATGAAGAAATTTGTTGGTAATGTAAGTAAAGTTACTGTTTTAACAAACCAAATTCTAATGCCTCTGAAACTACTGGAGAACAAAACCAACCCAAACACTCAGTTGATAAACAATCTACTTTTTTTAAGAGTTTCTGTATCCATTTAAGGTAATATGACCAAGTGGAGGGAGCTGCCAGCAAAACCTGAGAACCCCAGGAAAGTGCCGTGTCCCTTCCATGCAGAGCCAGGTTAACTCTGTAGGGATAGCAGGCTTCTCTGGTTACAGAGTTGCAGTCACCCCTGGCAGAAGCTCAGTGAAGCTGGTAGGTATTGACTGCTTCCTGCTCTCTCCCTTTAGAGGTGTCGTATCTCTGTGGCACAGGGCCCAGCTTAAAGCCTCCCAAAGGTGTATGTGCCCAGGCGTGCTTCCAGTGCTGCAGCAGCACAGGTACTGTGGATGGCTTCAGTAGTTTTTTGTGGTGATGAGCTCACTGCACTCCATTCAGCTGATGCTGTTTGCTTAGCATCCAGGCTTACGTCCTTGCTCTTTCCTGCCTCTGATTGGGCCTTAAAGCAAAGGGAAGGGAGATAGTGCAGGAGGAATTCCCTTCTGCTGGCTCCCAGCCCAGCATTAAGTACCCTCCAGTAAGCTGGCTCGTCTGCCTCACATCTCCTTTTTCTACAAGCCTACATGGCTGCATGACTGAAAGGTGAAAGACCAAAATCTTGCTTATTTTAATAATACTAGCACCATCGTAATGAAAATCTAGCTCTTTAGCTTTTACATGTCTGGTAGCATGCATCAAATCAAGCCGTACTTAATTCTCTCCCTGGCAAAAGTCCCACTCACTTCAGTGGGAGTTCTGTCTGGGCATGACCAGAGTTGGAATTTCAGGTTTTGGTCCTATATTAATTTTTCAACAAGAAAGAGAAATGGATTTTATAGATTTTCAGTTAAGCATTTTGAAGACATGAAACTGTCAGTCTCTATAATGCAGTGGTACAAATATGGGCAATTACCTTTTTGGCATTGCCTCTTGGGAGTAATACAGATAAATTACTTTAACCCATTCCTAACATAATTCATGTGCAGTCATATATTATAGATGCTACCTTTCAGTGACATAACTAAGTGCCACAACTAAGTGCCACAGCAGCAGGAGACTGCATTTGCCAAAAAGGTTGTCATCATTCTTAATAAAAGGACAGCAGTCCTGATTCCACTGTCGTTCATAGGGATTTCAAGCCATTGCCAACATAATAACTTACTCCTGGTTGATATTAAGTTGAAAGAAATCAGACTCTTGGTATTGCTATTTCACTTTATCTGTTCATAGGATTTCATGCTCATTTGGCAAAGAGGAGAAAGGTGTAGAAAAATCTTTCAGTGAAGATGGATTCTTTGTGTCTAAATTCTGAATTCTTTCCAAATTCACATTCTTTCTAAAGAGTGTGAAAATTAAGAACCTGCCATTTGCTGAAATTATGGTATAGATGTGATGACATCAGAGAATGAAATCTTGATTATGGTCCTGCACCGAAGTCCATTCCTTGGTTATCTAATATTAGTGTGCTTGAAGTCAGCGTCCATTTTTCATGCACATGGGAGGTGCATGTGTCTGCCTTTTGCATCTTGGTCCTTTGCGACCGGTTTGTTTATGACCATTGCTGATGCCAATTTTTAATCTACTCCAGTGCAAGAGGATTGTGGCTGCATGGTTTGCTGTTTTCGTTTTGTTTTTTTCCTTTTGATCTCTGAAGGCAAGGAGATTGTTTTTGCAGATCAGTTTAGAGATGCACTAGTTAGGAAAGTTTATAAGGTTGTCTACTTCAGTTGGTGCTAATGTTCTACATGTGTTCGTTAAATTTCATGTGGATTCAGAAAACTCTTCTGCTTTGTAGGATTTGCTTTTAATGGTGGTCAGGAATAAGGCTGTGCTATCAGCTTTCTTTAGCAGTTCCTTTTTGAGAGAATTTGATTTTCATGCAAATCTGTTCTGATAAATCTGTTGCTAAGAAACAGCCATGACTGAATTTTTGATAAAAGAGGATGCTAGACTGAGAATAAATGAATGTCATCCTAAAATCCTGGAGTTTAACAAGTACTAATGCTATTTAATTCTAACATAAAAATTACAACATCACAAGAGGCCATGTTGTTGTTAGAAAAAGAGGGCACAGATGAGCCAGGTGGTCAAGAGAGAATCAGTTAAGAAGGGAGAGGCAAAACTTTTCTTAGAGGAAGAGGTGAGTAAATAAGCAGAGGAGGCCCATCAGAAAAATGCTAAGGGAGAATACTTGGTAAAATATTCAGAAAAAGTAGAATTAATTTATGAAAATACTATGTGCAGCATCCTGAAAAAAAAAAAAAAGAAACTGCTTTATTCAGAGCCATGCAGAACAGAAACAGTGATGCTTCCAATATTGTAGCAAAACCTCATTGTGGTATCATGATCAGTTTTGTGACCAGTTTCATGACCAGTTTCACAATTATGCACCCATTTTCAAGTCTGCTGTAAAAAAACTGCCAGAGTTTGGTTTGTAGCATGGCCAGTTTTGGGATAGCAAGCTCGCTGACATGTTGCAAATAGCTTTGAGTATACAGCACATTCCTACTTGCCATAGCAGCAATTTCAAGAAAGCTGTCAGGGAAGAGGTGAGAGGAGGAATCTCCAGCAGATGAGGCATCATGTGGCAGGGAGGAGGAGGTGTCTGTAAATGGCAGTAGAGGTTTAGCATACAGAGGCAAGTCAGTCAATTTGTGCAGCTAATCCTATAGCTTGAGAGTGATGCTGCTGGGATAGAAATTTGACAGGTTGCCTTTCTCCCCATGAAAGTCAGTTGCTCCACTGTAGCAATTTTTAGATCTGCATCTGAAGAAGATTTTGAGTATGTAAGACTTCACTGCCTTAGGAACTGTGCTTGGGAAAAGAAAGGTGTTTGAAGGCATTTCTGCATTTTTGATTTGAAGCTGTATTAGCAGGGATATTCCCCTAAAGGTTAACTGTTTCTTAAGCAGTGTCCTCAAAGATCTGAGCATAAGCCAGAAGGCTGCAAAAATGGAATATGATTGCTTTTCTTTTCCTTATTATGTCTTAGGCGTGCACAGAAGACTTACTAGAGAAGGTCTCTTGGTAAGACTGTTCCATTTTGGACAACACGTCAGACAGAGACCTCACAAGGACATGAGAAGTATTTTTAGTGATACGTGATTGCTGAGCACCAAAACTCTTCCCAGAAGAACATGCTGGCCAATGTCGTGCTGGCCTCCAAAGTTTTTTGAGCTGGGCTATTACCTGTGTTTAGAGGCCTGGCATATGTAGAGTTGCTGAGTGTTTTGGGGTCAGGTTCTGTAGAAAAAAACACTGAAATGGCTGCTGTGACTGAGACATAAAATGAATCCGTTTCACTGTAGCTGAGTAATCTAATATAGACTAGAATTAAAATGTCAGGCATTAATGCTCAGGAAGGAAAGTAAGCTCCCTTTTGCTTTGTGGTCACTGAGGGCTGGTTTTGGACAGCCTGTGTTCTATATTGAAGTCTCCTAACCCTTCAGCCACCCACTTCAGAAGGTCAGATACTATTTCCCCAGCATATGCAAAATTTGGGTCGTCAGTACCCAAAAGCTGTTCACCTGAGGAGAGAGTGAATTACTTGGCAAAAAACAGATGGTGGAATGTTAGTTCGCCATCTTCCCATGACCTCCTCTTCAGTGTAGGTGGGCCTTTGAATTCAGTTTTTAAAACCTGTTTTCTAGGATGGGAAGTGTTTGGAGGTGAAAAGGAGGCAGTCCATGTCGCCACAAGTTCAAAAAAGCTTTAGTTGGGCCACAAGATTATCTCAGTGAGAGCTTAATAAACAGCAAAATCAGACTTCTGTAGGTGTTTACAATTTGAGCGTGATGTTTGGGTTGATTGTGCATAATCATTTAGTTTTTCTTCTTTGTAGATTGTCAGGTTTAAGGTTAGCTAATGTGGTTGTAAATGAAAAATTAATTGGAAGCTGTTATGCTGGAATGCTTGTTGAGAACAAATTGAGCGGTGTATTTCATTGTAGTGTTGACTTCATAACTCATGCAATTTTGGGGGTCTGTAATAATCTTGCACTGACAATAAGTAAGAAATTTTACAAGACTTTTTGTTACAATGTCATGTAGTTAACACTTCCACTGATGAAATCTGTTCTGAAATAATGAAGGAGGGAATTTCACTGAAATAAATTGTACATAAAGAATGGTATTCAATAATGTGTGTTCTAGTAGAATAACACAGTAGTACAGCACTGGTATTCTTCTTGCCCAGCTAAACCTGTCTTTGTTCCGCAGGTTGGAAAAGTGACCTATTAGTGCACTGAAATATATGTACTCCATTGAGATATGTTGTGTATTTGTTGAGCTCTGGGCTTCCTTCACTTCTGAATAGACATAAATAAACATTTGAAGACCCTAAATTGTTTCCCATAAGATCACTCGAGGTTTACTTTTGTGTCACTATGGAAGCTTAGAGCTGAAAGGGGACCTGGGAGATTCTTCCCTACCATAAGGCTGTATCGCCTATGCCTGCATTTTTTCCATCTGTTTCATCATGTGGTTTCAAGATCTCCAGAAATGGAGATTTCTGAGCAATTCCAGTGCCTGAGAATGTCTTCCCAACATTTTACCTTAGTCTTTCTTGATGTGTTTTGTCATGGAACTTTCCATTCCTATCCAGCATTGGCATGCAATACAAACTGTACCCATGCAGTGGAAGGTTATCCTTGTGTACCTTATCAGACCTTGATTTAAGATAAAAGAAATCCCAATTCTTCAATTTTTCATCAGTGTCTGAGTATGCCTAGATTTTTCCATATCATGTTTTCAGCTGATTTGCTTGAATGGAAGAGGCCTGTAGATAACACCTCTGTCCTTCCAAGAAGTAATCAGGGAGGCTTTGAAAACAATGAAACAGTGTAATTACTACTGTTTTGGTTTGCCTTTTTATACTTTTTTTTTAGAGGCACAAAAACAAATACAGGTTTAAAATCAGGGAGCTTTTCTCTACAATGCAGTCTATCTGTCTTATCATCTAACCATGTCAGCTAAACAGAATTTGAAAGACTATTCAAGTTAACTACTCCAAATAGCTTTGTTCTCTCAGGTGAAGAGTGGCTGCCGAAGCAGTGTGGGGAAACTCGTGTTGCTTCCCTACACTTTGTATTTATCTTCTAGACAACAGAGGACCTCATTCCCTGCTCTAGGAATAGGAATGCTAACACTTGGATTATTTATGAGAAGTCTGGGGGGAAGTGATTTTTAATTAAATAGTTTTTAAATTAAATAAAAGGCAACAAGGATTTAATTTTAGGTGAATTATTATTTTTTGTTCAATGCTAACAAACGCATTCCAGCTGATCTGTTTTAATATCGTGGTGATTTTTCACTATGCTATTTTTGAAGGATTGTAATTTTACCTATATTTCCAAGATACCCAAACCTGCAAGTGACTATAATGAATGGTGTTGATGATCTATATTAAAAAAAGAACAATCATTCTTTCTTTCACATTTTCTGCTGCCTTGTATCCTTCTTTGGCTGATGTATTCTTATTGATGAATATGCCACATCCCAGCTAGATTTTTGTCTGAAGTCTGTGTTTCATTTAAGCTGCAGATACTGCAAACATGTCCACAAAGTAGTGGATAGCTGTATAGCCACCGTTTATCCTACAGCTGCAGGAGGGCTGTGAGTCCCAGAGGGCTCCGTGGTTCAACAGCTGGGGCTGCCAGTTCCTCCCAGTTTCTGGCCATGACTTTGACAAAGATCCTAGCTACAGTGCTAGGCAAATCAGTGAGCCAAACAGTTTTTCTGCTTCCACATTGGGAATAATAGTAGTACATACATCATGGAGTCTGATCTTTGAGGATTTATTGGTTATGGTTGTTAGGAGTTTGAAGATGCATGCCAGATTGTAGTTGTGAGATCTGTTACACAAATGCCTCCCATTCTGGCTGAAAGGAGTAAGAAACTGACACCTTTGTGACATGGACTGAGGTTTTGCTGGGGAGGGCTGGCCCTGGAGTGAAGCTGGGGCAGAGGGGGTTATGGACCTTTCATCCTGTACAGACAGTAGTAACCAATCCCGTATGTATTAGAGACAGCATTCTTTTTACTACAGGCTTTGCTGTGCTGCAAATGAGGTTTCTTGGGTGAACTGTTTTGCCATCTATCCCAGACCAAGACATCTGTGTCTTTGCCCCTGCACCCTGTTGGCTGCATGACTTTTAGGGATTGATTTGCATTATGAAGGAGTCTCCTAGGCTATCCTGGGGAGTCGTCCCTTGAAGAAACAATTGCTCCAGGCTTGTGTGTGAAGGGACGCAGGAATATGTGCATACAGAGGTATAGATGAGGTTGTGAGGAGAAAGGCAGCTGAAAAGAACTGACTGGGATTCTTTCACAGTCATGCACCAGAATAAAACCAAAGCAAACAAATATGCAGCTGTGATTCTTAGGTTCCAAGCCACAACAAAAAGGCCCTGATGATATATTGAGTGGCTAAAATCTGTGCACAGTCATGTCAGTGGAAATTGCCCAGATTGTTTGTTTGTTCCTCTCTAGAGGAGCTAGGCATTTGAAATAAGTATCCCTACAAGAGAAACGTGTGATTTACGGCAAAAGCATCTTGACACCTAGCAACACTGAAAATTTGGTACTGTAAAGCTGAATAACATACCTGTTGTTTCATTAGACTCAAAGGTACGCATTACTTAAATTATTCTGTGTGGGAATTAAAGTATTGTGGCACTGTAGTTTACTTGTTCTGTATGACAGTGATACAATGACAACAGAGCTATTTAGTATTCTTGTATAGCTACAACAAATGAGGAAAAACAAAACACTGATTTTCCACATGAAAACAAAATCAAACCACCTTTTATCCTTGATCACCCAAATCAGACATTGCATCAAATTGGTGTGGTGTCCTTATGTTTTGCAGTAGTTGTAATTGAACAGACACCTAGGGGCTGCTTCTTGAGTTTAAGCCTCGATTTTCCGCTACTTCTTCAGGAGACCTTCCAGAAACCTCCTTACCTCTGTTATTCAGAGAATATTAGAAGTGCATACTGACAGGGAACAGAGGCTTTTGTCTGCTGGGTATGAGGATGTTCTCCAGCTCTCCGTTCTGGTTCCTCTGACTTCCTGGTAGCATTTTCTTGGATGGGAGCCGAACTTCTTGTGCAGTGTTACAAAGTTTTTCTCATCTCATATATCAAGAAGCAATAGAGTACAAGCTTAAACAAGCACTGGTGGGTGCAAATCAGTGAACTAGATTGATGATACCTGTCAGAATATGTGAAATTATTTATCCACTAAAAACCCAAGCCTGGCAAGTCTCAGTTTTCTGAGTCACAGACTGAATGTCTAACAGTGTGATTTTTGGCTCAATGTGCTGTTCCAGGATAGAAGGACATGTACTCTTTGAGCTGTGCAAAGTAGTATGCTTCAGCAGAATGGACTGGGGTATAATACTGTTTTGGGTGATCTTGTGTTTTCTTCACCACAGAGGAGGATTAGCCCTCGTACTCATTTTGCAGGTCAGTGGGAGAGTGACTGTAGACATGACTTCACTCAGGCTCAGACTCATGGCTATTTTCTGGCTAGCTCACAGGGCTGGGTATATGAGACAGGAAGGGTCAGTTGGAGGGTGGGGAGAGACAAGATAGGCTGTTTCTCCACATAGCTGAATCGCTGACAGAATGAGAGTGATGAGAGTGCCTTGCCTTGAGCCTTTCCTCATTAAAAGCATCAACAGCTGCAAAACAAAGACCATAATTTTAATAAACCCACTCCAGATTTGCAGAACAATCTAACTTTACTTTGAACAGCTCCTCCAAGCAAAGTGAGACTAAACTGGTTTCTCTTTGGAAGCTTATTCAGCCATCTTTGTTTTAAATTTTTCCTTATGTTCTTTTTATGCCTTTTAATTCAATTCCCTCTATTTAGCATGCAGCAGTTTAAGAGACCAATAATATAAAATAATATTTCTATAATTGCATTGCTTTCTATTATGCTGGCTTTCTTATTCAGTCTAATAGAATTGCACAAACATGATTCAGTACCACAGTTGCATACAGTTGTTGAACTTAGGAATACAAAGGAATATGCAAAGTAAAGCTTACAGCACCTTTATCAGAAAAAACTGCCAAGATGTGACTGATTAGTTGTCTTCCAGAGGGAGTAAAAAGATCACAATTTGAGAGTAAAGCTAAGAAGTTGACTGTTTTGGTAAGAAATTTGGATCCTACCTTGGTAACAGAAAAAAATGAATGTCTGCTCTTACTGAAGTGTAAGACTTACCTTTTAATCATGCAGAAAAGAATAACTTAAAATCTACAGCAAATAAGGGAATCTCATAGGAAAAGAAATCTTGTGTAATTGCTTGGCAGAGTGATGTATTTAACTAGTGAAAAAATACATGCCTCAAAAGAAAAAAGAGAAAAGACTCAGTATGGCCTTGAAATTTGGCAGAGGTGGTACTGACTGATGTGGTATGAATTCACTGTCCTGCTTTTAACTTTGTGATGTGCTGTTACCTTGTCTCAGCACACACTGGCCCCTGTTTGCAGGGGAAGTAAGAGTCAATGCTAGTGCAAGGTCCATTGAGAAATAATCCTAGCAGTCAACATAATTTTTCGTGGAAGGATCACAGCACAAAATCATCTCTATAAACATTGCTCTTTACATGATCTGCTTTGTAACACTTGACTAAGTAGATGCATCCTTGTAAATTCACAGTCCAGCCACAAATTTAAAATTGGTTTGCTTTTGTGATAGTTATTACTCCTATTGTTTTCCAATATGCCTGAGCCATTAGTAGTGACTTCAGGGATGATTGGAGTGACGTGTGTTGCACAGAAGCGTGTTGTGCAGAGGATGCAGGATATTATAGCCTCCAAGAGATTTTGTTAGAGCTTGGAGAGCAAACTTGCAGAGTAGATTGCTTACAACTTTGGCACAGCAGGTGAAGGGAGAAGTAGGTGGACAAGGTGTTTGTGATCATCTAAGCAAAAATCTATGTGACTGCAAGATCAGGTCAGGGGCAAACTAAACCCATAAGTTCTTTCTGATTCTGCATTTGAGAGCGTCTCCTTATTTTTCTGCTGAGTCTTCTGAGCCGAGAATTACTCACTTTGAGACTTCTCTGTGCTTTGATACAGAGGTGTAAGACCCCATGTCTTGGACCTATGAGCTCAGCCAAGGGAGTTTTACTCTAAAAATATACAAGGCTCCAACAATGTCTGCCCTCCAGATTATTAGAAGAGCGTTTGGTTCTTTTAACACCTTAAGAGAGAGCACCAAGGAGAAATGCTACATACATATTCTCAGGAGGTACTTCACTGGTAAACTTTAGAAAAAATAAGAATACTTGGCAAAAGTTGAAAGGGTGACACACAGCCAGAACAAAGCATTCCACAAAGCATTGACTTAGCACATGCAAACCCATACAATTTAGCAAAACCAATCCATCCAGTATCCAGCTACCCAAGATATTAAAAAAAGAGATTAGAAGAAGAAGAAGAAAAGAAATAGAAATAAAAAGAACGATATAGCTACCGTTTCTGGATTCAATGTAGATCCAGCTACAGGAATCTGGAAATGGTGGGTTTGAACATGTGAAGATCACGCCTTTGTTTTTATCTGCTCTGGACCCTGTGGTTGCCCCTCGCAGGCAGGACTCCCAGCCCACTGGCCTCTCCGGGGCTCTAGGGAGGGCTGAGGCTTGGTGCTCCCGCTGTGTGAGCCAGTCAGAGGCTGAAAAGGGGCTCCAAGGTGTGGTGTCGTCTGTGTTCCCGGGCTGCCTTTGATCAACAGCTGCTCAAGGGTCGCCCCTGGAGTCTCATGGGGGGCATGTGGGACAAGGCATGACCTCACCTCCATGAGATTCAGCTTGTCCCTCTCTGCTCCCACACACACACCTGACCCAATTGTTCTGACGCAGTAATTAACATCATTAGGCAGTGTCTCACACCACTGGTGGTAGCCACTTGTCAGATGCATTGCTGCAACCAACTACCTAAGGATTACAAGAAGTCTGAAATTGCAAAGCAAGGTTAGCCCCAGCAAATAACAGTGTAGATAGGTCTTGGTAGGTTGCTTGTTAAACCCCCATTAACTCTGGTGGTGATAGAAGTATCATGAATCATAGAATACAGTCATAGAATAGTTTGGGTTGGAAGGGGCCTTAAAGATCATCTAGATCCAACCCCCTTGCCATGGGCAGGGTCATTTTCCACTTTCCACTAGACCCAGCTGTTCAAAGTCCCATCCCACTTTGGCTTTGAGCACTTACAAGGATGGGGCATTCACAAGTTCCTCTCCACTACCTGTTCCAGTGCCTTACCACCCTCACAGTAAAGAATTTCTTCCTAATATCTAATTTAATCTCACTGTCTTTCAGTTTGAAGCCATTCCCCTTTGTTCCATTACTATGTGCTTTTGTAAGTGGTTTTGCTCCATCTTACTTCTAGGCTCCCTTCAGGTACTGGAAAGCCACAAATAGGTTGCCCTGAAGCCGTCTAATTTCCAGGCTGAACAGTCCTCGTTTTCTTAGACTTTCCTATCATGAAAGGCTGTATGTAATAATCATAAATTTCCTTCTCTTGTCCAGAAATACCAGCACACCTTGAAAATAGCTTAATTAGATTTTATTTCCTAACCTAAGGAAACTCTGATTTGTTGGCTCCACCAAGGTGAAGGACAGTGCAAATATGCACTGTTCAAAAGGTAGCACAGAAGTGAGTTAGATTTCAGGCAGGATTGCTGAAGGCAGACTGTAATCCAACCACAGCAGTGTTTGACTATCTCCAGTTTTCTATGAGATATGCAGTAAAAACAGTTTGCTGTTTCTGCCTCTCCCCGTATTATGTTCTGAGGACAGTTTCCCACCTAGTTGTTGGAAGCGGTTTGGCTTTATTGTAGCTTGTCAATTTCAAACATAATTGGTTTTCTTACATGTCACCACTATTTTAAAGAGCTGCTAGGGGTTTTTTGTATACAGAAGGGATTTTTCTTGGACCTAGGTGATGCAGAATGGACAGGTCTTTAGCTTAACATCAAATGGAGGTGAAGCGCGTCCCTCTTGTCTTTTCAAAGGCAAGCTACCATTTCTTATCTGGCTCCAACTTCTATCTTCTTAAGAAGCATTGTCTAAAAATGAAATAAGGGAAGATTTTGGGCAGCACCTTGGAAGGTGGAGAAGCTCTCTGGAGTTTTCTTAAAAACTCAACCTGACTGTGAATCAGCTATTGGTGATAGCTAATGACTACTGACAAGCCATGATTTTCACTCTGTCTATGACATTTTGTCCAAAACTTTCCAGATTTCAGGTGTAAACAAAGAGCAGATTTTATAAAAAACAGAAGCAATAATAGGTGACTGAGTGTAATTACCATACTCATTCTGCCTTTAACAAGTAATTCAGTGACCACATTTTGTCTGGATGAAACCACACTCCAAGGTGCTTTTAGAAATTAGTCTTCATTTTGAGCTCAGTGCCTATTCAGAAAAGGGCAGTCCTAGCTTCTTGTCAGCACAGGTGATGGTCTCATCTCGAATCCCCAGAATGGTTTTGCATTACTTGAATATCATAGCCAGCTGCAGTACTGGTCTGTAATTGTAATGTGGCTTAGTGAATTAAAAAAATGAAATGTAACTTTTTGATGAGTAGATAGTCCAGCAGATAAAAGTCTATGTACAAGTTTGCTCACATTGACAAAAAAGTCCCAGCAAAAGGGAAGTTTGAAAGGATGTGAGCTCAGCTGCCTCTGATACACAAAAAACTCCATCTGTTGAGTTCTAGTTGTCTTAATTAGAGAAGAAATAGACAGGAAATAGGGGGTTTGAACTCAAGCAACTACTCACAAAGATCACTGCATGAGATGTTTACTTGCTAATAAGTGAGGGGGATCACAAAGTTATACAGCAACGAAGTTCCTCGAGTGGAATTTTTCTCACACTGTTTTCTACTGTCAGGAATTACTCTGAAAATCACTTAATTTTGCAGGTTTTCCTCTCCTGCATCAGAAAGCTGAATATACTTGGAGCCTGCTTTATACCACACAGAAGACTAGCTTTTACCAGCTGCTCTAATTGTGTCAACAGATTTACAGAACAATTGTCTACTTTTCACCTGCAGTACTTTGTGATTTATACTGATTGAAAAAGTAGTTCATCACCCAAAATTGAGTCTTGAAGTAGTGCAGAAATTATTCAACGAACAGACTGAGTTCCTAGTCATTATCCCACTTTAACATCTAGAAATGTGTAATGGTCAATTTCCTTGCCATCACTGCACGTATGGTGGAAGCAAACAATGACAGAAAAGCCTCCTCTCCTGTGCGGCAGTGAACAACAGGGCTGAAAAGGACTTTGAGACATGCCTCTATTAAGTTTCAGAACTGAGAGAATTTGCCTTTTTACTGTGAGAGAAGGGAATTGACCCTCATAGTAAAGCTATATTAATATAAAAAGACTTTGTCCCATGAAAGTGTGCATTAGTCAGCCTGCTTTTTTGGAGCAATCAAATTGATATTCAGAAAGTTTAGAGATGTAAGGATGTTATCTGCTACAAATCCAATGCAGTTTTGAATGTGTTGCACTCTAAAGCTTCTGCAAACACCACTCATGCATCTGAAAAATGTGTTGTGACTTAAGTATCGTCTGTGCCATCTGAGGGATGGTTTCCCACTATTTATTAGGCTCTGCCCTTCATTAGAGAAATCTTCATGAAAAACTTAAACTGGCAACTTTCCCAGTAGAATCAGTCGTTTGAGGACCTAGGTGATCAGTACTGACAAAACTAGCCTTGGTATTACTATTTCACATGATAAATTGGAGAGATTTAGGCTTTACTTACATTTGTCAACAGTGACTTCCCAGCGAAGTGCAAGGTTTTTGAAAAATTGCTTCTAATGTTTCAGGCTGGAGGAGGGAAGTACTTTTTCAAACCATGAGAACATTTCCCTCATGCACCATTAAGGCAGCTGGGGAGGAGGGAAGCCAGGACAGGGATGTGAGTATGCTTGAGTCTTAAAACACAGGGTTGAATAGTCCCATGCCAGAATATTTAAGTTTTATTCCTGTGAACCATGCCATGTAGTGGTGAAGTGATTTTGTTAACAATACAGTGAGCCACAGAAGAATAAGAGTTTCTTTAAAGCTACCCTTTGAAACTGTTTGGAACTATCTTTTTGCTTACCTTGTTCCTTAATCGTGTGTCTTCTGTGGTGGATCCTGTCTATCTTCTCTCATGTCCTCAGTAATGTGTATATGGAATCTGCTGCTGGTCCCCATTCTTACTCTCTCTTTCTCTGCATTCCCCAACTCTCCTGAAGACAGGTGCCATCTATATGGCAGGTTGCTCAGCATTGTCTTGCCTCTGCAGTGTTCCTTCTGTCCAGCCTAAAACTCATTCTCGGATTCCAACATGTTGCAGTGAGCTTACTGGTGACTGGTTACTGAGTAAACATGGCTTTTTGTTGTCTTTAAGATCCTCTCTGCTGCATCCTTCTTTGGAGGAACATTGGCTGAACTTGTCACTGCTGACCACAGGCTAAATGCAGTTGTTGTCTAAGGATGCCATTCCAGGAAAAGCATTTTCAGGGAGTGATTTTTTCCATCTGTTTCTGGCATTGTCTTTTGATGTTACAGTTAGAAGATGTGAATGTCATTCCAAAAACCGTAGATAACATAGATGGACAATGCAGTGAAATATGACGTGTGTGTTCTCTGCTGGCTCCTCAGTCGGGAGATGAGGCAAAATGTCATTTCTGCTAAATGGTGCTTCTAGTTTTCTGTGAATACTGGATGTAAACAAAAAAAATGTGGATTTAAAATGGAATAGCATTTAAATTGCATGGAATTTAAATGTCAAGAGTTCAAATGTCATCTGTGCTGATCTTTCTGTTACTTCAGGTGTTCCTGCAGCTCACAGAAGTCTCCTCCTGTGCTAAGCAGGATTTTTTTTAAATCCATTTACAAGGTTTTATCTCCATGGCACTTTTGTTAAAAGAAAACAGAGTGAAAACTGTCACTGAATTAGAATAGGCCTCTTTCTGGAAGGTGACTAGAATCACCTAGGGATGGGGGAGCCAGTGGGGTGTTACCCTGCTGTGGAAGAGTCCCTGTGCAATGACTCCAAGTTTTGCAGTGGGGTGGGACGTGTCTTTCCCACTAATCTCAGCATCTTGTCTGCACCTCTATGACTATGAAAATTGTCCCCTGAATTTTCACCTTGAACCATGTTTCTTTCAGAAATTACCAGATTCACACATCAGGATGAGCCCATCTCCTCTGTCTTTTGTCTTGTTATAATGTCATGTAGGGCAGGTATTCCCTAGATTTGTGTGATTACTGCTATGTGATTCAAGTAGGGCATAAGGTAAAAAAGTTACTGTGTGTATTTCATAGCTTATTTCTGAGAATGACAGAATGAGTTCAACAAATTTTGAGATCTTTCACAGTGACAGACTGTGCTGGACGCTGACATATTTAGTCTAGGTGATGCACCAGTACAAATCTTTTTTTCACATTTCAACTCCTAATGGAGAAGAACCCATCCTTCTCTCTCTGCATGCAGAAATATAAAATTCCTGAGGAACGGCCTACAAGGCACATAGAGAGAGCTGTTAACTATGGGAATGGAGGACAAACTGGTCAAAATAAAAAAAAAAAAAGATGAAGGCATTGTCTGAGGGAAGAGTACCATATACTGAGTTACATGGAAATCTTTTTTTTTTAACTCTAGGTCCTTCTTCAGTTATCAGCAATGATGACGACTCAGCCAGTCCCCTCCACCACATCTCAAATGGCAGTAACACTCCATCTTCTTCTGAGGGGGGTCCTGATGCAGTCATCATTGGGATGACGAAGATTCCTGTCATTGAAAATCCTCAATATTTTGGAATAACCAACAGTCAGCTCAAGCCAGACACTTGTAAGTACAAACAACTGTATGCGCTTCAGTCCTTCATTTTACCTGTGCAAGTGCTGTTGCTGCGTAACAGAACTAGCATAATAAAATACTGTGAATTCCTGGGAGTGGAAGGGTGGGGTTAAAATATATACAGTTTGTTAAAAGTACATGTGATGAACCACTTTACATCTGTTTGAGCCAAAATCAGCTCTTGTGATGAGTCAATGAAGTGAGTTGTGTTACACTCAAAGCCCAATCCATATTTCTTCAAAGTCACTGGTAGCCTTTCCATTGATTTCAGTGGTCTTTAGCCAGTCCTGCGCACTGAATGTATTCTTGGGAGAAAACAAATCTTGGGTCAGAAGCAAAAGTCAGTATTGTTATATATGCACTACATTTAAATTGATCATATTGTCAATTAACATAACCTAATTTTGAAATATGAGTTTTTGTAAATTTATAGGAATGATAAGGGTTAAAACTTCAGTTCTTGTAAATTCATTGTATAATTCAACCTCTATAGACAGAAAAGATGTTTAAAACTAGAGCAGAAGGTTACACAATGGACAATAAATGTCACATCCAAATTTTTTATGTTTAGTCAGAAGCAAGTGCAGTGTGAAAAAATATGAAGAATTAAACATAATTAACTATGAAGTGTTAAAAAAAGAGAATTACTAACTTCAGATGCTACTTTTTAAACCTAATAACAGTTTTAGAATGGAACATTTGAAATGTTGATTTTAGAACCAGTGATTAACATTAATGGACACAACTAAGAAAAGTACCTAAAAGACATTGTGATTAATAGTAACTGCACTGCTTACTATTTCTTATCAGGACACTAAGTGTTCCAGAGAAGGTTGTGCTGCCTCTTTTTTCCTCTTTTTTTTTTTTTTTTGTTTTGCCTTGTTTGTTTTTTTTTTGTTGGTTTGGTTTGTTTGTTTGTTGGTTTGGTGTGAGTTTTGATTTTTTTGTGGTTTATTTTGGGGTTTTTTTTGGGGTTTTTTTTGTTTTGTTGTTGTTTGGGGGTGGTGGTGCCTGTGAATGTACATACCTTTCTGAAGTGTCACTGGAAGTCTGAACTATTTCTCTGGGAAGTCACTCTAAAGTCACTATCTCAGAAGTGACTCTAAGTCACTATCTCAGCATAGATAGTGAGCATTGGGCTTGCAGCTAAGAGACAGTTCATTCTGTCTGTATCATACCCTGAATGATATTGCTTCCTAGCACAAACTGTAGTATAGAGTCTTACTGCCAAGATTGGAAACCTTTGCCTGCAACTTTGCAAAGCTTTAATGGTGTTACAGGAATCCTTTTTGACCTGTGCATGAGGGCATGCATGCATGACATGTATGCATAGCTTCTAACACTCTAAACAAGGATTGATGCTGAACTATATCGTCTGATTATTAATGCTTATCTACACCTAGATTATTGTACAGAGTCCAGAAGTGTCTCCCTGCAGCACAAGGTCTTCCTCTGCCTTTTTATTGTACATCTCTGATGTTCACTCTTACCATAGCTTTCTTCTGTTGCACTATTTTGTGATTAGAAATGCCCCATTATGTCTTCTACCAGCAGATGATAATAATCTGAATAATCTGGCCCAGCATGTGCAGTGGGATCACAAGGAAATCACTGAACTGGTGGTACTTGATCAACACAAGAAAAATATTATGCACATGCGTTCCGATTAGGGCATTAATTCCTGTGCAGAACAGAAGCACTAGATAATCAGAAAAGGGCAACATGCCCACTAGTGCTTTCTAATGTCATATAAAAGGCTATGCTTTTTAGTATGAGGCTACTGTGCCTCCATTTCCAGCTGCATTAGACTACTTTATAATTGCTCAAATAAACATCAGTAACTGCAGAGTTTTTAACTTCAGCATTCATGTTGAAACAACATACATGATGTTCTGGAGAAAAACTCAGACTGTACCAAAATACAGAATTCTCTCACATTTAGTAAGTGCGCATTAAGTACAGACACATTAAATCACGACTGACTTGTGTTAAGTATGTCCTCATCCTAAAAATACATAAGTCTGTGTTTGGTTTTGTGTGCTGCAATAAAACCCACGTGGTGTCAGGGAAATCAATCACAGTACATGAAGTTCAGTTGGTCTATAAATGCTCGCAGGATATATCTCAGGACTTTGCTATGGTGCTCTGGGGAGGTTTGTGGAGCTAATGCTTTGCATTCTGCTACATTGCCACAGTGGTCCCAGTCTTTGTGGATGTGGGGGGTGTTTTTGTGTTCTTTTTGCTTTAGCAGAGAGAGTCAGGTCAACTGTGGCAGTGTATAAACGAGGGCATATTTCTTCTACCACCTTGAGTACTTGTCCAATAAAAAGCATAATTAAAATTGTCTTGGAAAAAAATGGACTTCTCAAATATAATTTCATGTATGCTCTCTTTCTGAAATTCTCACTCATTTTTTATTATAGAGCTGCACTTGTCCTTTCTTAACCTGCCAACTTTCTCCTAATGTATATAGCTGGTATTTACAAAGCTGTAAGCTAAGTAGCTTTCATACCTTTTTTCCTGTTTAGAATAATGCCAGCTCCAGAAGACATCTGGTTTCCCATCTCCAGGAAGATAATTAACATTTTGTCTATTTCTTATCTGGTTTAAGTTCCATTGTGCACTAGCATTAAACACAACAATCACTGACAGACACACACTGGAAAAGGTTCCTATGTATTTAGGATATGTTGGTCTGTGGAATGTGGTAAGACATTGAGTTAGGTGAAACTGTACAGAGATCATATTACAGTTTTCACAAAAATTGAAGGAAGATGTCTGCTGTGAGTAGCAAGTGGAGTTTCTCTTTTATTATCTATGTATACCATATTTTGACTTATCTACAAACAAGCATTTCCGAACACAGTGTATCAAGCTTCGTTGAAAAGTATTAGAAGTCTACGGGTTTAAAAAAATTAAAAAGTGCATTACAATCAATTTCATTTGAAATTCTATCACTGTGTCAGTAAACTGATCCTTTCACTACTGAATAACTAAATACCAAAGAGTGATGGGTTCTAAAGGTCAGTATCAGGCTAAAAGTTAATAGCACTTTCCCCCTCTTGAGATGCATGCAGCCTTCAAGGTGGGAAAAACAAACTGATGAAGACCAAAGACTTCAGGGATCAGGTTCCAGACATTACTCAAAATGACTGAGTTTCTGTCAGGTTTCAGCACATCTGCTCATCTGTACCTTCAATTAATAACGTGACAGTAGAAGATTACTCTACATCTTCCAATTGGGATTGGCTGATACTTCTCACTCTGACTGCTCATCATCTTAACTACCCATTTTTATCACCAGCAAACCTCCTGATACTTCTTCAGCACTTAGCTGTCTGACATACTATCCCAGCACTCCTGGCTTTTCCTTACCATGCCATGTACTGTAGGTTGCGGCTGCCTGATGAGTTCATCTGCCACTCCATATCTTGAATATTTTCACCTTGAAAGGATATTGTCTGAGGTGCATAGACACATTTCAGACGTGTACCAGACTTCTTGGTTCCTTTTTGTATGAAATCAGAAGATACTTCCACTTGCCAGTACTTGGCTAACAGTGACAGCTCTGATTTCAGATGTGTGAGAGAGAGCCTGAAGCCCAGACATGCTGAAATGCTCTTTGCACTTAAGATGTTATAAAGCAGGTTGTGCTGTGTTAGTATCAGCCTGCAAACCTCTTGCCTGGGAATTACCAACAAAGTCCAGCTGGTACCATTGAAAACTTTATCGTGAAGTAACACCACGAGGTTCAGAAACCTCGCATGGATGGCGAACCTTGCTAAGATCTTTTTGGTGCCTGAAGTCAGCTGGACAACGTAATATCTTATGGGCATAAATCCTAACTTTTACTATATGGTTAGCTTCACTAATCTTATGAGCTGTTACAGACCTGAAGATGTTTGATTTTTTCAGTCATACCATGGTATTTCAAAAATTCTACATCTCTGCACTGAAATTGTAGTTGCTAAAGTTATTAACTGAACCTGTTGAAATAGGACAGAGGAAACAAAGCCATGCTCTCAAGGAGTGACTATGGACTTTCTTTATCACTTAGCTTGCAGCCCAGCACTTGGAATATATCAGTCCATTACTGGTAGATTTCCATAATTAATGGTGCAAATATAATCAGTAAATAACATTGCTGTGTTTGTAGTAACGCGAAAAGCCAAACCTGAGGAGAGGGCATAAAATGTCAGTAGATGTGTACAGGCTGAGATACTCAGGGCAGAACTTGGGTAAGAAACTTCTTGCAGGTGGTTTGGGGATCTTGAGAATCAAATTGTTCTCTGAGCCTTACCTCGTTAGCCCCCACCCCATCCCACAAAGTCACCGTGGTTGGTTGGGTGCAATTGAAAGGAAGTTGCCCTTTAATTGAGATGTTTGTGAACTCGAGGTTTTGGACCCCCTAAGGTGGGTAAATAGCTGCACTGACATCAGTTTGCACTTCTCAGCTAATATGTGCTTGCAACTCACTCTATTTGATCAATTTCATTGATTTCAGTGTTGGAAAAGAGCATACTGTACTGGGTAGGCTTATTGATTACTCAGCGGATGGTTTAGTTGCAAGATGTTTTCAGTGACTGGCCATATAATTAGCCATTGCATTTCAGATGATGTGGTATGAATTGTGACTTTCATGTGGGAAATTTAGGTGGCCTTGATATTTCATTTGAATTTCTACAGTTTAAGATTCTATTCTTTCAAGTATAGGAGTCTGACTATGCAGTTTATGTACTAGTTATTGTACTTCCAGTTGGCCTCCATTAGAGAAAATCTTAAGCTCGTTATAAGTTGGCAAAAATAATTTTTCTAAATTAATTTTTATTTATTTTGCTGATCTGAAAAGACTAATTTAGTCTATAGCTCCAGTTCCACAGTAAATTGCTAAATGCATGTGCAATGCCAATTTTAAAGGCAGAAATTGTGAGAGCACTCCTCTTCTGTCCCATTCTGAATGCTTGATTTTTCAGTGTATGTTTATGGATTTTCATTTACAGTTAAGGGATTGTTGCAGCATTTAGTTAAAGGTGAGCTCAATCTTTTTCTCACTTTCCTTGTCCTTAACTATATTTTTTTCTAACATTTTGCATAGCCAGATTTTGGATGTCCCATTAGTCAGGAAAGTTGCAGAAATGCTTTGCTTCAATCAACCACCTTCTTGAATGACTTTCAAGGAAGAGAATAAATAGACCAGTTGTTCCTGCCATTTTATTGTGACTCCCATAGTACTGGACTTTTGTCTTTAAAGCCATAGGTCTTGGAGTCTGATGATGATGTCAGATTTCATTTTAGAGTGAGAAAAACATGAAGAAAAAGTTGAGAATATGAGCCAGACCCCAGAAGCCTGAGGAAACAGGAGGGGAAATAAATCTAGATTTGTTTCTCTTTTGTTTATTACATTTTTTTTTTGTTTTGTTCATTACATTCTTTTTAAACTCAGTTTAATGCGTTTTGTGAGTTTTATGATTTGGGAGCATTTGAACACAGCAGAAGGTTGTGCAGAGCTGGCCCTTCTCTGCTAGTCTGCCTTGACTGAGAACAGAGAGGAACAGCCAGACTCTAGGACCCTTCCTCTCCCAGGCTGTTTGTGGAAGACTGCAGCTAGCTATAGTTCAATACCTGGCTGTTCCTGTGTCTCTGATCACTCACACCCTGCAAGGCACGGTCTGATTTCTCTTCATTTTGGGGTACGATGACAACCTCCTCCCCAGCCAGTAGCAAGGGATCTTTTAGTATGAAAAAAGAACTAGTTGCCTGTATTTCCAGGATAGGTTCAACAGAAGGAGGAATTGTGATTAGCTGGTCTGTATTTCTCAGGTGTGCTTGCCCCAGGAGTGCCACAACAGAGCCTGGCCGCAGCACAAGTGTTTCTTCTCTGGGTGTGCAGGCTCTGACTGCTGAGTGGGGAGGGGACAGACTGGTGATACAAAAACTGCTGGCAAAAAGGAAAATTCACCAAGAGAGTCTCTGTGATGCAGGGATCTGCTAGGCATCTGACCCAGAGCAGAAGATTTGTATGTTTCCAGGTGCTGCTCATTCTGCATACAGTGTTCCTTAGAAAATAGGAATGCACAATGAGCCTGAAGCAGATAGTCTGCACTGGACTTTATTTGTGGTTTTGCCTGTCACCCTAGACTTTGCTACAGTTTTGAGGGATATGAGTAATTTTCAACAGACATTAAAAGATAAAAAATTAATTGAGTTCGTTGCTGTTCACAAAAGGAGGATCTCCCATGACAAACACTCTGTGAGCATTTCCATCTCTTTTGAAAGTCTTTTACATTTGAGTGACTCTTAAGAAAAAAGGCTGCTGTAGTGTTTTCTTAGCTAAGCCCTAGGGCTGGGGATTTTTTCACCAACTTCCAAAGCTTGCAGAGCTAAAAATTTGTAAGCAGGTCATTTATCTGTAAAAGACACCATGACCTCAACAGCCAGAATGCAGAGGGGCAAAGCTGATGAATCTTAGTGAAAGCCAGACAGGGAGAAAAAATATCTCAGTCCAAGCTGAACTTGCCATACCTGACATTCATTGTTTGTAGGGATTGCAAGGTTTAAGGCATTTGTCTTGAGGTCTTTGGATGGTAAAAGTCACAAAACATTAGATGATGAAAGCCAAACATGAATGAGGTTGAGATTACAAGGAGAAATATACCTTTTATATTTACTTCTTGTGCTGATCCCACTGTTTGGTTTACTCCGGAGATATTGGCTGAATAAGGAGATAAAGATATATAGAGGTATATTTTGTTATCTTGACTTAAGTACTTCCGTAATTTGATTGCATGTTTTCATCCCTGATTGCAGGGGATCACCATTTAAAATGTTGTCTTTGCAATTGTTGGTCCAGTCATACGTATGTCAGAGATGACAGCCATATATATCAGTGGTGTATTTCCATTAGTTGCATTTGACTTTTGCTAACTGAGAAAGAGATTTTTCTCTCAGACTGTAGCATACAGTCTCAGATACTTTTCCCAGTAATATGGTCATTTATTTCCTTTGCCCAACTAATAAAATATAACAGAGGTAAATAAATGCATGAGAAATTAGATACTTTTACTCCTGCTGCTCATTCTGAGACTTAGCAGACATGCGTTTTTTTGTTTTCCAATCGGATAGAAGAAATTTTCCCAATCTTCAACTTGAAAAGTGTGGGTTTCTCCCTCATCAAGAATTCAGAATTTGACAGGCTTCTAAATTTTGTCATTTAGTGTTGAGGTGAACCCATAGATTCATTTTTTCCCCAAGATGTTACTTGTGTTGCTGTCTTGAACTGTCCTTGAAGTCCATTTAAATCTACTAAAAAGAAGACATCATGTTTTCTGCAACATATTTGCATTTCACCCCACAGAATGTTGTTCCGTGACCCAAATTATTCAGTAAACCATTTGCACTGAGATTCAAATGCTGGAAATGCAACTGCAGGAGAGAACACCTTTGACTTTGATCCCTGCTTTGTGGTTAGCACAAGTATTTTACCACCTGGAAATAGCAACACATGAAACATACTTTAGAGTAAATAGCAGACATTATAAGGACCTCTGAGCAATGAAGGTCCAAAGTTACATTTTACCTACAGAGTATGAGGCAAGACGGAATGAAACTTGCACTCTCAGGGAAGGGTCCAGTGCACTTTCTTGTTTAAATTTGTCAGATAAACTTCAGATAAGAACACTGTTTTTCCTCAGGAGAGCACTGAGGTGCACTGTCCACATCAAGCCCAACCATGGGCTAAAGGGAAAGAGCACACTTTATGAAAGATATGTGAAATTAAACATATGCTCAAGCATTCTCTGCAGTTGGGGTATTAGTTGAGGTCAGAAAACCAAACATGGTGTTTTTACATTAGGTTTAATCTCCATAGCATTGCTACATTCAGTTTGTTATTTGATAATACATCTGTATCAGAAATACAATGTCTTGGCACCAAAACACCTAGCTAAATCCATAATACGTAAATGAAAAATAGCACAATTTATATTATAATGATTAAATTATGCCTTTCAGACTCTGTGCTGCAAACAAGGTTCATGGATGTTGATTTTATATACAGAAATCTGCATGGGTAGTACTTAGATTTAAGCTGAATGAGAAAAAATGGTCTATTCTGAAAACCTTCTTATCATGAGCCTATGCATGGGAACAAGATTGGGCCTTCGATTTATTTCTTTGCCTCAGTGAAAGTTTTGACTAAATAAGAAACACAGATCCCAGGGAAGCAAGGTAATCTACATAAGAATAAAATGAGAAATTTGAAGTCTGATAAATTCAGAAATATGAGAGAGTTAGAAATAAATAAATAACTTTGTAGCCAAAATTATTTCATAAACACTACTTCTAATTTTCTTGAATTCATCAGCAAGTTAATGCATCATTAATAAGAAACATGAGTGTGAAAAAATGCACTTAGCACGAACTCAACTCAATGAATTTTGGGAGAAAACTGTGCCTTCCCCACTGCATCCCACTGGTGGTAGCTCTTAAGGGCTGGAGTGCAGAAAGCTCATGCTCCCACCCAGAAGTGCTTAGGAGCTGCTGTTGTGTGGTGAATCTCCCAAACTTTTTTTGTTCTGCAGCCTGTGCATCTTGATTATCATCTGCCTTGAGGAACCCTTCCCAGCGAAAATGCCACCAAGGTTCATGAGGTCTAAGCATGTTGGGTTTGATTTTGACAGCTTTCTGCTGGGGGGCTCCTCATTGTCTCAGACTTAGCTGCATGTGTTTTACAAGTACAGGACAGACCAGCAGCAAGTGGAACATAACGGACATTTAAAATATTGTGAGAGAGAAAAGTAACACAGTTGGCAATATTATTAAATACTGTAATGTTCTTCAAATATTTTTTTCAGCATTAGCTTGTTAATTAACCTCTAGACAGGTTTCTCATATTCTACAACATCAGTTGGGGAAAAATTCTAAGGTTATTTTTTTCTCACTGTAAGGTGTTTGATTAATATGCCCATTTTAGTTTAGACATATATTCTATATAATAAAATACCTGAGCTCAGCATTTATGACTCATATAAAAACTACAAGTACATCAGCAGACAATTCCAGGAACCTGCTTCTGTCATTAAGCAATAGAAATAAAACTACAGCTGAAATGTATTTTAGGATCATTTTTAGAGCCCTCTCTTTGTCACTTTCCCTTAGCTAGTTTTGTTTTGGTTTGTTGGACAAAAGTGAGAGAACCTTTTATTGCCATACACTTTCTGAGTTAAGGATTCTGAAGGGATCTGTGCTTAGTGGGATGATGACTGAGGGGCAGGAGGAGAGACAGGGAACCTTGAACTCAGCAGTACGTGGCAGTGAAGGCTGGTATGAATTTCTCAGCCTGTGATTGAGCATGACATTCCACAAAGGATGGGTTATTGATCTTCAAAGGTCAGAGTCATGAGGCATAAAGATCTGGTATGAGGTGAACGCTGGCTTAGTCTTATTTCTAGCCTATCAATGCCCATAAGAATTGAAGGCTATTATTTGCAGATTGAGAGGTTTTCACTGTGATCAAAGTACAAAACTCCTGCAGGGGAAAATATGTGTCAAATAACCTAAATCAAGATTGCAGCAAGGTCTGAAATTGTTAAAGCTCTGTGGATGAAAAGTTGTGCAGTACCTCTGGCAAGTGACTTGCCCAATAGGTTTGGGGGACAGTTAAACAGAAAACATATTGCATGGGGATATTGTTTGCATTTTAAAAAAATACATGGTCTATGCATACTAATTATTGCCTATTTCTCTAAATTGAGGCACACTTCTGTATAACCAATACTCTCTCTAGGGAAGTTTTTCTGTAGCTTCAGGGAATCTAAATTCCATTCTCAGATGTCAGCTAGGTCCATAAAAGGGCATTCAGGTGCTAAATAAAACTTAAGTAACTGGTTTTCTAAACAGGCCTAAACAGCTGTGAAGTGTAAAGTCTGGTCAATAAAATTCAGAGTCTTAGTCAGCTTAGTACTTGGTGAAATCCCAGTAAATGATTGCTTCACCTTTAGCTACCTAAGTGCCTTTGAAACATGGTTGCTCAAAACTGTTGAAAGTCAGCAGTTGCACAGGGTGCAGGAAAAGGCTCCAAGGGGATGCTTGACCAGGACTGAGTTGTATTGAAGGGATGGAATCAGAGTTAAGAAGATGGAGAGTGAAGCTGTCTTTGCAGCTTCCTTCCCCTCTTCCCTCCTCCCACCTTGATTTGTTTTCCACAGAACTGGAAAATGGGGTGATTCTTTTTTCCCAAGACTGGGTAGTGAGAAGCCAAATCTAACTTCAAACAATCTTCAGTTATATAATTTTAAAGGAAATATATATTTGACAGAATTTCCAACTGTTGTGAATACTTCTTTGAGCTACAAGTTTCAGTTAGAAACTTTCTGAAGTGAAGCCATTCCCACAGAGCAACTCTCATTTCTGAGTGTTGCTGAGGATTTGTTTAGATTTGGTTTCATAGGCTTTCTTTCAAGCATATACTTATTTTTTCTTTTATCTTTTTTTCTTTTTTCTTTTTTCTTTTTTTTTTTTTGGTGCCCACAGCTTGGAAGGCCTGTGGCTGCCTAAACAGAAAAACCTCGAGAAATAGCTGAAAACAATAGCCATCAAGGGGAACTTGTCCCACACAAAGTAGGGAGGAACAGAAAAAGGGAGGAACAAATGGAAAAGAAACAAAAGAATCTCAGTCTCAGCTTTTGGCGAAGAAAGCACATGTCTGATTTGTTCCAACCACTTGTGCAGAAGGACATGATTTATCTTGTCCTGTTTTATTCTCTTCAGAAGAAAAGTAACTGTTTCGTAGTATTTGCTGTCTCCACTCAAGAGGCTGTTGAGACTGAAATAGCAATGGGATTGCCTCAGACAGAAATGCATTGACCTACCCCGTGTAGGAAAGCTTGAAAATCTCCTTCTTAGGTGGTAAAGCACAAGGCAAAATCTTATAGGATAATTTTTCATCCTCTGATTCAAGCGTGGAAGTACCCTATAACACAGCGTTGTATTGCCATATGTTTGTGATGCTTCAGTTCATGAAGTTCACTTGTGCAATGGGTGGTGGGCAAAGGTGCTGTATAATCAGGTGAGAGTAAATCAGGTGTTACTATTGCCCAGCAATGCCATTCCCACATATGTCGATTGTAAATTCTCACTTTATGCTGCATACTCTATGTGCTCAGTTCAGGAGTGGACAAATTGCTTCAGTGGATCACAGTAGTAACTCTTCTAGTACCTTAAAATGGCAGTAGCTATTAGAAACCTTTCTTTAAATAAGTATCCAATAAACCTTGAAGTATGTATTTTTTCCAGGTCTCCTGGCACATAAAGATTGGTTTATGCACAGTGACACATTGATATCATTTTGTATGTACTAACCCTGTCTAATAAACAAGCAGATATTCCCTGAATGGTATGTAGCGGCTTCCCTGACATTAACAATAACATATTTAGATCCTCCTATGGCCAAAACCCTCAGGACCAGGAGAGCAGGGGAGAAGAGGGGTCAGGAGCAGGTAAAAGGCCAAAGGCTCATCCTCAGCCAGTACAGCAAGTTGCTGACTCCTCTGCCTGGCAGGTAATGATGTGAAACAGTGTTAGCATCAGCCGAGGTACATTAGTGTCCTGCAGCCAGTGCAATCATGGGGGTGAGCCTTTGGTACTGTCCCAAGGGCTCTGAATACCCATAACATTCACAATGTGCCTGGAGAAGGGACTGCTGTCAACCTACCTGTTGCAGGGGAAGGGCAGAGGCAGGTTTGCCATCCTTCAGTGCCTGCAGCCCATGGCTGGACTACAGGTGTAAACTGCCTTTGGCATCAAGTCATGTCAGTTCTCTAGCCACCACTGGGGAGGGCAGGTTTGTGGGCTGGACTCCTTCAGCTGCCATAGCCAGCCCAGCGGGCATAAGATGTGAAGCTCAAGAGCTCTGTGCAGAACACAACTCTGCAGGTTGTTGTCAACTCTCATCAGCTCAACCTTTCAGTCCTCTGCCTAGCCCTGAGAGGAGACATCAAATGCATGTTTTCAGTGAGGTGTGGTTTCAGACACAGTGAATTACAGTTCTCATCCTGAAGAGGTGGTACAGGAGCTCAGACTTAAGTCCAATTCACACAGTCCTTGGAAAACAAGTTACTTCTTTTTCGTCTTAGTTGGTTTTTTTGTTTGTTGGTTGGTTGGTTGGTTGTTTTTTGGTTTTTTTTTCTGAAGAAAAAGATGGCTATTTCCCAACCGGTTGAAGTCTTTTGCATTACGCATTCTGATGCAGCACATTTCCTTGCTGGAAATTGTTTCTCATATTTGCCACAATGTTGTATTGCACTTTAAAGTTACACTTTTTTGCCTCTTTTAATGGCAGCATTTTAGAGAACCCTGGAATTTTACCCCACTGAGGAATAAACACAGTGCCAAAATAAAATATCTTTTAGAAAATACAGAGTCACAGAATCATTAAGGTTGGAAAAGACCTCCAAAATTATCAAGTCCAATCTTTGACTGAATAAAGAAGACAAGAGTAGTTTCAACTTTTCTTTGCAGTGATAGTTTTCCTCTAAAAGCCCCATTCAGAATTAATTTCCCGTTTTAATCCATGAGTCTTTCCTGCCTATTGATCTCTGTGTGTTTTGAGTTTGGCCTCAACATTTGAAACAGGACTGTGGTAAATGGCAACCTTAAGCAAACTGGTGACAGATTTATTTTGGACTGGTAAATTTTTTTGACTGTAAGATGAATTGTTTTCAAAACAGAACAAAGCACACAGGTGTTCACTGCTCCTGCAGAAGGCAACTTTGCCATTTCAACTTGGAGGCTTCTGCTTATTGACAGAACAAGTACGTAGAAATATGGAAAGCACTTTCTACAGGAAAAGCGCAGAAGAATGTAGTGTGTTTTTCATAATAATGGAGAGAAGGTGTACAGAGAAGTATGTGATTTTTTTTTTGGTCTAGTCTTGAGATGGAGTCTTTGCTTAAGTGTGTGATATTTATTTTTCATCATATAGAAAGGGCTGTGCCCATCCACAGTAAGCTCTTGGCCTCATCAGACCAGTTGTCCCATCTAAATGTCTGTAAATGCCTTTAAGAAACATTTTGTTATGCTTTCTCTGATATTTCTCTGTGGGTATACTATATACAAGCATACGTGTTAAAATCCACACTGTTCATTAGCTAAAGCATCTCAAGGCAAAAATTTTCATTTTTAAGAAAAAAGGGTAATTATTTAAATGGAAATGTGGTGTCGGGAAATACATCAATCCTGGGTTTAACTCTTTCCTAGATCTTCACACTCTTATAATAAAAAAAAAATGGAATTACTAGTAGAAGCTAGGATAGAAACTGTCCATGGGTACAAGCTGACCATTATTCCCTTTGCTGCTTTCTGCTTGAAATTCTGAGAGGCTTTGTCACTGCTGAGCTGGACTTGGAGTTTTGCATGCATGTTAACTCTTGGGGTACTCAGGCTAAGAAGGCCATAGATCAAAGCCTATTTGAATATATTTGAGCCAAACCCAGCGAGTGCTGTTTTCTTTGTATTTGGAATTAGCTCTTGGGTTGTTGCTTTTAAGTAAGTAAGGAGCCATTTAATACTGTGCAAGCTAAGTGTTTCTGCATTCTGATACCCTTGAATTACTGAGGTTCTTGGTGTGTGTTAAGTTGTACAGGCTGTAGGATAACTGTAAATAAAATCACACCTCTGAGCAGCTATTATTCAGTCTGATCTCCAGAAGGTGATAGTTTGATTCACAGGACACGAAAGTTTCTTCTCCCTGCCTTTTCAACCCATTGAAAGGTAGCTGAGCAAAGCATCAGGGAAAAATAATGTAAAGACTTACAAAATGCACCCTGTACATGAATACAAAAAAATATGAGGTATATTATTATATTCAGTTTCTTAATGTGATACTCTCTTATAACAAGTCTGTGGAACAAAGGAAAGGCAATGCAAACTCTCTAATGTTTTGCTTTTTATCTTTAACAGGCAGCTGCTCTGTGTAGGTAGAATTCTATGCATGTTCTCAGGCTTTGCTACAGGGAATACCTCCCATGTTGCAAACATGGGGAAAAAATTCTTACCTTTAGGTGCTGCTTAAGCCAGCAAGCATGTTAAGCATCACACTGGCATCAAAAATATAAACTCTGAGACACAATTACTGATAAAACTCTTTAGACGGGACACAACTGAACTAACACTAGAAAGATGAAACAAATAAATCATGTGCTCAGGCATCAGGGAAACTGGAAGGAAAATACAAAAGCCTGCAACTTGCATGTACCTAAGCAATAACCAGAGAGGCTTCCAGTAAGAAGTGGCACCCTGAGACTGATGTGTACAAATCTCCCTCTCCAGACAAAAAAAAGGAAGGATAGAACAGGGAGGAAAAAGGAAATAAAAGATGAGAGACAAAGGAGTAGACCTGTTGACAGTTTACTCTGATGGAGCTATATTTTGCAGCTGTACTGCTCCAAAGTTCAAGTGATTGAGTTCACTACCTAGGTTTTTTGTTGCTGACTTCAGGATTAGGATTCAGAGACCAAAAGGATTTAGGCAAGTGGGCTTTGTTTTTGATACATTACCTGCCTTGTTAAAAGCAGCAGTGTTCGATTAAGGGGTTTTTAATTATCTTTCACTAGGCTGATGTGTTCATCAAGTTTTCCCTTTTCCCTACGTTTCATCCTGAGATGCCAGGATGGTCTGGTTGGGAAGGGAATTTTACCCACACTCCTCTGGAGCCCCAGTGAAGAGAACTAGAGGTTGGCATGACAGGACCTTTTATCTGTGTCTTTAACAACTTGTAGATTTGGTTTTATAGCTTTTAAACTGATGATTATTGCTTCTCTAGATGCTCAGGAGGGAAGTCATCTTGAATCTGTGATGTCATTTTATTATGGTCATAATTATAAAATGTTTTGGATCTTTGAGGAGTGTGAAAGGATCAAGAGAGTACAAGACGGAGAACAAAAACCTCTTCTGGGTTACTGTTTAATTCTCTATCTGTCTGTGACCCCCACCTCCAGACCTCAGCTGCTACTTGTACTGTGGAGATAAAAGGAGAAAGATTATTAGGGTCCTTGTGATTATCTGAGGGACTGAGTATTTAAGAGATATCCTTATTTGCATTAAATTCTGAAACACAGAGGAGCTATTCTTCAGATTTTCTTTGCATCAGGAATATTAATATAACAGCACCAACCTTACTGAAGATGAGATGGCTCATTATAGTCCAAATGGTGGGTTTTAACACATAAATACTGCTGTATGCAAACCTTTTGCTCTTCCAAAGGATTTGTACTTAGGCAAGTATTTGCAGTGGCATAGAAATTAAATTTCAAAATCCTTCTTTGATATTTATCATTTTGTTCAGCCTGGGAGAGATTGTCAGAGCAATTGCTTTTAGCTCACAGAATTCATATCAGGATGTAAAGTTTGGCAAAAGTAAGTTGTACTCACATCTTGGATTTTGGTTCAAACTTTTATGACTTCATTAGATCATGCTTACAACCTTGCCATACTTAAAGCTGAGTTTTAATTTCAATTCTTAGCATCCTTTTGACTTGCATATGATTTTTACTGCATAAGTTTCCTGGGAGTCAAATTTGGTAGCTTCTGGATAAGAATGGGGAAAATGATCAGTGGAGCAATATGCTGATGTGCAGGCATCCTGCACAGGCTTCTGTATGAGACTGGCAATCACTTCTTCATCTAATAGTCTTGAAAGGGTGGCTCCTCCACAATAATGCAAAGTGAGAGGGGAAGATCCTACTACTTTTACCACTTTGTACATCCAGAATAATGCAACCTGTACTGAATTATTCCATCTTCAGTACATCTCCTTCACCTCCAGAGGTCTAGGGTAGTAGCTGAGATTTTAAATGCACAGTAGTAAATAGTTTTCCTTCCATGGGAGATTTCAGCATTTCAAAGTTACTTTCTGCTTTAAAACGTAAGTGAAAGCAGAGGGCACTTGATTAAATTCTGTCTCAAGTTTCAACTTGAAATACTGAAATGGAAAAAAAATGCATCTTCAATAAAATGTAAATAATTTGGAATTTTAAAATTATTTTTTAAAATACTCATTTGGGAAAATATTTCAAAGTTAGGGGTAAGAGTTTTCTCATGTATGTTTTTCTGGAGGAGGGAAAGGATTTTTCCACTCTGGAATGTTAAATTTGATTCTTCGTCTTAAGAAGCCAAAAATGTTCCAGAAAATCAACTTTTTCCTGTTGCCAAAGTTTTTAAACTTTATGTCATTAATGTTTCTCAGTGAAATTTTTAACTGGCTTTATGCTGAATATAGTACTGTGGGAATCAAAGTTTTGAATGTCCTGACCTGTGTTCAATTAATATTAGTACTTTTTCTTTAATTCCTATGCCTGTTTCCATTCATTTTCTTGTTGAACTTATCTGGTACGGGGAGGGACTCTAAAATTAGACAAAGGGGTTGCATGCAAGTGATATCCAACAAGTCCAAACCTTTTTGGATTAAAGGGTAAAACTCCACTGAAGTCAATGGAGCTTTAAATTTTGGCACCACCAGAAAATTTGTCCCATGGAATGCAATTGCATTGTCACATTTTGAACACTCTTCATTCTCATGACAGACATTACTAAAAGAGTTTCTTTTCAAGCACTTACATATTTATTATTTTCAAAATCCATTTCCTCAGAGAGGTCAAAAGCTCTTCTCACGACCATAGGGAGCCCATGGGAATTTCGGCATTCTGAAGTACTGCAGGTATTCGACTGCATTAAAATGTTGACACCTCTTTTCAGTTTTACTTTTTTAACCATGCTTAGTTTTTGTCATGAATCAGTAGTGGTAGAATCTAATTAATTTTTGATTGGAAGGGCAAACATTGCAGCAGGAAAAATGTCACATTAAAATCCGATTACTTCCAGCTAATCCATTAAAGAAATTCCCTTAGTGAAAAGGCCTTATCCCTGATTGCTTTGCATTACTAGTGTGATGCTATAGTACCATTTTTATACAATATTTCTGGCAATTTTTGGTGTTATCTATGCAGAAAATAGACTGCAGATCTCCTCCAAAGCCAAGTGGTTTTCCTGCTTGGCTGTACGGTAAAGTTGGGAGTTTCTCCCCCTTGCCTGTGTTGATACTTTTCTTTAACAACAGAGAACAATGAAATTGTTTATTACTTGTGTGCTTTACTTTAGAGCCCTGAGGTCCAAACATGACCTCAAGACCAAATCCTGAGGTCCAAACAAGACTGTGCAAAGCATTGGGGTGCTACACAGATGCAAGTAACTCCTGCCTGAAGAGCTTTTGGACTATGGCCCCACTCCTGTAACCTGGAGCTACTTGATTGTCCTGTGGGCAGGTTACAGACCTGGGGCTTCACACACAGTGTGAAGAACAGGGGAAGAATGCTTGGTTGTCCTGCGTGTATGAACAGGGGATTCCAGGGATTAAATCTCTTGCCCCAGATCACACAGGAAATCTGTGGCTGACCCTGATGTGAAAGCCAGATCTCCTGTGTGGCACCCTCATCCCCTGGCCCATCTGTCCTTGCTCCCCAGTGTCGTGTTGGCCTCCAGCGCAGAAACTTCTAACCGAGGAATTTTCCATTGAGTTCTGCTGCTGATGAGTTTCTTTCTCACCAATAGGTGGAAACTGACAGCCCGGTTTCTCAGGTGACACAAGGAACGGTTCTGCCATCCCAAATGAGGCAGGAAAAACATCACGCAGAACAAGGAATTTTCCATAAGAAACTGTACCATAGCAACTGAAAAAGACGTTGAAGCACATTACACTTTCTCAGCTTGTTGCAACCTGTGCTTTGATGCAACAGGACATCAGAAAAGCGAAGACTTGGGCTTTTTGTTTTTCTTTTCCTCACTCATTTCTTTGGCCAGGAGACTGATTGCTTTAACTGGTACTGCTTGATCATAATGAATTGCAAGATTGTGTAACCTTTCCATATCCGTCTCCAAAGTCTGTGCCAGAGCCTGTGTTCTGGCATGCATTGTCATGCTATAGCTGGGGAGGGTGAGGGAACTACAAACTTCCACAAGAGATCACAAGCTTCTGAAATTGTAGGATAACAAACAAAATAGGATGCAGAAATATTTCCAGCAGGCTGGCAGCTGTGCAATACATAAAATAAAGTTGAGTCACTAAGGAGTAGTGATATAGAAGCTAGCAAAAGTTTCCATCTTTTTTTCTAAACACACCTCAAATATGATTGTCTAATTTAGGAGGGAAAAAAAAACCCAGAGGTCACTGTGCAAAAAAAAGTGGCTTGTGTCATTGGTTTGAATATGGACAAATTCATGCTATATTAGGCATAGGATTTATTTAAAATGTTGCATAAAATATTTAAGGGTAGGTATTTGACTTATTTCTGATCAACTGTAAAAGGCTGTTCAGAAGGAAGAGATCTAAATGAACAGGACCTAAAATGCTGGAGTGAGAAAACAGGGAAATCTGATTAGCAGTACTAATCAGCTAAGGTCTGGAGACTTTATTTTGAACTGGAGCAGTTTAGTCATCTTCATTCTCTTTTCTTTTTTCGGAGTTCATGCTCTATCCCACCCATATTTTATTTCTCCCCTGTGTTCCTTCTCAATAAACTCCTCAGTGTAGATCATCCTTCTCTCCTACATATCTGCAGATGACTTACCAGGTGGAGAGCTGCAGCACGTAGCACATTTTCTATGTATGTACTGTGTGGTTTTTCAAACGCACAACCTGTTCAATATCTGAGGTATTTCTGAGGTAAGATGTCCCTCTTTTCTGTGAGACTTCTTGTTTCAGGTTCTCTCCTCAATGTCAGTGAGAAATCTGTCACTGCTTTGAGAAAGTTGTATCTGAATCCTGCAAAGCTGGACTTCAGCTAAAAGCACTGTACTGGAGCAGAAGTTGTCACAACTGTCTTTAATTAGGGCTTCTAGCAAGGTCTACTTGTGAAAGCACAGTCCTTTTTGTACAGTAGCAGGGATAATGCAGGTTTTCAACCCACTTGCTCCTAGCTATTGTCCTAGCTTTCAACTTGGTTAATTATGGGTTAAAAACTTTTAAAATAGTATTGAGAAGACATTTTTCCTAATGATGTTCTTTGGATGCTAAGCTAGAATAACCCTCATTAGGATGTAATTTACCATTTTCTCCAGCTTCCACAATGACTGGCATTTCAAATGCTTACTTGGCACAATATGACGGAAAATTATTCCAGTAGCTGCTGTTCAGAAATCTTTATTTGTTAACATCTGTGAAGGTGTGGAGAGGGAGCTACTGCAAGTAGATTTGAAGTGCTGGTTGTGGTATGTTAATCCCTGAGGGCTTGTTTATTTTTATGTAGGATAGTACATAAAATATTATAAACTAGCAACATACAGACTGGAATGAACAAATAATTAGGGCATTTAGCTAGCAGCAGACCTCACATTTTCTTTTGTTCATGGCACATCTTTTTTGTTCTTTTTTTTCCTTCTTTGTGTGTGTGTGTGTTTGAGGGAATGCTGTGGGGTTTTTAATTGCTTTCTTAGCAGCTTCTCTTTGTGACTGTTAATCTAGAAGAACTCCACTCACTTTCGTAGCTCACATTTTGTGAGTGAGGATTGCTTTCATGACACTGTCTTCTATTTTTGAGTGTGCTGTAATACACTTTAAGGAGGCCAGAATCTGTGAAATTACAAGGAAGCCAAATCCATATCTAAGGAGTTTCCACTTGAGCTTTTGAAATTAAGAAAGTGGTGACAGTAAGAAGTTTGTGCCATTATTTTCAAAATATACTGAATAAGAACCTTGGTGGATACAAAACTTACACTTTATCGCTTTGTGACCCTGTTCAAGTAGAAACTAATTAATATTTTAAAAAATCCTCACCAGTATTATGAAACAGCTAGTCATGCATTTCTGGCTTTATTTTCTAGGTGGGGGAAACAGTCATAAAGGGATTCACTCGGCAGAAGCCTCTTAAGAGTTGTTTGCCAAAGCATGAATGATAAATACCTTTTCATCTATGCCTGTGTGTGCCTAGGTTTCAGAAGCAAACAATGTTGCCTCTGTGTAGCTTCTCTGTAAGGAAAAATGCAAATCAGTACTGGTTATTTTTGCAGTTAGAGCCTGTTCCATTCTTGGAAAATGTGGCTTATTATACCCTTGTCTTACTGAAGAAAATGTTACAAGGGAAGAATATATGTGACAAGCAATGGGGAAAGCAACACCCTGACCTATAAGTTAGTTGGGAGTTTTAAGTAGGAAAGCGCTGGAAAAACTATCCAACTAATCTTGACATTAGTTTATAAATAATTATATTAGCTTCTGACCAGAGGAACAGGCTAGAAACACAGAGTCCTGTAAACTGCTTGAGGGCCATTTTTGTGGATGTTGGACTACCAAAAGGCAAAGTATCCCTCCAGCTCCACAACAGAATTCAGACAGATCTCTTGTAAAAGCAGGTCCATACTTGCCCTCCTGCTGGTGGTCTTGCAGAGGGCAGCAGTTAATAAACGCTGCTTGGAAAGTGGCCTGTTAATGTACCCTGGTGACCTTTTGTCAGTAGTGCTTTGTGTACCACAGTGTTTTAACTAAATACAGACCAAGTGCATGTCAAAGGACACCACCGATTTCCTTAGCTGTGACTATCAGTTTCAGGAACTTGAGACAAAAATACAGCTGTTCCATTGGTAACAATAAAAATTATGGCAATTTTTAATATTTCCCTTACTGATAAGCACACAAGGTATTCTGCCATTCAGTTCAACAAATGCAGCAGCTGTTTGTGTTGGTTACTGCTGCTCAAAATGTTTCCCAAGTACGTGAACATGTAAGCAACTGGTTGTTGATCTGGGAGAAAACTTGAACTTCATAAGGAAGGGGAGAAAACCCTACATTATGCCTATCTTAGTTTTGTACAGACTATCATTGCTGCAAATATCATGGTATACATTAGTTGGGACAAAACAGTTTTGGTTTTTAGGAGCAATAGTCATATAGATGCTAGGGGAGAAAAGAACTTTCCTGTTCCATGAGCTTTTGGTGTCTTGCAGAGACTACCAGAATTACATTTGCACTAATTTCAGTCTACAAGTACTAAAGAAGATTCAACTGAAAGCACTTTCCAAATATAAGGAGCACGGGGGAGAAAGAGAACTATGATTTATTGTGACATCTATTAAGCTTTTACAGAATATCGTGTGTGTGTACTAGCTATCAACATAAATTTAACTGGTACTAATTGGTCAGAGCTGCCAAATCAGTCTGCTTATGAGTGTAACATTCTTCCTTAGATCACATTCATTATACTGACATCGTGTGTCAGATCCTGAATAAAGTTCATTCAGCCATTTCTGCTGTTCTTCTTGTTTGCCCTGCTATGTATGTGTGCTGCCATCAGCAAGAGTTCATGTCTCAGCAAAGACTGGGTCTGTGTGCTTTGACAAATACGTGTATTGGGTATCTGCCCAATGGCCACTTCTCCAGCAACAGTGGGACTGTGGGAGGGCATCCTTTGATTGAATCACGCCTGGTGTTTTCCTCATTCTTGGAAACTGACTGGAACAAAACGTTCAAAGCTCTTTCTTCCTCTCTTTCCTCTTTTTTTTTTCTTTTTTCTCTCTCTTTCTGTTTTTCAGTTCCATGCCTCAAAAGGCTGTAACTGGGTTTATTATTGTGTGATAAATCAGCGGTAAACTTCTATGCATTTTGCTTTGTTTGGGCAGCTTCTTTAGTGACAGCTGCTTGGCTCAGCGCACTGTAATTATCAAGTCAAAACCAAGATGCTTTTAGGTAGTGAAAGCATATTGGCAGAGACTGAACTTGTCCTAAACTTCATCATGGGCCGCAGCTTTAAAGGATCCTATTTAGTGGTTGTTTTGTCACTCTTGGTACTGGGGCTCTGATGGTTCATTATCACACTGGACCCTGTGGAAAGCTGTTTTTATATTTGGTTTTCATTAGCAGCCAACATACTGTACAGTCTGTCAAAATCATACTTTTGATTAATGTATTGGTGTTCCTTCTCTATCTGTAAAATAAAGGTTTATTGATATGCAGGAGGGGTTTTATATATGTGTTAGATAGAATTTACAAAGCTCTTATTGAAAGATGTCTGAAGGAAACTTTGCTGAGAAACAGACCTGTAAGATTGTTGTCTGCAGTGGAATCAAGGCACTGTCTGCTGCTACTTTAAACCCACTTCTGTTTGACAGACCAGCTACATGCAGACTGAGTGACTGATGCCCGACTGTCCATAGCCATGGGGGCATACAGGGCATGATATTGCCTTTGGTCTGCTAAAGGGCAAGTGGCCCTAGGCTGCATGTCATGCACGCCAGTTGCAAGGGGCTGTATATAGTGGAGACCTTTGCTCCCTCACCAAATTTATTTTAGCAGAGAAAGAGTATTCTTCTTACTTATCTAAAATGTAGAGAAACATTTCAGATAAGACAATCTAGAGCTCAAGTGAGTGAAAGGACATTTCTCATATTATTTCCTAGATCTGTTAGATAGATGTATTAGTTTTCATGTTATATGATAATAACATGCAAATCCAAGAGGGCACAAAACACACGAATTTTTTTGCAAGAAAAATTATGTGGGAAAGTCCTCCAGTTCCCATTGACAGTTTTGCCTTCTTCACTATATCGTGGGGCAGGCTGGATTTTCTATCAGGACAATTAGAATAGGCACCCATCTTACTGCTATTAAAAAAGCCTTCAAAGTGTTCTTAAATCCAACTGGGCTGTAGTTCAGTGTATTTTATAGAGCAGTTCCAAGTAGGAGCACCACTGTTTGCTTAAGCAAAACTCATTGAAAGGAGCATGACATAGTCTCATTTGCATCCTTCCCTAGGATCTGGGGAGGTTGACAGACCTTGCAAAATGATGAAAAGTCATCCAGACTGTAGAAACCTCATGACTTTTACACATGAAATATTTTGTGTTGTAGAAACATACACTTTATGGCATTAGTCCTTTGGACTATGCAGAACAGAAGAACCAGGTCACCAGAGGGGGTGATGTGTGGTCTGTAATAAGCAGATCTTTCCAAGCTTGAAAAGTTGAGCATGTGCCATGTTTATGGGAAAACAGAGATTTTTTTCCCCAGTGCATTTGCAACAAGGCAAAAGGAAAATCATCTTTGCTTTCCAGTTGTTGAGGATCTAATCCTAAAAACCCTCAACATGTTCAGTCTTGCAAATCCTTCATTTGGTAGACCTCTAAGTGAGAACCTTCAGGTTTTTGTTTGAAGCTAGTACAATGTAATAACCTTTTGACTATACTGTGGCTGCCATAGAAGTATCTGTCACAGCTCAGCAGTTAAGATGTATTTTCTGGGTGTGCCTTGTACACATATGCTGCTAATTACATCATAAGCACTGGAATTCTGAAACAGTAGCAGAGCCCAAGGGGCAAATGACCTGTATATGGCATGCATGGCTAGCAAAAAGATGTGCCAGCCTGTCAGTGAAACAAAAGCAGAACAAGTGCCTTACCATGGAAGAAGGCAGAAATGCTGAAGGAGGAATAGCCATTTCTGCAGGTTTGTTCACCCTTTATGATGTCATCTCTTCTGTTGCATCGGGCTGTGGGGCAGCTAACCCCTTCTGTGTCTCCAGAGAACAGAGTGCAGATTGAGTTTCTTTCCTTGTCAGTGCATAGGCAGACTTGAGACTTGTTTTCTCCTTTTCCTGATGATTTTGTTCTTCAGTGAATGATGTGTGGATCCAATCAAAGTGTGAGGGAGGTTTTATATTTTGTTTGTTTGCAATGTCCAGGGCCTTTATGTGTCATTTGTGAGTCCTCCTCAGAGATAGCCAAACCCATAACTTTTCTCTGTGTTTAAAGGCCACTTATGGCAAGACCAAGGAAGGAAGGTGGTATATACAGAATCATAAGGGCAAATAACCATGTAGCAGCAAACCCTTAATTGTGTGCAGTTAAGGAAGGGAGCAGGGACTGAACCTTCCACTTAGAGTAGGGGCTTACCTCCATTGGGCCAAAGAAAGTAAAACTTAAGATAAAAAATGCCTGAGATTCATCTTTCCTTGCAGAAAGCCACACAGTGAGCTGCATCCTGATAAAATTGTAAAAGGAATCGGGGGGGGAAAAAACCCAAAAAAACCCCAAAAAACCCAAAACAGGGAAAGGGTAAATAATATGCTCAAAAGTAGTCTATGAAAGGCTGGATTTTGTCTTGTTCCTATGATGTTTTCCCTAATGTTCGCTTTTCTTTCCATGCACAATAAGCTATAACACAGCAGACTTAATCATCTAAAATGGCTGATCAGATGCTATGCTATCTTTCAGCAAAACAGTTCAGCAAAAGGTAAAGACTGAATATGTTCTTAACTTTATATAAGGGGATAAAATTTGGGACTGTGAGCCAAGCATATATTTTATTCCTTCACGGGCTTAAAAGCTCCACTTGCTTTTCCTTTTGAAAGGCCACCAGTAAAACCCTTCTGTACTTCCTCATGTCAACGTACAAAATTATTTCCTTTTCCTTTTAAAATGAAAAAAGGAAAAGCAAAGAAGAGAAACGTACATCAAAACCAGAGCAATCTCCTTTGAATTTCACCTATATACTGCTTCCAACAAGCTTGAATATGGCACAATCTCTGAATGTAAGTTTCTTTCAGGTCTTGCTTCTCAGACAGGTATCCTGGGATGCTTTTCAGGCAAAGTCTTTTCCTGAAAGATATTTTGAAGACAGTATGTTTATTAGCCCTTCTCCCTCTGCAAGTGTCTATTATATGAGACACGCTGCATGGTACTCCCCATCCTTTGCCAAGTACTTCTCTTTCTGTAACAAAGAAGATCTCTAAAGATTAGTATTTTGCAGAGGGAAAGGATATTCTGGTCTGAACTAAGAGAAGGGTGTTGGTGGTGAGATCGTCTCCATTTAAACACGGAAGATGGACTAGATTTGCCATCATAAAATAATACCAGCAGAGGTTTTATACAGCAACACACATAATAGCTTCTAAGCTGTAAAATCATCAGTCTTTTGGAAGAAGTGCACTGACATTGGCATTTACAAATAAAGTGTATAGGTGTCTGCAAAGGTAATGTTTGCCAAAATTCAAACATAGTTTTCTGCGTAAAGCTGAGTTACCATACTGTGCTGAAAAGATTTTAGTAGGCTGGAAGCAGCACAGAAAGAGAAATGCAGGGTGATTAATATCTGCTGCTTATTCTGAAAACTGAGTGCCAAATTTAGCTTTCAGCTATTTTGTTATATCTCAATTGTTTTAGCATGTAAAAGATAACTTTTAGATTGCTAAGGCTTGAAGGTCTTGTGTACTTTAGTTTTAGTAGGCAAGGGCAAATTTATGTGTGGATAAACTGTCGATTTATTATTTTTTTTTCCGGAAGGGTGAATTTAGCTCATAAGGTTCATACATTTAAAACAATGATAGCATTTTTATCATAATTTATTCTTAAGTAGTGTTTATTCAAGTGTAAGGGTCTAACCAAGAATGGCATCATGGCTATTCAAAGTCAAGCTAAGAGGATCTCAGCCAACTAAACCAAATCATTTACAGTAGAAAAAAAAAAAAAGAGTAAAATAAAATGCCTCACCAGAAATCAATTATTAACTGTGAAATATCACAAACACTTGAGTTTCAGCCAGAGAAGAGCTCTGCCAGCTACAGAAAAATGAATTTGCAGTGGGTAAGAGCTACGGTGCCCCTACTGCTGTGGGCAGGTAGGAGAGGGATGGGTATTCTCCAAGTAGCTGCAGCACTGTGTTACAAAAGGAAGGCTATTTGTAATCCAGGAAGATGGAAATTCTGGGATTTAAAGTATAGATCCTGTGAGGATTAAAGTTGTAAACAGAGCAACTGAAAGATCAAGCTGCAACAATTGCAGATTTATTTGATTTATCATCAGATGTAGGTCCAGACAAGTAGGAAGCAACTGCCTGGGAATTAAGCTATTTCTGTGACAGTCACTGGTTTGACTTGCATAAATACCTTCAATTCTTCCAGGGAAGATCACTTCCTATTCAGCTTGGCCATTAAATATCTTCTTAAGGCCCACTTAGGATGTGATGCCTGTGAAAAACCTGACAAATCACTGATGGCCAGTCAAGTATAACTGTTTCACAACTGTTGAATTAAACTATTTTTTTCAAAGAAACAAAACAAAAATTTGAAGTGCTTCAGAAGCTCTGCTTGCACAGGTAATGTGGCAAGGCCCAAATGTCTTTCTGGCCTCATTCTGGCTGCCATAGCAAGTTTTCTGTAGTCTGTACAGCACCTTCATTTAGAGCAGAGCACCTGAGGAGCAGGTTTTCTGTTGGATTATTTTACATCTGTTGAAGAGGTGTGAATTGAGTCTCAGCTGTGGAATATAATGAAAACATGCTGTTTGTCTTTCTGTGCCTACAACAGCTGAACAGCAGTCTTGAATAAGTATTTGTTGCTGCTATATACTAAAAATTAAACAACAATAGCACTGCATAAGAATGTATAGAGAATAATAAATAATAAATGTTGTATGTGATAAATATATCAAATAATCAGAAATATACAACTGAGCTGGCCTGTTTCTGGAGCCAGGCAAGGCTGACAGGTTAAAAAGTAAAAAAAAAAAAAAAAAAGGCATTTTAATTGGCTTTTATTGCCATGTTAGAGAGTAGATACTTCAATGTGCCAAGATTTCTATTCTGGCAATAGCTTGTAGAAACTGTAGAGATGCTGCTATTGCATAACCTGATGGCCATCAGTCTAGACTTGCTGTCTGCACTTCATAATGGTTTTGTATCCTTCTGCTGTGGGTTTCCATCAGAAACTTCACCCCTCCTTTTATGTGAATGACAAATGCTATGCAAACTTAGTATGCTATCTAAACAATCACTTAGCCATTTACACCTGGCTTTTCTAACAGGATCTTAGAATTCACAATTGCAATAGAAATAGGGGGGAAAAAAAGGAAGAAACTTGAAAAATGTCTTTCTGTGGCACCTCATGTCACATTATAAGCTGAGTCGTTTCTATGACTGCTTTTTTTCTTATGCAACTGTGAGTATGTTTATAATATTATCTTGCCTGTTTGCTTGACATCTTGAAGGTCTTCATTCTCTTCTCAGAGTCCTGGCAGAAAAAAATTCATCAGGACTGTTCCACATGTGTACCACTAGCAAAATTTTGAACACTATCCTCAAAAGCAGACTCAGCAGATGATTTAAGTGGGCATGCAACAGAACAGGATTTTCTAGCATTCGTATTTCAGTGAACAGTGATGATGGAGCCTATCTGCTGTGTCCATCAATCAGTGAGTCTGTGTTTCAGCCTCTCCATAAATCTCTGCTGTTCTCTGAGGCATATGAGAACACATTTGAAACTTGGAGCACTTGTGATGTAATGGGGTGAGGTGTTCAAGATGAGACACTCTCATGCACACCGCGTAAGTGCCTAGTTTTTGTGCTCTTTAGGAAACCCAGCCCTAAAAGGACTAGCATGATCTATGGATGTGCAGAGATACAGGGAGCTGATTGTGTGTTTTTATCACAGCCTTGTAGAGAGTGATAAAAGGTTGTGGCTTCCAGCTGGAAAAAAACAACTGGAAACAACTTCTCCTAAAAGACTGAAAATATTCCAGAGAAAGTAATGAAAATGACTGGTGAACTGGAGCACATGTTTTCCTGGGAGGAAGAACTTCTGTCTCTTTGCATGTCCAAGAAGAGCAAGAAGAGTGTTGATTATGTATATTTAATACCAGATCTTAAAAGGCTGCTCAGACTACCAGAGAAAGTCTCCTAGAGCCCAAGAGAGGGAGGTACGAGCCAGACAAGTTAATGGTTAAGAGACAAAGGCATGTGTTTTTATTAGCAATTAAATGATTACAATTAAAGCAAGTGGATAGTTCAGAATTTCAAATCAAGACTGGCACAGTCACTTTCTGGAGGCAATCTTCTGCCAAGCATAAGTCATTTAGCTCAATACTATGTTCCTTGCCGTGTAGAAAGTCATCTTAGGTGGTGTAATGGTCACATGTGGTGGTAAAATATTAGGACCTATTGTTTGTGACCAAGGGGAGACAGTGTCACTCTGTCACATTTAATTTTTTAATTATAGGCAGACAGAGTTTAATAATTTATACTGCTGAGTATCCTGCTGTCAGTGGCTGGATTCAGTCACATGCAGCTTAGTGATTTCAATGTGGTGAGGAGATCCTGAGTTGCCTTTTCTTCTGGGACCCATTCCAGAATGTGGTGTGACCCTCTCTGGTCAGCCTCACTGTCAAAGGCAGGTTACCTGGGGAGTGCAGTCCTGTGCCTGCAGATATGTTTTGTAGGATAAGGCTGATGAATCATTGCCAGTGTGACATGATGTTTGCTAGTGAGTGAAGTACCTAGAAGTCCAGCTCCATTGGTAGGATGTCTCTGAGACCTTGAGATGAGAAGAAGGACTTTTTCTGCAGTTCTGCTCCTTGTTGCCCTCTGATTCCCAGCAGTCATCCATGGGAGCTGCCTGCTTCTAAGGGTACAGCTGTGTGGTTATTATTTAACACCATGGCCTCTTTTCAGCATTTACCCTATTTTAATTTGTTTTGTCCTGTTTCATATTTTATATTTCATTTCTCTCTGAAGTGTTTGAACTCAGCTTTTAGTTTAGTGAAATATATTTTTTACAGTAATCAGTCAAAATTTTAAACCAGGGATGATATGCTTTTAAAATTACAAATAGCAGGTCAAGTGCAATTGTAATTTAGAATAAAAGGAGGAAAATATATAGCTGCCATTTGAATGCTTCTGTACCTTTGCCTGTGAGACAGTGTTATGGGATGACTTCATTGTTTATTCCACATCTTTGGCCAAATTCTGCTTTGTTTCTTCATTGTAAATCCAGGATTATCTCTTGAACTTTAGTAGAGATAATTTGCGTTATCCTGGTATTTACTGAAATCAGATCTTGACCTGAATTTTCCAGAGTATCTCCTGCTGACGTATCCTCCCACTGAAGATGGTGTCATTATGTATGGGGCCCTGAGGTTGCTAAATAGATTTTTTTCCCTAGCTAATATATCCATCAGATCATATGTGTTTGATTTACTTACATTGTTCATACATTTAAACTCTGCCCATTCAGTCATATTTACAGTCATTTTTTATTTGTTTAGTTGGTGCAGCTCAAAAAGGTCTCAGGAATGAAGAGAGCATAACAAGTTGCAAATATATTCTATGCAGACCTCATCTGCACCTTGCTGTGTTTCAGTTTTGACAGTTTGGCTTATGGGATGCATTGTTCATTCAAATGCTTGGTTTATATAGGAGCATTTAACAGCAGCTGGAAGTGTACTGCAAAGACCTATTTGGTATGTTATTCTATTTATTTTTACTCTATTGTTTGTGAAGTCCTCCAGGAACTTTATAGACACCTCTGTTGTACTGCTAGGGCCAACGATAGGGGTAGGATGGGCTCAAAATGAAGAGGACCCACACAAAATTCAGACTGTGTTCATCATCAAATCTTTGGTAGCTGTGGAGAGAACCAAGTGAAAAACTGCCTTTGTTGGAGTTTTCCTACTGATGCCAGTAGGACAGATTCTCAACCCCATTCCCTGTCTCTGGGATTTGCATACTTTTTAAGATGGTGATACTGATAACATGGAGCTGAAATGTTCTCACTGGGAAAGGAAGAGAGGAGTTCATCTAGCAGTACTGGTAAAAGCAGAGGGTCAGAGAATTCCCCAAGAGGCAGGGTTGGATGACAAATTTTTCAGAGGATAGGGGCTAGCACTCATTTATTAGCAATCATTTTTAAAGCACAGGTTATGAGGTGTGCCACACTTCAGAGCTCAGGTGGTATGCCAGGGCAGCAGTCCTTCCTCTCTGCTAGTCTGTGTCATGACCAGTATTAGCAGAGGCAACAAATGCCAGTTAACCTGTGTCCATGGTGAAAAGGTGTGTTTTGGTTTAGGCCTATCTTGCACTGACTGCATCTTGGACTTAACTTGCAAAGACAGTGTTGAAGAGGAAATGAAAATAGAAAGCAAATTCATACTGACTACAGGGAAGGTGCTCAGGTAGCTGGCCAAAGCATACCCATATAAATGCATCACCATGAAAAACTTAAGCTTATGCTAGAACAGAGTTTGACAAAGTGAAAAAGGTAAGTACCGTGCAGTCTCATTTCATGCGTACCTGGCTATTAATGGGACCTGCACCCTCTTCCAGAAGACTCAGCATTGGAGGAGGAAGCTGGCAGTGCTCCTCCCTGCAGGCAGCAACTGCAGGGACAGCACAGTAGCACCCTGGTGAGTCTGGTGTGCTGTGGGGAGAATCCAGCTTTCCTCACGCTATGCACAGGTTATGGCAGCCTCGCTTGCATGCTGACCAGGAGGGTTTCTGGCAGCTGCCAGCTGGGTCTGATGGAGATCTGCTCCTCAGGTGTAGTGTCCACCTAGCAGACTCATCATGGGTCTCTCGCTTTCCAAGCTTGCTTCAGCACCAGGTTCCCCTCATGTGCACACACGTGGATATGAAGTGTATTTACATTAAGGGAACTTGTTTTACGTTGCTGTAAGCTTACAGTGTGAGACACACATATTTTGTCTGGTAGACTGTGGTTCTTTTCTTCAAATGATGATAATAGGAATGGGGACAGTCTGTGCCGTTTATCCCCAATGCTGTTATCATCAGCACTTCATTTTCCATCCTATAGTCACAGAGGCAAACTGTTTTTTGATAAGTTGTCACCCACTTTGGAACAGATGTGTGACCAAGTATGGAGAGACTGGTTGGTCTGCATCTGGGTAGATCCTAAATTATTGGCAGGGGTCAGTCTTGGTCCCTGCAGTTAAGCAGCCACGGTAAGATTCACACCCTGTCAGAAGACAGTTTGACGGCTGTGCACTGCTAGTTAATTCACTGTGTTTAGGATTTAAGTTGCAAATGTGTTTTTTCCAGGCAGGGTTAAATTTCGGAGTTTGCAAAGGCAGCTAAGTGCACTGAGGTTAAATTCATCAGTAGGTTCTGTCTGTTTTGTACAGATTCAGTAACAGAAGCTGTCCACCCAACTGGCAGCTAAACTGCCCTTGAAGCTGCTTTATTTAGCTTGAACATTGCAAACTGATAATGTATTCTACAAAATTTGTTAGAATCTTTTAAACATTGAAGGTTTTAATGTAAGCTTTGCTGAAAAGGAGAATGTAAAATAAGTTGAAAAAATGCTCAAGGACTTCAATGTCTGAATCAATTGATTCTGGGCAGCATTTGAACTAAGGTTCTGTCCACTATGTGGACTAAAACCTTTGTCTATCCTTTATTTCTTTTACTTTAGAGTAATACTGTAAATCATGTTTGCAAGAACAAAATTTCTTATCTTGCTGTAACTATATATAGCACAGAGTGGAAAAGCAGTTGAACAAGTAGTATGTAAACCAGGGCTTTAAGCTGTGTTTAATTAAAAATGTTGGGTTTTGGGGATTAGGTCAATTTTAAAACTTACTGGCCATGGACAAGAAAGTTCTGCTATTGTTTAAGGTATAGATGTAGAAGAGGTGTGAGACGGGTTTGGTTTGTTTTCTGATTCATTGTCTTAACATTTAAAAAAAAAAATCAGTATTGGCTCCTACATATGCTCTGCAGCAGTCATCCTAACATGAAGATAAATGGCTTTTTCCCAGGTGACTCTTAATTCCATGTCTTCTTATCCAACAAATGTGCTACCCTCCAACTAAAAATATATAAGCTCAGTCTTTTCGCACAATACTCTAATAAAAGCAACGTGGGCACTTGGATTCCTTCCACAATATGTGCCCTACTTTACAGGCAAGCCTGTCTCCATGTGTTTGTAAGCGTGGACTCTGTCCCATCCTTGCCTTGCCTCCACTTTCTGACCTCCATTTTGTCTTCTTTTCACAGTTGTGCATCACATCAAGCGCCACAATATTGTTCTCAAAAGAGAACTGGGAGAAGGAGCCTTCGGGAAAGTCTTTCTGGCAGAATGCTATAACCTCTGTCCTGAGCAGGGCAAGATCTTGGTGGCAGTGAAGGTAAAAGAATCTAGGGTTTCCATTATTAATTCATGGTTGCAACTAATGCTATTTTATTTGTAAATGGTCATGTTTTCCTATTCCATAAGCCAGTGTAACTGTTCTGATAGATGTGGAAGAGTTCACAAGGCTAATTAAGTGTTAAGAGAGGGAAGTATTTGATCTTACTGTGGATTCTAAAATAAAATCTGAATCTTATAAGAAAAGAGGGGGAACAGACTGTGTCACAAGGGGGCAAAATCTTTTATGATCTATCTAAATTACAACTAGTGAAAAATAATGTCTAGGTCATTAAAAATACATGTGACGTGTGTGTGTGTGTCTAAAAAAAGTATTCAATTACTAGCTAGGTGCATAAGTTATGTGTGCAATTGCAGGCAAAGAACACCCTTCTACAGGACTGTGATGTTCTTCAAGTCAGCAACTGAAATTATCTATGGGTAATTGTCATCAATATGGCTGCTAGGAATATTAAAACAAACTTGTGGATAATACTGTCAAGTACTGTTAAATGCTAGCAGTATGGAAATCCAAAAGTCATCATACGTCACACCTGGAGGAGTGATTCTTGATTATTTACAGCTCCACTCAACTCTCCCAAAATAAAGTCCACAGGATGAGAAAAATACATGAAAACATGTTTGGAGTTTCAAGTATACAGACAAGTTGTCATATTTAGGTAGGGGGAGTGTGTGGGGAAGTAATTTCTTTGATTATCCCAAAGGGCGCATTGTACATGCTATGCTGGGAATCTGCCAAGGATTAAGAAGATTTCCAGATTGCTCTCAGACCTTGGAAACCAAGCCTGTTTCACTGCACCAAGCCTTTTTGTTCCCCAGAATTCAAGAGCTGAGGTTGACTGTTGACCTCAGCTATGGCTGTAGCTAGAAGACAATATCAGGGAAACTACACTTTCAGAGTTTGCAAAGTTTCCCTGGACACAATCTCTTATCTCCATCTGTAGTGTTCTGCCAAAAACTGAACCAGGTGACGAGCATTCGAAGTATCTCATTAAATGCAAGCGGAATAGATATATAGAATTTGGGCTGTGCCTAGGGATCAGAATATAATTTTATCTGACTGGTCACAATTAGGCACCCATATTTACATTCTGTATGAGACTATACAGTAAAAGAAATCGAGTAAATCATCTTTCTGAATTTGGTAACAAGAAATAGAGTTTTGTACCTGACACTGAGAGAACATGAAAGGAGGATAGACTTCTAGAGTGCTCCATCAAAAATAACAGGTTTTTGGATTTGCCAAGGTTACAAGCTTTATGATACTTGGGAGTTGTTCAGTCACGTTGACTGGTGAGAAAAAATTAAGCCCTGAAGGGATATGGCATAGACAGGAGAAAGCAAGAGATCAGAGATGGCAAAACTAGATCTGAATGAATTTTCTATTGTATTTTGGTGAAGCTACAGTGGAAATTGCCTTTCCTCTGTCACTTTAGGGGACTGCTTGATAGGAAAATAAAAGTATTTCTATTCACTTGTTCCCTTTGAAAGTTCTGACTGAGTGGAGCACTTCTGCTGTTAAATGCTGCACTGCACTTTCTCCCTGCTAATCATTCTCTGTGTAATTCAAAAGGAAGAGCATTCAGCCTTTAAAGGTAGCAATGCCTCCATGGATTTAGATGAAAAATGTATCAGTTTTCCAGACAAGTTGTCATATGTAACCCCCTCCCTCAAATCCACTCTTTATAGTGTCCTTAATAAGGATGTTGAAGGCAGCTGTAGGAAGAATTACCTCTGGGAAGAGGTTATGCCCATTTTATGTTTCTGTCATTGGCTCTTAAAGGCATGACTCTGGCTGCTGTCAAAGAGCAAACTTTTGGTGAACTGTGCCACTGAATTGATTCTCATGTAACTGAGGGGTTAATTGCCTGATGCTTCTCGCTTTTCCCATGGTACCAGCACAGATCAGATATCCTTCAGTCACAGTGGAGGTCAAGGGATGGGACTTCACTGGAGTGCAGAGAACTATCCAGTGGACTGTGTCTGGACCCCAGTGCTGAGCACAACGTTTAGCAGTGTCTTAGTTTTAGTCTTAGAGGAGCAGACCTGGATGCCAGCAGCTCCTCCTGGTACACAGCAAGGGCTTTAGAGAGCTTCAGCTAACATGGGCAAAACCAGAACTCCCATCACCAGCAGAAATATGTACTTGGTGAGGAGCAAGGGGTGGTTCCAGGGGGATTTCAGCAGCAAGGAGGCACAGTCTCACCTGCACAATGTCAGTCAGGATGGCTGGTGGTGCCTCATGGCTGCCTGTGCATGCCAGTTGCTGGACAACTGTGTGGTTGATTCCTGGCCCTGAGCATCCCTCCTTATAACTCAATATGTTTCCTTCTTCTTTTCAGCCAGCTGGTATCTGAAATGCTGACATTGCTGTAGCAAATCATTGAGGAGCTAAGAGACCCAGAAAAATCTGGGAAGAGAAAAAATCAGGCTTAGCATAAACAACCCAAAGAGCTTGAGCTTTTGCTTCTTGGGAGAGGAGAAAGACAATTTGTTTAAATTAGTGTTGATTATTTTAGGCTTTTTGAGGGCAGCACAGAGTGTTTAGCAGTGGAACAAACCTTGCAAGCATGGGCATTGTACTAGCCTTCCCCTATGGGAGTTACCACATCATTTCAGCACAGTATTTGCTGCTGTCAATTTTAGAGAATAAGAAGGCAGAGGAAGGAAAAGTTACTCTTGAGGAGCATTTTACTGTGCCACTGTGTTTGTTCAGGCCTGGTTCAGTGCTGTCTCCTCACAGGACTGTATCCTCAGGCATAGTCTCACAGTAGTTTAACCTGTCCAGAGCTGGAGGTGAGGCTGACTGACAAGGCACAGGTTATCAGCTGTCTCTGGCTCTCTTGGAAGGATGGAGGAGGATTCACCCTGTGCTGCGCAAGGGTTGAGCTCAGCTAGTAGACTGCTGTGTACATGAGATCAAGAACATTTCCTCAGCACCTGCACAGGAAAACTAAAGGTTTCAAATCTTTGTATCTTCGTTTCTGAGAAGCTCAAAACCGCCCCTTAGTTTCTTGAGGAGGCATACCACTCAGCTTTTGTACAGTGATGAGGAACAGTAGCATAGGAGAAGGCTGAAACAGTAGAGAGGTCGTATGTAGTTGCCAAGTCCTGCTGATGTTGATGACAGTCACATCCCCCTGCTCTTGTTATGAATGCGTCTATGTGGTGTCAGGGTGGGGTAAGGAGCTGGCAGTTCATACTCTCTGCAGAGCACAAGTCTCCACAGACCGGATAATACATTGATACCTTGACAAGGACTCTGTGGAGGAGAGTAAGCAAGGGGTGGTGGTCTGACTGGGACAACGATTAACTTGGCAGATGTAGAGCTTCTGTAAGAGCCAAGGCCTTCCTCTATTGCCTGAGGAAACTCATCCCTCCTCCTTCACTGCTGGCCTGAGTGGCTGGAAACTACATGTGGTTGAAGCTCAGATCCTACTTGGGAAAACATCCTGTCGACTTGTTAGAGTGCTTTGTGTGCAGAGCTTTGGTGTACTTGTCAGTAATGATAATAGTAATTAATATGTCTTTTTCTCTCTTTGTGCTCTTACAGTTTTATTTTGTTGTGGGTTTTTTTCTATTATACTAAGACCAAGTTAAATGCATTAGTCGATGTCATTTCTATGTAAATTCCACATACTTATTATTTTTTTCACCTTCCAGTCTCCTCCTTCCTTGACTGTGCCAGCTCTCTCTCATGCATTGTGTCTATTCTGTGCACTGCATGAAATAATGAAAAGGACATTTTGCAATGGTGGGTGATAAAAATTGAAGTCATCCCTTGGTGAAACCCTGCCTGAGTTTTACCTGAATTTTAGACCTTTCTGAATTTTGCTGTTTGACAGCAAATGCGGAATTGCCATGGCAACTGCTCTGTCATATGATAATTTTGCAGTTTCTGTGAGATAAAAAGCATCTTCTCAACTATACAATATGCCATCCTCATAGGACAGAGCTGTCAGCATTTTAACTGTCCTTACAGGGAAAGAGCCTGCTGGAAAGAGGATCAGCCTCTGCTTCTCTCTGTCAGTTTTTTTCCAGGTTGCTATTATTTAAAAATGGTTTTAATACTATTTGTTTTTCTAATTCTATTGCTGAGAGGAATTACAGTTCAGTAATTTTATACATGGAACTATCAGAGGAAACTCATTATTCCCTGTGATTTTATTCAATATAGCATAGACTGGATTGCAGGTTGGTGCCTGTATCATGTTAAAGCATCATCCCAGAGCCTGGAAGTGTTGGAAGAAATTTCAATTCCAGTCCTCACTCAGTTCAGATATGATTGTGTGTAGACCACAGTGGGCAGCAAATTTGATATCCATGATACAGCTGTGCAATATCCTTGTTGCATCATTATTGGTAAAACTTACAGAAGAAGGATTCTGGGCCTAAAGGCATTTGATGTTCATAAGTAGGTCCCTCCGTGAAAGATAAATTGTGGCACTAGTGATTTCTCTTGCCTCTAGAATCCAGAGAGCCTGAAATCCACAGGGAAAAGCTCCTGAATTTGGAAGACAGCTATCCAATCTGCCCTTCTCCTTTTTCGCCCATCTGAGTCTTATTATGGTAGCTGTTCATTTTTCAAGACCTGGGGTTGCAGTTTCACAAGCAAAGTGGGTGTTTTTTCTGACAGTCATCTAATAGTCCCTTCTTCACACATGCACATATATAATACTAGAAAAATGGAAAAAATCATCCCTGTGGAATAAAAAGCTTGAAAAATCATGACTCTTGCAGCTATACCCTCAGTTTTTTGGTAGAATGATTACATAATATCAATTTCTGTGTCTGTTCTGATGAATGTGGTTGGTCCCATGCTCTGTATATTAATTCAGGACGGAAAATAAACTGACTAGGTGGCCAGGAAAATGCATCTTTAGTTAAAACATCGTAACTACCTTTGTATCTTGTCTTCCATTGTATTAAGCCTAGGTATTGTTAAAATCCAGAGGTACAGAGCCCAGACTTGCCATCTTTCTCTTGTGATTTTAAAAATAGTTTGAATTAGAATAGTGCAACCACTGTACTTCTTGAAGGTGGAGTCTGTTAGTAGTTTATTGTTGATTATAATTATTTCTCATTTAATTGGTGTCAGAACTTGTTTGGGTTTGTGTGTTACTTTTTTTGGTGCGTGAAAGTGTTCCCTTGCTCACGAAATGTAGTTCTTAAGAAGAAATCTGAAACTGCCTATGTTTTCACAGTTAAATTATACAACATTTAAGCCTCCTATTTGATCCAGTGTTGATATATTTCTTTCAAAATTAAAATATGCAAGAATTTAGAGCTATATAAATAAAAAGGGGTGAAAAAAATTGACACTCCACAATTCTGCTTTGCATCTGCTCTCCTCTCTATCACTTTAGGATTGATCCTCTAGTTACTTATACATATGCCTAATCTTAAGCATGTGAGTAGATTTACAGAATGTCAAAGGAGTTGCTGGCTGAAGTTGCAGGTTGTAAGTTCTGATCCAGAGACATAAGCTTGTGTAAATCTGCCTCATGAATAGCACACCATACGGGTTAACATCAGCAATGGCTACATTAGGAATACATAAAGAATGCATCTAAGTTACCACCAAGTATTTTAAACAGGTAGAGTTTTATTTTAAAGCATTAACAAGAAAGGTAAATACCAACAGGAGACTAGGGATTGCATAAGTTAAATGCTGAAGGATACAAACCAGCTGAGGATGAGTATATTTTTTGGATGAGATCAGTTTATTTGTTCTGTGTTTGGAAAACACTTGTCACAGCAAGCTCATGAGTATTCCTACATCCTCTTACAAAAAAAATTGTTGTTTGGGATAACATGTGCCAGGAGAATGAAAATTGTACTGCCATTATTTAATTGCACTTAAGGATCACATCTGCATTTCTAACAGAGTTATTAAGAAAATACTTTGTGCATCTCTGTGCTCTAGTGTGTCCTTATCTAACCCTTACAGTGCTGTCCCACGTGTTCCCTACCTTCTGCAAACATCTGGCCTTCTTTACATTTTCATTTTCTTCACCAGACACTGAAAGATGCCAGTGACAATGCCCGCAAGGACTTCCACCGTGAGGCAGAGCTGCTCACTAACCTGCAACATGAGCACATTGTCAAGTTCTATGGTGTCTGTGTTGAGGGTGATCCTCTCATCATGGTCTTTGAGTATATGAAGCATGGAGACCTTAACAAATTCCTCAGGTAAATCCATGAACACATGTTGTGCTGATGAGGCAAAAATGGGCAGAGAAGGTAGGTGTTACTGATACTTAATGCCAAGTTAACCACTACCACTGGAAAATAATGACATCTGGGAGTACAGATTGTGTGACTCTGGTCCTCTGTACTGGGATGTGGGGCTCTGTTTCTTTGCCTGTTTAGAAAAACTACTAAGCCTTATGCTTTGTACCAAACAAAAGGAAACCAAAGAAATATTGTTTCCAATATATTTCAGTGTATTCTGAAATGTTTGGTTATAAATCCTACAGTAGGAATCATTTCCTTACAGGCTTTCTAGTAGCACCTGGAAGATCCCACTCAACACCTATTGCTATCTGTAGGCATCTAGAAGGTTTTGAAGTCTAAACCCTTTTCTCTTCTCAGTGTTTTGGAAAGATTGACATACACTTGCAGGAAGAAAACCGTGAACAGGAAGCTCCTGTGAATTGGAAAATACTACATCTTGGGGCCTGGATTAGGCCTTTATTTCATAAAGCCGTTAAGGAATGTGCATCAAAAATTGAAATTTGGCAGTAAAGAAGTCATAAATAAATAGATGATACCTAAGATTCTAAATAATAAGTAACTTATGAGCTAGGAAGTTGTGAACAGAAGCCTCATGTATATGCCATTTCCACTAGCTGCACTCGTTGAGATAAAAATAAGCAGTTAAGAGGCAGCTTTTGCTCCTATGCTAAAAATACAAGGGACTGTTCTTTCAATGTCTTCTGTGTAATTTTCATCAAAAGATACCACAGACATTTCAACATACAGAAGTCTCTCCTGCTGAAGATAACTAAGAGTACCACCTTTGGAAAGATATGTGTAACAAAGCTGTAAAACAATCAAATCTGATGTGCCTTTAAATGGGTTCCTGTTTTCTGTCTGACTGAAATGACTTGGTTGCTAGTGTCACCATTTATGCACTTTTGATAGCCTGTGTGAAATGAGTTTGCTGTCTTTCCAATCTCTGTTGAACAAATAGCCACATCATAAGAACAAATGACATCAACTAGCATGCTCCCTTATTGGCTGTGCTGATAGGTTTGGCCTGGAGACTGGGGTCTGAACTAGGAATGCAGAGCAAACACTACTACTTTTCCCAGAGATTCTCCCTCTGGCAGAGGGTTTAAGTATATTTAAGAATTCAGGGCATTTACATTTGCCTGTTTGGTCTTCTGCTGTTAATCAGAAGACAGCTGCAGTTTCCCTTCATGCCATCCTAGTGTGTTTGCAGAATACCTGAATTTCCATTTGAAGAAGCCAGATTCTCAGCTGATCAGAAACTATTTCTTATTCCATAAGAAATACTTATACTTTGATTCTCTTTGATTTGCCTTTTTTTACCATATAACCCTGATCTTGAATTATTTCATAGAAAAGTTGTTCAGCAGACAGTGTATTTCCTACTTTAGGCCTTCACTTTTTAAAAAATTATTAATCAGCCCTTGTCTTTATAACATAAATTGATTATGCTGGGACAAGCTGTTAAACCTAGGCTCCAATTTGTCATTCCTCTCATATTTGCTGCAGTTTGTGCTGCAGACCAGAGATTCTTAGCAAAGCATGCTGTAAGAGCCTGTATTTCTTACCCTGTAGCGCCACCAAAGGCTATTGGGAAAAAATTGATCCAAAAGTTTAACCCAAATGAGCCTGGCTGTCTGCATGCAGTCAAAGGCTGTTTAGATCTGGGACTAAAGCCTCAAAATCTTGCCTGCCCAGTCTTGTTCTGACTAGTGGAGTCTGATGTGGCTGCAGAGAATATCTCTGTCAATGCTCCAGGCTGTTTCAGACACTGAGGATCACTTCATTTATGGCCAGCACCAAGAGGACAAGAATGGTGGATGCAGTATTACGAATAATCTAAAAGTTTCATTAGATACAGACCACGGTCTTAGGGAGACTAGCAACAGATGAAGAGTTCTCTAATTTATCTACTCAGAGCTTCATGTCTGAGAACAAAAATAAAAAAATCCATGCATGATGAAGGTACAACGTTTTTCAGTAGGAATTTGCCTGTGAATTTTAGTTGGAGGTTTCATATCCTCCCATTTATTCCCTGCCACCAACCAAGACCAGGTGAATGGCTTCATGTACATACCCTGTGGCAGAGATCTGCTTCGCCTGCTACCAGATGCAGTCCCTGCCATGCTACATACCCTCCTTCATTTCTTTCTCACATCAGTCACTTTGAACATGAAATTCTTCCCTTGGGGCAATTTTAGTATCATATTTCTAATAGGTAGTGTCAGATTTCATCGTACAGACTTGATTAATTTGCAACTCTTTTCCAAACTCCTGTGCCCTTCCCCTAGAGATGAATTAAGGCCTCACCTCTGTTGATTAGGAAGGTGATTCCCTGAAACTCCCCTTTCTATGAAGGAAGGGCTTTGGGAGGAAATAAAAATCAGTTCTAAAGCATTTTTCAAAAACAGAAGTTGATGATGGAAGAGGAGAGGTAGTCTCTTAGAAATAATAGTTTTCAGGAATGGAATAAAAAAGGCTTCTGGAAACACAGGAAAATTGAATGAATGGAAAAGGATATTCAGAACATTATAATCAAATGAGGAATGATGGGTGACTTTGTTAATTGGATAAGGATTAGTTAGTAATTCTCAATGTAAAATGTACATATGGATGTTTATGTCTGTATCTTCAAGATACTAGGATGTGCATGCATACTGGAGCTAACATAGTTAAGGTGGTTGAAGCACATGTGTCCCAGAACATCACTGGGCTTGTCCAATGCAAAACATGTCTGTTTTTGCTGGAGTGCATACAAGTATTCTCCTTAATCAATTGATTGTTACATTAAGGACTTGGTAGCTCTTGAAAAGTTTGTATTTCTGAAGCTGTTTTGGTTTCTTAAATAATGTCTGTTTTGTGTCCTCATCTATCCCCAAGAATTTCCATCTCAGGCAGGACTCATCCTTGGTGATGAAATAAGCAAAAATTCTTGCCTGCTGTGCATTTGGATAGGAAATTAGAAGTATAAATCTAAAATTTCTGCCTTTGTTTCTCAGATCTTGAAAGGAAGTTAGCGCTTTCTTCTTTAAGAAAAGATGGAAGGGTCAATGTCCTGTCTTCCAGTAGAAATCAAGGGATGCCAGTCATAGGAATAGTGATGCTATGCATGCCACTTCATTGCCTTTCCCTCAATTGTCTTTCACTCTTAGAGTGATAAAGCTTTCCTCATTTACCAAACAGGTGTATTTGTCAGCCTTTCTTTGGAAAAGATTACTGGAACAGAAAAGGAGAAAGGTGGTAGCTTCTGACAGATGTGAATACATATGCCTTATTTCCTTGAATAATATATATCCTGTTGCGTAAGGCTCTTCATACCATTCATCTTTAACACAATGAAGGAAAACAGTGAATGAAAAAAGCTGAGATACAATTTTTTCCCTATTTCACCAACAAGTTTGTAGCTCTTTTGACCAAGTTGTGTAGGTTTAAGCTCACTAATGTCTTTCATCTGTTCATCTCACAAGTGGCCTATCAGTTTATCTGCTTGTATTTTGGTGCAGGGCACATGGACCAGATGCCGGACTGATGGCAGAAGGCAACCGTCCTGCTGAGCTGACCCAATCCCAGATGCTTCACATTGCCCAGCAGATTGCATCTGGTATGGTTTACCTGGCATCACAGCACTTTGTGCATCGGGATCTTGCTACCCGGAACTGTCTGGTTGGTGAAAACCTACTGGTGAAAATTGGGGATTTTGGGATGTCTAGAGATGTGTACAGCACAGACTACTATCGGGTAAGTGAACTGCTGTAATAGGAAATAACCTAGGTTTTGTTCAGTCTTCTTACTACATCGGTGTGAATTATTCTTTATGTTGAACCATCTGTCAAGTAATTTAAAGACTGGCACATGGAGTTTGAGTTCTGAGTTTAAAAGTTTTGGTCATTTTGGAGAGTTAATCAGGGTAAGATTGTCATGTCCTGTTTTTTATATATGTTGGTTTCAGATTTTAATGATAAATCACAGAAAGGCCTTTTTTACTGGGCAAAAATTTTGAATGTTTTCTTGGCTTTAGTGAAGAAGCAGCAGATGAAATGGAAGAGTTAGTAATTGAATTTGGCTCAACACTTGGAAGTTATTAAAATAGGTTCTTACATATTTCAAAGGCAAATATAAATTTTAACTTGGAGGTTGTTTGTAATGTTTCAGTTAACTAGAGAAAGTGTAAGTACTGGGCAACAGCATGACCACTTACTTTACTCAAGGAGAGACTAGGTGAGAAATTGTTATACACTAAGCACCTGAAAGGCTGTCAATAAGCTTTTCCTGCCTTAAGCCAGGGCTTTAGTCCTACTACCTATTGTTGAAAAGTTGTTTTGCAGAGGGTAAGAGTAGCCTGTTGTGGTTGTTCATTCTGGCTGGTTTTGCTAAACTTGGTTGCTGTAAAATGATGTCTGAAGTTTGCAAAAACCTTCTAGGATCACTGGGTCAAAGAGAACTGTGTGCATTAATGACTGTTGTTGGCATTGTCTTTATGCTATACAGCAAGTCTTGTGGGTGACAACATTTGCTGTTTGCTGTCACATTTGTAATTTCATGATTGGAACTGAAGCTGTCAGGTGTTGGTGGCTTGTGAAAGGCAATATGTGTCCAAGCTGTTAATTTACAAACCCTAGAGTTTATTCTGTAAGATAAACTAACTCATCATCTTTAAGTACATGTTCTGCATCTGCCTCTCATGTGACTTGTTGTCAGTGAATTCCTTATAGAAAAATGGAGGCCTCTTTCCTAGCCACTCAATTTGGGCTGCTCTGTTAGTAAAGGAGAATGTCACTTCAGCATCAGTGTTTGTAGGATGCCTGGAAAGAGAGTGTCTGTACATCTGCCTGAGGCTGAAACAGGCCAAAGGAAGCTACACACAAGAATTATTGCTGAATGCTGATTCACTTAACTGAGAAATAAGTGTCTTGTTAGTTGTCTTTTCCTTCAAAGACAAACCTAGTATTTAGTAAACATATATCCAGATTCCTCTTATATATTGTTATTTTGGAAACTTGGCGCTTTGAGTTATTTCATCAATGTAAAACAAGCCTGAGTGCACTTCAGAACTTAGAAAAAATATACAGGATAGTAATCACTGCCTCTGTGTTTGCAAGGACACCAGTGAGCACCAAGCACCAGGGTTTCTTGATTTTTCATCTGATTTTGATTATTGCATTTTTGCAATACGTTTTGGGACTGAATGCATCTCTGTTCTGTATTTCAGTGTTTACCATGTTAGTTACACTTAAGAATGAACGTATATGCTGAACAGTAAGTGCTTGCAAAGATCTTTACAGTCAGAGGCAGCATTTTTAAACATATGCTTTGTTTATTTTTATAAAAAAAATAGTAACTCCCTGCTGCATAAAAACTACCTATAAAAAGGGATAGAATCTCAGCAGTCATCAGGTCCTTAGGGAGACAACTGAGTCCTGGCTCAGGCACATGATAATATACTGACTCTGGGCATCATCTTACCTGCGCATGTACCTCTGCATTTAATCCTTGGTTCTTATACATGAGCACTCAAGCAAAGCTTTTATCCAGTGAAACACAGATTTAGAGCAAGACCCATGACCTGGAGAAAGCAGGAGGTCACCAAAAGAAATTCTGGGTAACCCGGATAGTCCTTCAGTACATCTCAAGGAGTGTACTGCATTTCCCATTGTGTCTCATAGAAAATCAGTTCTTTCCTTCTCTCCATCATCATCACTTACTTTTGAGGTCAAGGAGGAGTTCTGTGTGGTCCGCAGTGTAACAAAAGAGAAGAAAGAGGGAGTAGTGTGAAGAGGGTGCAATCATGGATGTGAGAGAGGGAACAAGTAAGGTGGGAAAGGTAAGTGTAGAGAGGTGTTAGTAAAAGACACAAACATGAATGGAGAAAGAAGTAAACAAGTGTCAGAGGGGATAATGTGAAATAGCATGGCTCCATTCAAATTGATGGTGTAAGCTTGCAAGGAGATGGGTGGATACGAAACTTCGAGCTGGGTGTTACTTGTTCTACACAGTAAGAAGGAAAAAAAAGGTATCATTTCCTTGGCCCTCATGTTCCAGCTGACTTCTAACTCATGCAGGGAAAGGACAAAGCCACAGCCTGCCATGCCACCATATTTGACAGTGATAGAAGTTGGAAGTTACAACTGAGCCTGTGAGGTTTTGGCTTGCCCTGCTTGTGCCATATGTGAACTAATCAGAGGCTGGCCATGAAACAGTCAAGGCAATGATGACTTCCCATATGGTTGCTTGAAAAATTATATCCATGGTAGGCCTAAGTCAGAAATAACACTGAAATGACACTGACCTGCCATACCCAATTGTTTATAGCAGGCTGTCTTTTTAACTGCTCAGGGTTAGTCACATATGGAGAAACAATTCATCCCAAACCCTGACAGCTTTATCTGATGCTCATTGGAGGGGTTTCCACAACTCCAAAAAGTTCTGCAATAAATGGTTTAACATTTATGTTTATTAATACATTGGAATTGTTTTTTTGGATCCTACCACCCAGTCATGATGTTAGACTTGCTCTATTTATAGCTTGCTTCTGTAAGATAAGGATGATCCCATAGGCATTGTGTACTGTTAGATTGTTAATGACATTAGGCATTGAATCAGCTCAGTTTTTGAGCGATGCTTCAGGGAAGGGGGGAGAGAACTAAGCCTTGGGCTGCAAATGGATGTGATGTGTGGCCCTGATTGCACAAGCTTTCATTTTTCTCCCTGGTTCTTTTTTCCTTTCTTTTCCTTTCTGGCAGGAATCTCGTAGGTGGGGGAAGCCCTGATGTAACAGCCCAGTGTAACAGCAATAGTTTTCAATAGTCAGACCAGATGAGCCCAGGGACATGAAGAAACTGCCATGGCTTTTATTACCGGGAACTGTTGTCCACCCCAGGCCAAAGTAAAACAACTGTCAAGTATTTGGTTTGGTCTGTGTGCCAAACAGCTCCAGCAACACTCTGCTGCACTGCAGTCCTTCTAGCACAAAGGATCCTTTCACAAAGTTATTTACTTGCAAAGCTTTGGTCTCAGGTTCATTAAGGGCTTTTATTTGTTTTCTTGGTGACTGGTTTTTGTTGTTTGATTCCCAGCCCCCACAGGTTGAAGTTTCCCATCTTTTCTTCAGATACCCAGGTAGTGCTTCAAAGCAGCTTTCAGTGCTTCAAAGTATTGACATTGAAGCATGGGAACAACTACTTTGTTATTATTTGTTCTTGCACTCAGACATAATATATCAGGTACTTTTAGGCTTCCAGTTCAGGTTTGCAAGTGGTTGCTTAGTACTTGGTCTTAAAATATTTTCTGTATTTCTTCATCATAAGCAAGAAGCTTAAAAAAAAAAAAGGGGGGGGAGGGGGGCAGAAAAAAAGAAAAACAAGTCATCTTATCCCAGTACTTGGAAAAACTTAACAGGGATATGCTTTAAATATCCAGCCTGGTCAGCCAACTACCGGCCTGAGCCAAGATTTGGGATGAAACTGTGATCTCACCAGACTAAGCAAGAGCTTTGCTATTAACTTCTTTACGACCAGAATTTCACCCCTCCACATTTCTTTGTTTGTCCAGTGCAGGATAGGGACTCTGTTTCTGATTTAGATTTATGGAGCTCAGTTGTGTAATCCCTATTGTATAACTTACTTACTTGCCTTTATGCAACAGCACAGGCAAAAGTGGAGAAAATAAGGACTTCCTTCCTCTGCTTGTACTTATCACTCAAAACCCTGTCAAAAGACTGGGCCTGTTAGCAAGGCTTCCATCTTCCTTTAGGGTCAATTTGCCCTAAACAACAGAGAGGTTCACAAATCACAGAATCAGAGAATATGCTGAGCTGGAACCGACTGACACGGTTCATCAATTAACCCTACACAGGACCATCACCAAGAGTCACACCATGTGCCTGAGAGTATTGTCCAAATGCTTCTTGAACTCTTGCAGGCTTGGTGCTGTGACAACTTCCCAAGGAGCCTGTTCCAGTGCCCAACCACACTAGGGGTGAAGAACCTCCTCCTAATACCCAACCTAAACCTCCCCTGACACAACTCCAGACTATCCCCTCAAATCCTGTCACTGGTCACCACAGAGAAGAGATCAGTGTCTGCCCCTCCTCTTCCCCTCATAAGGAAGTTGTAAGTACAATGATATCTCCTCTCAGTCTC
>WBMV01000895.1:175633-208945 GCA_013396655.1 Campylorhamphus procurvoides
GTCACCAGTCTGATGTTATCCCATTCACTATCAACTGTGCTCAACCCAAGAGCCAATTGCTCACCCATCACATGATGTGTTTATCCACCTGTGTGCTGGACATTCTGTCCAGAAGGATCATGTGAGAGACAGTATCGAAAGCTTTACTGAAATCCAAAAGGATTACATCAACTGGCTTCCCTTGCTGAAGTAGGTGGGTTACATTGTCAGAGAAGGAAATCAGGTTTGATAAGCAGAACTTTCCCCTCATGAGGCTGTGCTGGCTCTGACCATTGTCAGCTTTGTCTTTCAGGTGTCTTTCAATACCTCCCAGAATAATCTTCTCCATAACTTCACCTGGCACTGAAATGAGACTGACGGGCCTGTAGTTTCCAGGGTCCTCCTTCTTGCCTTTCTTGAAAACTGGGGCAATGTTCACCAGCTTCCAGTCAGCTGGGACCTGTCTGGATTCCCAAGACCACTCAAAAATCATTGAGAGAAGTTGTCTGATGGCATCAGATAGTCCTTTGAGGATTCTGGGATGAATCCCGCCAGACCCCACAGATTTGTAGGGATCCATCCTGAGCAGCAGGTCCCACACATTTTAAGTGCTGCCTGGGAGTTGATCATTCTCACATCCATGATCCTCCAGGTACTGCAGTCCTCTTGGTCTTGGTGGCTAAAGAAGGCACACTGTCAAGAAAAAAAGTTTCTTCATTTTTGTCCTCACAATATCCTTCTCCCATGACTTTCAGTGTATGAAACAGCAGTTTTGATGTCTCTTTCTGGTATAGACATCACTCAAACTGTGACTATTATTTTCCAAATCAGATTTTGCCCATTCTTGGATTAGAGGTACTTCTCACCTCTAATGAAAACATGCTGCACAGTATATCATACACTTGCATAGCCTGTGTCACTGGCACATGGTCACTGTATTGTCAAACAGTGCCCTGGGCCTCTCTCATCTTCCATTCCTTCCAAAAGAAGAACATTCCTTTCTTTTTTTTTTTTAACATTTTTGGTTTCAATCCCTTGCTAAATGACTTCGCAGTTCATACTGGCACATTTTCTACCTCTAGTGGTTGAGAATAACTGTTGTTTCTCTTTTATTTTTAGCTTCTTTGGGGGCTTCCTGTCTTTTTCTTTAAATTAAAATTCAGGTCTTGTCTAATTTGGTAGTGAGTAAAGAAAAAAAAAAAAAAACAGAATCATGTTACCAAAAAGTAAACAGCTGAGGGAATAAGAAAGGTTTGTAAGGAAGCTTCCTAGATTTTTGTTTCTTAATATTTTCCTGATAATTTCTATTTAATGTTAACATCAAGGGAGTATTTTGGGAAAAGATGTCTTTTAAAACACAGGGTTCCTATGCACTCTCAATTAAAACAAAAAAAGTCATTGCACTCCTTAGCCTCCCAGGAAGACTTCAGAAAAACTAAGGGTTACGCAATTTGCTGTTGCAGGCCAGTTTTCAAAATACATAGATTCCAGACCTTCTCGGTACATGAAAAAGGTCAAAAACCCTTTTGAGACACCATTTTGGTGCTTGTGAGTGTTATAGCCCATAGCAAACAGTTCTGATTCTGATCGTTGCTGTTCCTTAGCAAGGCCAGAGTAGCAGTGTGAAGAACAGTGAAATAACATCAGTATTAGAGGAGTGAAATAGCAAGGAGCATCTTGCCCACTAGCCATAGCCCTTCCTTCGTGTGTGAATCTATAATAGAGTGCTGTATTTCTGGCAACTGCATAATACACTTTTTCTGGTGATACTCTATATGAAACATATTCTAAAAGGCAGGGCTAGTAAAATAATCACCAGAGAGTGATCTTGCTTAAGCTATTTCTAGTACCAAATGCCTATTTGCAAAGAGAATTAATTCATGACAGCAATGAGCTAAAAAAAGAAAAGGCTGGTTTATCATTATTTGGGCTGCAACTAGCCAGGCAAACACCATGATACAAATGTTTACAGTGAGGAATAAGTGTCTGTCTATTCTGAAAGGGCAATAGCAGCAAACACCTGCAGGTCTCAGCTGTCACTACAGAGATGAATACCTGTGTGTGGGAGTTTGGAGGAGGCTGTACTAAAGAAAACAAGAAAGAGTTACTGGGAAGTCAAACAGCTTGTCAAGGCATCCTGGTAGGTGTGTGTATTGAATTGTCACAGTTTGAAGGCACAGTTTGAAGGCTTTTTATTAGCTGCTATTTTTGCATCCTTTGCTCAAAAGGAAATTATCTGCTTCCCTACATGGACTTCTCGGCTTTCCTCCTCCGTCAGAGGCTCATTGCATCATGTGTAGTGCTGGGGAGGACAGAGGGTTCCAGCAGCCTTGGAGGACTTGCACAGATGATTTCATGCAACTGGAAACAATACAGAAAATAATGGGCCAGCTTGAGAGATGTAAATCCAGACTACATGTCTTGAAGTCAGTGCAGTAGCTCTGAATTTAAAGTAATATAATACTAAGCAGAATTAGGCCTAATGATTTTAGAGTGCTCCTATAGGTCACTGCAATGTGAGCATTTAGGAATTTGTATGCACCAGGACATGGCATTTTCCTGATGAAAAAGGATTAGCACCATGGCTTGATGCCTGTTACTACTTGTCCCAGCCAGAGTATATCCTGTGGCATGCAGAAGATATGCTATTTCCCCAGCTTTTACTTACCCAACTTTGACTGCTGGTGTTTTGTCTGGAACTGTGGTTGTCTAACCTGCTCAGTTCTTCACTAAAAACCCAATTTCAGCTTTGTATCAAGGAAGTACAGTTCCATCTTTTTTAGCATGCTGTTGATGTAGTCACTTCCTAAGTGAAGTTTTCTCATCATCTTCATACCAGGGTCATTGGTCCTACTTACAGTTCTGCTTCCATCTATTTTCACTGACACAGATCCTAAGAGGGGAGTCCAAGAAAGTTCTCCATATTAGCATTAAGAGAAGGAACATCAGATGTCCAACATGTGTAATGTGCTGCATGTAACAGTGAGTGTGGGGGTACCCTGCCTGAGGGATGATAAAAATAACCAGAGTGACCCCTTCCTAGAATGGATGAAGCTAACCAGCAAGTGAACAACACCAGAAACTGAAAACTACCTCAGAACTCAGAAGCTCATGTTTTAAAAGTTGTTTTGTAGTATAGTTAGTAGTTGATTGTATTAGTTAGACAGACATCCCTCTGTATGTTTTTTGGGTGGTGGTTACCCAACTATTGGTTTCCTGTTGATTGTGTATTCCCCTAATCTTTTACTGTCTGGCTGATATGGTAATCCCATTGCCATCATGTGAAGTCAGCCAAGCCCAGTCTGTATACCCCTCACTACCTGTAAACCCATCCCCTTCTTGCTACGTTCCGCCCCCTAACTCCTCCCACCTTCCAAGCTTCTCCTTGGAAGATATACCTGTCCAGTGCTCTATTAAATTAGTTCTAGCCCTCACCCTACCATTGGCTTGGACGTTTCCTTCCCACCTCTCGGATCGCAGCGAGTTCTTACTAAACTCCATCTTGCAGGGTTAACGACAGGTCGGTAATACAGAAAATGAGATTTTTAACTGGGAAGTTGTGACATACTTCACTTTGCTAGATTTAAGGCCTCTTTCCCAGGAAACATGCAAATGGGAAAACAGTTTCATGGCTTCTGGAGTACATTCTCCTTCAGTCTGTGAGATCAAAGAGTGTAAAGAGGCCAGAAACAAAAAAAAAACATCGAGGTTGAAAAATGAAACTGATTAAAAGACAAACTAAAGTAGAGTGACATTGCTGCTGTGACCCATTACTTGATTACCCATTGAATTTCAGCACCTAATTATTCCTTTGTAAATCCAGTCCCAATAGATTTGCACCAATGTGGCTTTCATGCAGGAAGTCAAGAAATAAGTTGCCTTGAGAAAAAAAGTTCAAGCCAGGAGGCAGTACCTAGAAGCATATGTTATGCAGCAATCCTGTTGAATCACACTATAGCTAAGAGTGTTGAATGTATGTCAATCAAAATATCAAAGTGTTTGGAAATTTTCAAATGGAAATTTTCACTCTGTTTCTCTTAAAAGCTTTGAGAATTTACTGTTTGGTCCCATTTTGTTTATAGAACAGATATTAGAGTTTTCAAATGGATGGAAATTTTGGGTTTCCAACCCCATTGTTAGAACATTTTAGTGGTGTGGTTTTCAGCTGGGATACTCTTCCAGTATGCAGTTGGTAAGAGCCTTAGGATCCACATGCATGCCTATAGGATAACAGGAAGTTTACACAGTCAGCTTCACCAGTGGCTGACACAAGCTTTTCTGTTGAGGGGCTCTTAGCACAGATGTTCATTAACTTAAAAAGTCCTTTTAAAATTATACATACAAAACTGAATCATTCTCAAAAATAACCACACATATGGATATAAATTGCAGGAAAGCAGTGATTCACACATTGAAATTAGCCTTAGGAACTGCAATTTGGAGAGCTTTGCAGAACTCTGGTTGTAATCGCCTCATTCCATTAACTAGCAGCACAGCTCTACAAAGCTATTTTTTGCAGGTGCTGAAACGATTTAACGATTTAACCGTTGTTTGACGATTAGCACATAAGAGAGCCGTGTCCTCAATCCCATCCCTGTTCACAGTTTGCTGGATTGTACTTGGAATATTGGTAGAGGCTATTTCCATTGACATTACTGGAGCCAACGTTTTGTCCAGGGTTTTAGAAAGTGAAAAGTTTACAGGCAACTTTCTCTAGAGACCAGGCGTAGAATAACAAGAAAAATGATGAATTAATTTCTGTAGTTTTTCTTCCTGGGCCTTTGTGCAGACTAATAATGCCTTTTAGTAATTATGAAGAGGAACCATGTGTAAATATCTGGAGGTAGTGTACTGTAGTGCAACAGAATGTCACTTTTGGCAGGAAATCTGCAAAGTAAATTACAGAACTCCAAAGGTTAGCAGCTGAAAGTGTTGACTTATTGATGTGTGATGTGCACAATGTGAGGAAAAGATGAACAAAATGAGGAAAAGATCTCTCAAAGCACAGTCAGAAACCGGAGTGGCAGCTCCTGGCTGCTGCAGGGTACTGATGCACACTGTGTGGCCATGCCACTGCCCCCACTGATTGTGGGGACAGCACAGAGAGGCCACCCAGAGGGAGCAGGACTTAAACGGGAATTCTCCTTTGATGTCTGATCACAGAATCAGCTCCCAGCAGAGTCTTTGCAGGCTTCCAGCTGGAAGGTTTTCTTATGCAAATGACCTCTCTCCTTGCACTCAGGAAAGCAGTTGCTAGGCAGTTTTCCTAAGTATGCATTTTTTATACTGGGCCGGAAGAACAATAAGCACTTTTTTGGCTCACAGAACTCAGGAAGCATGGGAAGGAAGAACTAGACAATTAGACTATGAAGTGCTATGTGTAACAGGATGGATGAAGTGGATGAGAGGACAGCACTAGCTAGCAATACAGCAGAGCCTACAAACCTGGCTCTGTAAATTCATGTGTGCATCCCAAAGAGCTACTGGTGATGAGCTATAGGGAAGCCCTGTGTGATAACTGCAGCTCATTTAGATCTTCACTGCTGTATGGGTCCTTTGTCTGTCTGATGGAGCTCGTGTCTACTCCAACACGGAGTGGAAGGGAAACCAGTTGCAAAGATGTGGATCAATCTGAGGCTGCTGGCATCGGTGACAGAGAACGTGGAGACAGAGAACCTAGGCTTTAGGTCACCTATGTAGCTATAATGCATATGCCTTTGCGAAGTCTTTTCAACCATGAACAGTAACAAAGTTTTTTACATGTCAGCAACAGCTCTCTGAGCTTTGCAAAAGGTGAGAAGCCAAGAAATCAAGTGAGATGCATTTTGCAGTCTCAGGAACTTTTTAACTAGACATCAGAGATAACTTAGCTTTGAGTTAATCTACTCTTACATAAAATGGAGCCAAAACACTTACAAAATGGTGTCAAGCTTCTTGCTGTGGCCTAACTTTAGGAAGAGATGAAGCTCTGATTTAACGTGCATGTGGAAATATGCATCTGATATCAATACACATATAAAAGAGAAAAGATCATGGTGACTCAAATGCGTTCATCTCCACCATGTGGGTAAACAAACCTTCAAAAGAAAAGCCACATGAGTGGGAAGTAACTTCATTCTTCCCAATTTACTGAAATGCTTTCAAGAAAAATACCTAGCCTAGTCTTGTTTTGCTTTCAAAAGTTACTATTTATTTGCCCCTTAAGAGTATCCTTGCAACACTGCTGTCCAGTCCTTGAGGATTTGACAAGCTTGCATTAAATTTGCTTTGCAATCACTTCTTGCTTCTCTTCCAGTATATTTTGTCCAGGGCTTGATATTGCCATAGTGATGTCTCAGATGTTTGAGTTGGGAGCAGGGTCAGACCCACCGAAGTGCTCAGATAGAGGTACCAGACCTGAGAGGTGATGAAAATTAAGTTTCAAAACTGTACTTCTTTAGTCTTATACTTGTGTAGTTCTCCAGAGAGACATAAAATTTATGTTACTGGTTTTCAAGCTATTTCCCAACATGTGCATATGTTGGTCAGAAGTCCAACATTCTGAGTAGGTGGGCTGTAGTTTAACACCTATGGAAGCACTTGAACTTAGTTCAAGTTATGTCTTCTCTCTTTGTTGATCAGTGTAGTTAGCTTTTAATTGATATGTTAACTCTATTTGACATGTAGCCATCGTGTTTTTAATTTGCTGTGGCATTGTTTTTCCTTTGTGACAATTTTGAGAAAAGACTGAATTTGGTTTTGTTTGCAGACCTACATTCCTGTATGCATTATGAGACCAGGAACTGTGCAAAATTGATTGAAACTGATCAAAACAGGAAACAAGAATGCTTTTTGAGATTAATTTTACTTCTGAGCAGTTTGCCTAAACCACCTTAATCGGAGTTGAGTCATGAAGAACAGTGATGTGACAGGCCTGCAGGTATAGAGAAGCATCTTTGCTGATGCTGTTCAGACCGAACCATTTCTAGCAATGTTACAGAAAATACATGTGCTGCCATTTTTTTTCACACCAGAAATGCTACAGCATTGGTAGCTTTAATTATTAAAATAGATTGTTGGTTTAATCACTTCCCTACTGGCTAACTCAGAAGAAGCTTAAATTCTTATACTTAAGCAAATCATTCCTGGATTCTCTAAGGCATCTTTGCCTTCCTGGGTGCTGTTGCTAATGGCAAAAATTGTGAACAAGAAATATAATGGGGCAAGATATACATAACCAAGAGGCTAAAGAACTCTTCAAGCAAGAGGTTATTGCTACCTCAGAAACAAATAAATGTGCACTGGCATGATTGAGAGTGCATGAGAGAATTTTGTAAGTGGACACAACACAGCACAAAGAAACCCAAGTACTTTAAACTTAAGCATAGATATACTTTGGCAGAAGTTTAAATTATAGGCACCCATGATACTTAGGCCTCAGCAAACCCTATTCCAGTCCTTTGTTCCATGGAGCTGCATTCAAGCTTTTCACTACAACTGCAAGTCCTGGAAGTGAACATTTCAAAGTGTAATTTCAATTATTCACATATTCAAATGCTTAGAAGCCAGGACTTTAAGGAAAGCTGTGGTATGAGACTTTTGATAACTGTGCATAATGCTGAAGATCTACATCTACAAAAAAAAATTATCCTTTATAATAAAGGAGTACATAATGTAAATAAAATTAAAAAAAGATGAAAAGCCATTTAGAGATAAAGGAACCTTGAGACTGCAATACTGTAAAGCATAAAATATGGGGGTTTTTTTTATTTTTGCTATTGAAAATTACTTTGACCTAAGCAGTTAGTTTTGTAACTTATACAATTTTTATAGAAGACAGAAAGATATTGGTACATATTCAAAGTATGAAAACTTGTCTATCTTCCAGGCCAATGAGCAAACTGGCATTAATATCACTGAACCAGGATTTTTACTTTTATTAATTGTGAATTTGTAATGTCTTTATATCTGATTTCACTTCTGTGTTCACTGCTGAATCTAAAGGGTGAAAAAAAATCACATCATCTATGATCCAATCCTTGCATACTACAGCATGAAGCAATGTTTTGCTGGAAATGTAAGCTGGAGAGAGGGAGGTTCAACTGATATGTAAAATGGGATTCAGTCTGAGCCTCCCTTAAGGGGTTATTTTATAACATCATTTAGTCCCTTCCAAGGTGTGTGTGAAAAGAGTCCTTCAGACTATTTTATGACCTGCAAGATTATGTCTCTGTAAGTCTGGATTTAATGGTGTACACAGACAGGGAGAAATCTTATCAGAACAAAGAAATTACTCTCGTTTTCTTTCTCTTATTTTTCTTTTTTTATATTGATAGAATTTTAAGAAGAACTGTTCATTAAATATATTGCCAGATATCCTTTGATAACCCATCAGTGTTGCAATTATTTCACAGTCAGTATAAATATTGGGGGGAGGAGGGGGATGAAAGAGGCAACATGAATGACAGCCATGATGATTACAAATCATTCGTCCTGATGTTTTTGTCATCTACGTTCCTCATACTGCCTCAGCCCCGGCCCGCAAAATAAAATTGTGATGTTATCTGGAGAATATGGATTCTTTCCAGGTTGATTTACCAGATGCTTGTCACCACCAAGTCAGTTTGAAAGGCTAACTGATAGGCTAGGCTCTTTGCAAATTACTGCTCTGCATGCAGTCCTTTTGCAGCTGATTATGCTGCCAATGTTATTTTCTGACTATGAGATTTAGTGCAGCATACTGGCTGGCACTATTCTTGTAGGAGATTTTTCTTGCTTGTGAGCTAAGCAAAGGGCAGGGTCCTGCATTCTTGGCAGCCTGTTATATCCATGAGCCATTTGTTTTTTTGGATTCAACTAGCAGAGTTTTAAATCATCTTTAGCAAAACAAGACACAGAGAAAAAAGAGAGATCAAAATAGAGCTAAATATGTCATGTCATAATTTTGGCAGCACATCTCGTCTTGTCTTCTAGATTGAAAGCACCAATGAAAACAGGAATGTTGAAGTTTTCAATTGCGTGACTTTTCCATGCTCCTTGAGTATCCTCAAATATTCTTGGACTGGTCTCTTATGCCATATCAGCCATTTTTAGAGAAAAGAATCTAATGTTGAATACTTGTGTAGGAAAAGCATAACTGTTACAATAAAGGTCAATGCCAATACACAGTGACTGAAATGTGTCTTTCAGCAGAAAACAAATAGATACTATTTCAATCTGCAAAATAGAGCTTATATATTGTCTAAGATATATAGGCCAAATAGTGCCATTTTCTGCAAAGGGAGTTCTGTTAAAAGTAATTAAAAATCAGTCTTGCACAACTTCTACCTGTTTGCATAGGCATATACAACTGTGGGGTTTTTATACCAGTCATGTTTGGAGCAGCACACACTTTTGACCAACAGATGTTTTCCATTACAGTTTGGAAATGGACTGAATGGTGGGTTAGGAGCCTGTATATGCCCACATATTCAGTATTAACCTTCTTTTCTTTCTCAATCAATTTCAGTTAGAATAAATAGAAGAGAAGGAAACTGAAGGCTATGCTATACTACATACAGTAAGAAACCCTGCAAATACAGATTCAAGCACAGCTAAAACAGCATAAACTAGCAAATGATAAAATGAGTTTCAAAGGGAGGTTTATTTAGCTCCACTGTACAATGTGAGACTGAAGGTATGTCTAGTCTGCAGACACTGGTAGCTCAAAAACTGTGATACGAGCTTGATGCAGAATGCACAGCTATTCAGCAGCAGGATGAATGTTCATTTTCTGGGTATACACTTTTCTGTCTGTGCTACTCACAAAGTCCAAGCTAGCTGCCTTAAAGGTAGCTTGTGTTTATATGTACTCTCATATGTCATTAGGGATAAGGAAAACAGCATTATGTTAATTAACACAATCAGAAAAAAAGATGCATAAATAATGCTTCTTCCCTTAGCTGTTCCTTTTAATCTGGCAGTATTTTACATCTTAATAGATTTCTTTAAGATGAAAGACAGGAAAAGTAGAAAACAAAAAAAGAAACAGATCTAAATCTGTTTAGCCTTCAGATTACATAAAATAGGCATTTAGTCTGCACCTGTAGTTTAATACTTTCCTATTCTAAGTAATGTTTGCAGCGGTACTGATGGATTTAAAAACTGCTAGATTCTCAGAATTCCTGGCTTTAAAATTATTGTGATCTCAAAATTTTAGGAGTATCTGTTTTGTTATTGTCCTTCTGCTGCTGTTTCAGATGACCAACTCTGAAAAACAAAGAGAACTACTTGTTAGGATCATGTTAAAACTTGGGGAAATGTGGATTTTCTATAAGTAAAGGTGCAGAAAGCAGATAGAAGTTGCATCCCTAAATCATAGGAGAAGATGGGGAGCGATAGGTTGCAAAGCTATTGGTGCTTTTACCTCATAAAAGACACTGGGGAAAAAAAAACAAAAAAAAGAAGAAAAGGCTAATGGACAAACAGGATAGAATGAACAGTGCCAGAAAGCATTTGAGATTGACTTTGAAAAGAATACTAAAATAAACAAGAGAAGTTTATATTAACAGTCTCTTGACTGTTTAAATGCCAAGAGTATGAGGATAGTAGGAGTAATGTATCACCACTACAGATGTGATGATGTAGGAGAGTTAGTTTGGCCTGGAAGCAAAATTAATTTTTAACATCAGATCTTGAAAGGATAGTGATAAATACGACGATATAGGCAAAGTGTCCAACGGGACTAAAAGCATGTGAAAACTAAACCTGGAACAGGCATAGAGAAAAGATCCTTAAGCAATAAGGTACATTGACAGCCTTTTTTATGATTGGAGACAAAGAGGTCAGTGGATTCTTTAAGTAGCATAAACTAGCCTTGCTGCCTAAAGAGGAGGTCCTGTGCTCCTGCTGATCTTGACAGCTAATTCCTCCATCATCTGCTTCTCTGCGCCAGGACAGGTGTTTCTGCAGCCACTGAACAAACTTTGTTAGTGAAACAATTGAGCTGAAAAATAACTGGGGTTTTTTTCCTGATTGAAGGGAGGACAGAATGCTTCTCCAAACTGAAGTACAGTACAAGGGTATTCCTGACTAAGACCTTTATTGAAGGAGAGTCCAAAAGAGCTGTGTTATATGAGTGCATCAAAAGGGTAAAATAAACATTAGGGATGAAAGAATATTGTTGAAACTAAAGGCCAGTGCCTGCTTAAGGACAAATTAATACAAACTGGGCATGAAATAATTTAAGCAAGAGACTTGAAAAAGATTTCTGTTAGAGGATTGGGGTTCTTTGACAGACTGTGAACTGGGAAGAAAATTGTCTCATTTTATGGCGGCACTGTCCAGTTTATGAAGAGAATGATTTGATGAATTGTGTGATAGAGAGCAAGAGGACCAGAGGACTCCACATAATTCTTAGCTGGTATCTTGAAGCACATAAAGAACCAACACTCCTGAGAGTATCAGAAGTATTTAGTTCATCAGAGTGCCAGCATGAGTAGCAGTTTGAAGCATAGATACTTCATTTTGTTTAGATTATCTTCAGTTTGCACAGAGTATTCAAAGTAGATTTCTAGTATTTATCAAAGACAGCTCAAAGAGGCTGATTTTTCAGGGCAAGGAAAAAGCTTTGAAGATAAGTATTTCTCATTTATGTAACACTTGCCACTAGTTCTGCAACTCTTATTTGGAATTTCTTATCTTCTCTCACTGTGTACAAAACTACACGCACAACAGAAAATCAAGGCTGACTTTATCTTCTCTATGATTTTGAGAAAACCTGTTATTTAATTCTTCATGCTGTCTCCCTGTCCTTGACTTTGGTTAGGTTTAATTAGACTAACAGTTAACATTCCAGGCAGGTTGGTTCCAGTTCTACAGATACTTCTGTTTGACTATAGGTGGAGGAAATACTACTTTGATCTTGTTTCCCAGTGTACTCCATTTCTGATTAGTTAAAGTCAGAAGAAGATTTTAAAGGATGAAAACACATAAATAGAGCTGCTTCCACTCCAGCTATATCTCCTTTCTATTTTCTTCACATTTTCTTTTTTCTTTTCTTTTTTTTTTTTTAAGCAGGTGGCAATTTGAACTTATCTTTTCAGCCTGTGCCCATCTCAGATCATGAGTGGCTTTTATTGGTGACAAGGTTTATTATGACCCCTGCTGCTTCAGCAAGGTGGAAGCTTATTTTAGGTAAAAAAGCTACAGATTTGCCTGCAAAGTGGAACACTGGGACTTCCATGCTGGATTATGCTGAGTTCTCCTTGGAGTTTTAATGTCTTGCATTCATCACATTCATTATTACATATTATATGCCATGCTCCAAACTTCTTTCCCATACAGCACAAAGCCATTACAACCTTAGCCACTCTGGAGTTTTCTGCAAGTTTGTCCAGGTTCTGAAGATCTGGAGATCTCCAGTATGATGAGTGCAGCAGTCCAATACTGATATGACAAACTGGACACTAAGTCAGGCAGTCTTCTTGAATCTTGCATGGTGGAGATGATGAAAATGACAAAGGCTAATTTTTCTGATGAATGTAACACCAGAAGATGTAATAAAACAAGCCTATACCTGTTATTCACAAAAGGTGAATGGTATTTTTGTCCCAGTCTACCTTTCCAATAACTTCCGTAACTTCTAGAACAAAATAATGTTCTGTTAGAAAGGGACCAGTGGAAGTTGCCTTGAAGTTCACTTAATGATTCATCATTTCTTCTATTACTGATGCTGGGACCCTGTTGAATAGTATCAAAATGAGTTACTTGTTTTCCACCAGGTATCTGGGTGCACTTTTCTGGTCTTGCTCTTCATTGCAAGCATTGGGAGCCATGAATAGAAGGAAACACAAGTCACAGGGTGGCTATGGAAATTTTGCTCCATGTTGAAATCCTGGAGACTATCTCTCTGCAACTGTAATTTTAATTATATAGGATGATTCTGTGCCTTTTAAGAGCAACTGCTCAGAATTTAAAAGGAGTCTGGAGACTTCTGGGGACAGGAAAGTTAGATTATAGTTATTACCAGACAGCTATTTCAAGATTACTACCCTCTGAATAGCAAATCCCCCACCCCCATGGAACACAAACAAAACAGAGTTTACTTGTCCTTCCAAGACTCTTGGCATTCAATTCATAACTAGAAAATTGCAGTCCTTCACCTCTATACTTTCTTTGTAGAAAAAACCCCTGGTCTTAAAAGTTTCCAGTATGTCATATTAAGGTCCTAACATTAAAAAACATAGATACTAATTTGGTTTCAATAGTTTTTGATGTGTAAACACTAAAATTGTTTCTTTCATGTGCATGAAAGGGGGTGGGGGTGGTGGGGAATGCATAACTAAATTTGTATTTTTGTTGTTTTCCACTCCACCTGGAGTCCTGTGTCCACCTCTGCGGCCCTGTGACTAAAGGGGCTACAAGAGAGCTGGAGAGGGACTTTTTACAAGGACATGTAGTGACAGGACAAGGGGGAATGTCTTTAAACTGAAAGAGGGTAGGTTTAATTTAGATATTAGGAAGAAATTCTTTACTGTGAGGGAGATGAGGCACTGAAACAGGTTGTCCAGAGAAGTTGTGGTTGCCCCATCCCTGGAAATGTTCAAGACGAGGTTGAATGGGGCTTTGAGCAATCTGTTCTAGTGGAAGATGTCGCTGCTCATGGCCGGGGGATTGGAACTACATGATCTTTAAGGTCCCTTGAGAACCTACCTATTCTATGATGATGGTTTATGGGAGTAGGTTGCTAAACAATTCCCAGCATAAGTCCTCATAGGCTCCTCCACTGCATTGCTTAAGGCTGAGCTTGCATGACTGCCCAAGCCCCTCCAGTACACTGCTGCAAAGGGCTTGGCTTCCACATTAGGATCTGGAAAACCTTGAGCTGTGTTCCCTCCTGGCACAGCTCTGCCACTGTATTCCTATAGAGGCAGCATATTATCCTCTTGGGCATTCCACAGGTGGGATGAGCATCTGTTCTGAAACTCAGTAACGAGGCAACAGGTTTGCAGTAACTGCTGTGCCAACACTTGGTACCAGTGCTGACCCATTCTACATTCTTTTAGTATAGCAGTTCCAGGACAGCGTAGTTAATCTGATAAATGAGGAATCAGGTGTCTCTGCTGCAGTTTGAGCTTTCCATGGTCAAGTGTTACTTCTGACACATTGCAGGGAACTGTTGTGTTTGTGTAAAATTATATGTGGAAAGAGTTCACCAGGTGGCCACACACTGAGTGATGAGATTAAGAAGTAATGTTTAACAGCTCCCTCATTTGCTGAGCACAATCTAGCAAATGTGAAAAATTAAAAAGAGATTCTGTGGAAAAACAGTATTAGATCCTGTAATTAAAAATGTTTTCCATGATGCATATGTAGATTGCTAATAGCACTGAATCTTTCACTCCAGAGCAAAAAGAAACCCTTTTACATCATGCATGATACAAAAATATTTATATAGAAATTATACACTTGTAAGCATGTGAGCAGTTGCACTGAGGATTTACATCCACAAGTGCTTCTGCCTTTATCCAGAAGTGTAGTTGCCCACTCAGAAAACCACTTGCCCAGGACTTAATGTGAAATGCCAAAGATCTTGGAACATTTGATTAGGTTTTAGTTCACCATGCAAGGGAGATTTTTAATTTCCTTACCAAATGAAAGGTTTAACCTACTGATGTGAAATACACATGGTACATAAAAACAAGCAACAAAGTGGGGTGCAAACTAGACCCATCTTAAAAACTGGACATCTTACATATACATGGGACTCTCCAATTTGACCTAATTTTCTCTGACTAGGTAAATACTCTCCAGACTTGCCCAAGTAAACTCAACATGCATTTGACTCTTTAGCCTTTCCAAGAAATGAGTGAGCCTATTCTTAAATGTAAATCACATCTGCTTATAAGCTAGCTGCCCTATCTCTGGCCATTTTTGAGGGCATTTTCTTACGCTGTGCCAGAATCTATAATCTCAGGATGTGGGATATTAGGGTTCATTCCTGACATTTCCCATTACTCTGTGTATGAAACAGTTCATGGATTTGTCTCATCCTTGTCTGCACGTATTGGTACTGTCTACATTCATAGCTTCATCAGCAAGTTCCACAATTTTAGTACTCACTATGTAAAAAAATACTTTTATCTGTTCTGGACTTATCTCCTACTAATTTTAACTACTCTCCTGTTACAGTATTTCAGACTTTGTTGTTAATAACAATTCTGCAATTGTTCCTGCCAGTGCTGGGTGTAAACTATGTTTTTGTATTGAAAATGTTGAATGTAGCTGGCCCTAACACTGACCTAGGGGGACTCCACTAGTGCCTCCTCTCTGTCCTGGGCAGTGATCTTGAAGTCCTGCTTGCTGCTTCTTATCCTTTAATCAGCCTTCAGTCCATAAAAAGGCCTTTGCAGCAGCTTTTTTTTTAATAACCTTTGATATAGAGTCTCATCAAAGATGTTTTGAAAATCCACATATGCTTTGTCTGCTGTATCACCTTTGCTCACGTATATCCTGTGAACTCCCCACTGGGCTTGTAGAGTGGGATCCCTTTCTACTGATGGATTGGTTTCCCATTCTGCTCAGGAAGATACAGACAGACTAGTTTTGTCCATCCATCAGCTTTCTCGCATAGTTGGTCTTTTTAATGATAGTCACACACCTGCAGTTTCCCACCTGCATACCTTCAAACTCGGGCAAATGCTATTTGGTCCTGGTAATGTTAACCAGCTTCTCTAGTTCCTTGAAAAATAATTTTCCTTCCTGTAATCCTCTAACATTTTCTGTTTCAAACCTTATTTCCTATTAAATAAAATTACTCTTAAGTTGCATTAAAGAGGAGGCTTACACAAATGCTGCAAACCCTGTAAAACAGTTTTCTTTCTTAGTTTAGGCATTCTTATATCTTGCAAACACTCCTTCTGCACTTCTTCAACTTTTATGTAATAATTTGTGCTGTAGCAGCAACTTGTGTGACAGACTTAGCATGTTGAAATTTATCGTGGGGCAGTCCTGTTCCTTTTCAAGGCAATGGCAAGATCAGATGCAAGACAACGTAAAGTTCCTGAAATACAAAAATCTGAGAAGAAGTCTTCTTTTGCTGGTCTTAGCTAAGGAACAAGTTTCTCTGTGGGAAGCTGGTCGAGCTGTTTCATTGTGCTCCCCAGCCTGTGCTGCAGTAGATCCCTGTTTCAGAAGCAGTGCCGTTGTTGGGTGTCTAGGGTATTTCAGCTCCAAAACCCTGCAACACTTCATGGCTTAGCAAGTTCCCACTTGTATCTGAAGTAAATTTTCAGTGTTAAGCTGGTTGTTCAAGTGGTTGGGACAGAGAAGGAGAGTTGAAGCATTTGTTATGTCCCTTGCATGAGTGGGTCTGCCTGGGATATAAACAGCTCCATCTAGTCTTCAAAAAAGTGCTGACCCAGTGAGTTTTCTTCTTCTCTCTTTTGTTTGTGTGTTTTTGGGAACGTGCCAGTTTTACTGACCTTCTAAGGGCTCTGTTCATGAATAACTCATATAATGGGGAGCTTTGCTTAGGAGAAAGATACACAAGGACATTCTCCATTGTTGTCCTGAAAGCTTACAAGGAGACTGGGTGCAAGTGGCAGTGTCCTTCAAAGGCTGAAATTTGGGTGCTAACTCAGATTAAAATGTACACTCATCTTACCCTCATTATATGCCCAGAAATCATCAGGAGACAGAACTGAGGACAAAAGTGCAATTCCCACAGCCACACAGCCTGAAGTAGGGATCAGAATGCTTTTGGACACAGAGCTGGAGCTGGTGCCTGCCCAGAAAAGGCATCAGAGCATACAGCTAGTGCCACAAGTGCTGCATTTTCATGCAACCCCAGTCCAGTGCTGGCCTGGGAAAAGGAGGCAGGACTGAAAGGCTGGGCACAGGATCACAGCCTTATTGCCTAGGCAGCGGTTTGTCTTCTGGCAGCTTGTGCCTGAGGCCCCGTCAAACCTCTTGCTCACTGAAATCAGCAGTTTTTCTGGCTACAAACAGTCCTTGAGATGTGTGAGTCATATTTGGGATTGTCAAAACCCCTTTGATGACAAGGTGTGTGTATGCTTTAGGGGTGTTTAATCCAGACAGGAAGTGGATGGGAGGGAGGGGGCAAAGAGGCATTTGACACATTCTGAAGAAAAACATCGGTAACAGAGGGTTAACCTGTTTTTCCCACAAATGTCTGATTTCTTATGCCCAGTACACACTTACCTTCTTTAGTGCCTTGGCAGAATAGCCCCGACCTGTTCCCGCCACGGTCAGCCTTACACCTTCCCACTCCTCACCTTTACACACCCTCCAGGATCCCCTTCTTTGAGCTGCACCATTGGAATGCTCTCCCAAGGCGGGTGCTGCAAGTTCAGTGCATTTGGAGGCTCAGTTTCCATGGCAGCCAGGCTCCTCTGCTCCCAGACAGCAGCTTAGGAGGAGAAGGGAAGGAGAGCAAGAGAAGTCATTAAATGTGCCAATTAGTATGCAGGGCCAGGCTGCGGTGGCAGCGGTGGGGGTTCCCGGGCTGCAGCAGGCGGGAGATGGAGGGCAGGGTACCGCATGGGAAACACACCCACCTTCTTACAGATGAGCTCTCCAGCATCATTCACACCCACAAGCTAAATGGGGTGTGAAAATAGGGAAGGCCCCTAATTTGCTGCTGAGCAAGAACAGGGGCAAAAATTATGCATTCTGAAATTTGTTCATTGGATGGTCCTGGTGACATTCGGCTGGAAAAGTGCAGAGAGGAGAAGGGGAACTTAAGTCGGATGAAGATTTGATATTTTCTCTGCTGCCTCTTACCCCGTAGCATATAGCAGAACTCGAATTACAGAAAAGACGCAGCTTGAAAACCAGGGTGTATTTTCATGGGAACAGACAACAGGGCTCTGCTAGATTGTAGTTTTGATGCCAAGCAGCATGCTGCCCCCTCCTGTAGAGCATCCGGTTTCTGTTGGACGTAGTCTTCATTTCTTGGCCTAGTCTGGTGGGGTTTTTTTAAAAAATTCTCTGTTCTGTTAAATGGTTACAATATATTGTCCTGGGTTGAAAATATTTCAGTAAGAGCTGCTTCTATTTTATGGAGCTGTACAGGAACATCACATTTTCTGTGATGTTTCTGAATAAACAATACAATGTGAGAGTCTGCTGTGGTTTAACCCCAGCTGGTTGCTAAATACCATGCAGGCCCTTTCTCATTCCCCACTTCTGGTGGGATGAGAGGGAGAATTAGAAAGAAGTAAAACTTGTGGGTTGAGATAAGAACAGTTTAATAACTGACATAAAGTAAAATATTCTAATAAATATTATATCTAATATTTATATTATCAATAATATTATTAAGGTGATGAAAGAAGAGAGAGAGAGGAATAAAACCCAAGGAAAAAGAGATGCACAATACAATTCCTCAGCACCAGCTGACCAGTGCCCAGCCTATCCCCCAGCAGTGATCCATGGCTCCCAGCCAACTCCCCCTGGTTTATATACTGGGNTACAATGTGAGAGTCTGCTGTGGTTTAACCCCAGCTGGTTGCTAAATACCATGCAGGCCCTTTCTCATTCCCCACTTCTGGTGGGATGAGAGGGAGAATTAGAAAGAAGTAAAACTTGTGGGTTGAGATAAGAACAGTTTAATAACTGACATAAAGTAAAATATTCTAATAAATATTATATCTAATATTTATATTATCAATAATATTATTAAGGTGATGAAAGAAGAGAGAGAGAGGAATAAAACCCAAGGAAAAAGAGATGCACAATACAATTCCTCAGCACCAGCTGACCAGTGCCCAGCCTATCCCCCAGCAGTGATCCATGGCTCCCAGCCAACTCCCCCTGGTTTATATACTGGGCATGACGTTCCATGATATGAAATATCCCTCTGGCCAGTTTCGGTCAGCTGTCCTGCCTGTACTCCCTCACAGCTTCTTGTGCACCTGCTGGCTGGCAGAGCATGGGAAATGGGAAAGTCCTTGACTTAGGGTAAGCACTACTTGGCAGCAACTAAAACATCAGTGTGCTATCAACATTATTTTCAGATTAAATCCAAAACACAGCATTGTACCAGCAAGTAAGAAGAAAATTAACTCTATCACAGCTGAAACCAGGGCACAATCAGAGACTGTTAGATTAATTCTCTTGTGATACAGTCATGCTAAAATATTTAATCTCTAAAAGAAGAGCATTTTCTAAGTACCTTTATAGGACATTGACTGATGGTATTTCAGATTTTGATTTCTTTTAGCAACTGATGACCACTTTCTCCCATCATTTCACTTTGCATGGAAAGTCTCTGCGTAGAGACATTTCAGAAGGGTTTGCCTATTAATGAATCATTTTGTTGTTGCTTGCTTTTGTTTAAGCTGTAAGATAATCCATTCTCTTCCCAATATATGTTTGTTCCCTATAGTATGTTTCAATGCTTTGTCTGGGATCCAGTTGTTTTAAAACATGTTTTATTGATCTAGTGTGACGCTTTGGTTTTTTTGTTTGTTTTTCCCTGTAACATACTTTTTCTCAGTGCTGATCTTGAGTATCTGAGTTGTATATGGAGCAGTTTTGAGCAGGGAAGGAATTCCTCCTTGGAAGTGATAATGGAAATAATTTAGAGACCAGAGGTATTGTGTTGAGCCACTCCTCATGCCCCTGCCAACCTCTCACTGTGCCAAACTGTCCAGGGCTTGAAACACCCTGGGAATCCCCTGAATGTTGCACTCCTACATATTCAAGCAGGCATCACTGTCTGCAGGAAGCTGCCCTCTAAAAGCATAATGTTCCCTTCCACCTCCCAACCCTCTAGCAGCAGCCACTGCTAAGATTTTTAACAGACCTCTATAGGTCTTTGCTTCATTTCAGGACCAATTTAGAGGATGCACAGTATCAAAAAGCATACTGTAGAATGTGTGACCTAAATTGAGTGTCAGCCACATTTTCTTTTTGATTATCTGAGTACATTTTGTTTTAAGTTTCCATTCAAACTCAAATCTTTCAGGAGCATCTTACTGCTTTGTTTTGCTGGGAAACACCAACATTTTTCATTTTAAAATTTTGTGCTCAAACCTGTGCTCAAAATTTTGAAGAAGTAATGAGCATTTTTGCCTGATAGACAATTAAAGGCATTTCAAAGCATCAGTGATTCTCAAGAAGATAAGAACTTCTCTTTATGACCACAGTGGTTTTGCTGAGTATAATAGTAAGGGTACCTAGGTAGAAGTTCATTTAAATCAGTTTGAATGCGTTGGCACAGAGAAGTTTCAGGGGAGGCATTCTCAGTTCAAAGGTACAAGGGGAACTTTTCTGTTGCCTTGTTGACTCCTTATTCTGCTTATCCCATTCTCTCACTCTCCTGCTTCTGATTCTTCTGAATCACAGTGTGTTAACATGATAGTCAAAAGTGATTGTGATTCTTCTATCAGTCAGTCTTCAGGCTAAATGTTCCATTCAGACTAAATACAACCATCTCTTCCTCAATTCTTCTCTCTTCTTCTTTGTGTAGGCAGTACAGAACAGAAAGATCTAGAGCTTGGTTGCACAGGCATTACTTCTGGATACCATTGCACAGTATAAAAATATTGTCCATTATTTCAGAATAGTAAAAGATGGTTGAATTCTAGAACCAGCATCCCACCTGATGCTTATAGATACAGTTCTAGCTTTCATTTGAGTTAGGGCATTTTTCTCTTTCTTTGCCTACATAATGCTATTATTTTCATAATTAATATCAAGAGTGATAATATAGTGTTAAAATAATAATTTTAAATACATTTAAATCTTGAAAATAAAAATTATATGAAGATTTTTCCATTATATATTATATAATGATAAAATTAATTATTCTGGAGATGAATTTGTGGAAAATACATTGTAGTGATTAGTATCCATCTCAGTGCTAATAATCAGCAGAAAGTGTATAGTACTGCTTCCCTTGCTCTCCATCTGAGAGCATGTCTCAGTTCAAAGGAGAAGATATCTGTGTTGGCCAATAAATAATCCCTCTCTTTTAAATTTAGAGAACAGANGCCCCCTCAGGCCGAGTGTGGAGGTGCTAACAGCTTCCTGGGCAGCTACTGCAAATGGTCCATTGTTCTTGGGGAATGAATAGAGGGTGTAGAATACACAGCTTTAATCACCCCCACACAGTGATAACTGGTCCCTCCTGCTGAACTAGGACAGAGCATCATGAGCAACTTGCATGGCCCTGGCACAGGACCACAAGAGATTTAATTTCACCCCTGGTGCTAAAGTGTGATAACGGAATGCAGGCCTTGGACACAAATAATAAAGATATTTACAGGTACCTAACTTGCCAGTTTTGTGTTTCAACTCAGGCTTCTCAGAAAACTAGTACATGAATAGTGATGGAAAAGGCTCATTGGCCTAGTGTTGGACATTGCAGAAGAGATTCCTGTTTCAAATGCAGAATAACCAAAAGCTATACTTCTGCTGGAAGACAGAATGCAAATGAATCAAGTGTTTTGGAGGGAACAACAGTTACATCTGTTCCTAAGGTGGCAGGCATAATCCCAAGACCTGTAGAAATTTGGGAACAGTCTGCATGCTGTGGTTCTCTCCCCAACCTGTGAAAACCCCCAGGAGCCAGTGGAACCCGCCTTGTCTCCTGCCAGTAAGGTCCCATGGGGTCTGATAAGGCAATGGAAAGCTGTCTGTTTGTTCTCTTGCAGTTCTGCCTTTATTCCCTCATTAATTCCTTACCCGTCACTTGCAGAGGAAAGGCAAGTGATCAAGGACACACAGTTTTGCATCCTCCATGACAGAGAAGTGAAATTATAGTTATTTTTTTTCTGAGTATTGTGTTCATTTCAGCAGTGTTCATTTTGAGTATTGGATTCCTTCTGCTGAAGCAGAAGAGAGTTGAAGCTTCTTGTAACTTGGCAGTGTTCTGATCATAGGACATCTTATACAGGAGGCTCAGTGTTACTGGGTATTTACTAAAATAACTGAAAGGCACACCCAGGATTAGAGCTGTAAGAGTCTTCCTGAGCTTCAGCCCATCCATAAGGCTGCAGTAAGAATGTTACGTGGGACATAGTGCTCACTGATGACTGTTTGTGTGCTTACTTATTGGAGATGCTTTGCCATAGAAAGAAGTCTGTGTTGTCATACATTCCTGCATGCCCTGGTTTATGGTTGTGACCATTTCACTTTTTCCCCAGTTCCTTTTCGGCCTCTCTGCTCCTCCCATCCCCACACCCTCTTTCCTCTTCTATTGATATTGATCTTGATTCCTTTCCCTATTCCCCAGGGTGAGGGTGTCATGTTGTTGATTCTTTTCATAGATGCTTCATCATTAAAGTGCTCCTTCTGAGCATAAATAGGCCCTTATTTAAGCAAGGGCTTTGGGGAAGTAACCCATATAAGGTTCATTTAACAAGGAACATTCTCCCCTGCTTTCTTTAGAGCCAAGACAGTCGTGGAGAAAATAACTTCCTTTTTCTGTTAGTGCATCCTCCTGTCACAGGAGAACATGGATTCTGGGTAGCTGGCTGACCTTAAAGAGCAAGAAGTTAGTTGCATTTTGTTCAGGAATTGTCATATTTAATTCCCGTCTGATAGAAGCACATTCTGTTTTGGTTCACATATGATATTCATTTGTTATCTCTTCAAAACAGGCAAAGAAAGTACATGGAGCATTATTTCTGCCTTTCAAATGGCTAATTTCCACCTATTTCTGTAGCTCAACAGTTCTCACAGAGAACTGGAGCCACCTCTTGCTTCCCACCAAAGATGACATACTGACCATAACAGTGAGATCTCAGGAAGATCTAAGCACCTTTACCAAAAACACTGCCATGCATTGTCAATCATACTGTAAATGTATATAAATATATACAGATACATATATATATATATATATATAGTAACATGTCAAAATTAAGTGGCATATATCTTGTGATGGAGTCTTCCTGATCTGGAATTAATCCACTTCCTTCACTGCCTGACTCAAGGTTCTCAGCAACAGCGCACCCAGTCACCCATACAGCACTGACTATGTCAAATGTTTTAAAATAATTGAAAAGCAAATTGAAACAGATAAATACACAGTCCAGCAACTTGGAGGACTTTAATTTACAATGTCAATGTTCACATGTAATTGCCATACTAGCAAGGCAGCCTCGTTTGTCAGTGCTACTTAGTTAGTGATAAGCTCACTGTTAAAATTAACATGTCATAAAATTAACAGTCATTTAGGACGTCCTGGGAGGCTGGAGCAATCGTAATGAATGGGGTTTGTGCAATACGGTGGGTTTTCAAACTCAATATCATTATGGTAGGAAGAAGATTCTTTCAGGAGAGAATTTAGTGTTGCATCTGCTTTTCATTAACAAAAGTCTCTTAGCTCAGTGACTGAAATGTCTTGAAGGAGAACTGCTATCTGGCAGAGAAAAAAGGAAAATAAAATGAGGCTTTAGCCTAAGTGTGGTCAAGACTAAGGAGAATCTCAGATGGATACAACATCCAGGGACGTTTTCAACAGAAATAACCACAGAGGTCAGGATGCACAGTTAGGTGAAGATGATGGCCTAATACACAGAAAAAATAAATAGATTTGCCTGGCAAGAAAGCAAAGAAAATGGTATACTAAGGCCTGAAGCACATAACATTTTAATAAGAACATCATTGAGTGCATGTGATAGTACTCTGTGTGGATTATCCTAAACATGTCCAAAGACTATTATAAAGTAGCATGACTTTAAAAGGAAATGCAGGCTTTATCAAAGAATATTTCAAAAGTTTTCATCTGAAGCAGATGAAAAGTATTCTGAAGTACAAAGACTCACAAACAGTAATAAGACTTTACTAACCCACTGTGATATAAAAGTAACACTGCAGCTGCTATGGTAACCCATGTGTAATTTTTCACAAGTGGCTAGAAAAAGCGCTATCATTACCCATGGCATGTACTGCAGGCTTGAGTAGGAGCCTTGTGTAGATCAGGACTTCATTGATCTAGGCATTATACAAGTATACCTCGAAATACTAGTGCCAGCCCAACTGTATTATGACCTGGTTTAGTACCAGATTTTCAGAGATTGATTTGGAAGTCCTATCCCAAAGTATTCCTGAACTGTCAAAAAAATTGGGACTGTAGACAATCTCATAAATGCCCTGCCTCACTCACAAATTTGAAATATGTTGTCCTAACGACATGGCACATTCATTTCCCACTTGGCTTATTTTGAATGTCTCCAGGACCTCTTAAGACTTGGCAACTCTGCAGTCTGGGAATACTGTGTGTAAGATTTATATTGAAGATCATATAGTTGACCTGAAGTTCTAACAGAGATCTAACTACTTTGGTGTAAAATTGTAGCCTGTTTTGCTTAAAAAATGGGCCCTAACCTTTGAGCTCTCAGTTTTACTGCAGATTCTACTTTTAGTTGAGCGGGGAAACTAAAATGATATTTTATGTTTATTATTTATTTTTAATTAATTATAGAAGTTCAGCAAGTAGAGAACTCCATGTTTAATAGGATTCTTATTTGTCCAGAGAGGAGAGTGAGCATGCATGAGGAAGGAACCACTTCAGTGCTGCATGCTTATAGGAAGGAGTACCATCATCCTAGGAAAAGGTGGAAGATTTTTCCAGGGTGCTCCCTTGGGTCAGTGCAAAATGTGAGATAAAAGCAGGAAGACCAGGTGTCGTTGTGGGTTTCTTTCCCACCCATCTCTTCTCCTTTGTTCTCATGCTACTAACACTTCATGACAGATGTGAGAAGTACATTGAGCAATCCACGGTGTGGAAACCTGTATGTATGAAATCTTAAAAGAGCCTTTACGTGAAATGCAGCAGTGCTTGTGCAGAGTCCTAAATCCTTTCACAGATCACTCTGATCTTCCTCCGTTCTCCAGGATCAGCTGGTAATAAGAAAGTTCAACAGGCTTTGTCAGAAAGCCAGACTCCACTGTGATCATATGCCATCAATGAAAAGATACACCTGGGCAAATTTTGGGGACCATTTCTTCCTAGACTAGCACCTTCTGCCAATGCTTACATGTCAGAAAGTTATCCAGCCTTGTTTTGGAGGCAGAATGTAAAATGCTTCAGCATCACAGACACAATTATACACTTAGGTTCTTGTATTCAAGAACAATATTTTAAGCATGACTTAAGGAATAAGTCAACATATGAATTTGATAAGAATTTAGGATTTTGCAAGCACCTTAGGAATGAGTAATATGAGTTACTGGCATTTTTAATGATCATACTGTGTGTTGTTTGATGGATACTTCATTTCAGAGCAAATGCCTGTTTCAACTCATGATGTTGAGGCACAAATAAGGAGACAAAACCTAGAATTCATGGAGGGCAAACAACAGAGAATTTTTTCTGTTCTATTTTAGTGAAACTTTTCTCCTGTGTTTTCCAGTTTATGTAAACAAATTATGGCCCAGAGAAAGTGTGAAGCAGAAAACATCATCAAGAGTGCAGAAAAGAAGGAAAATGAGCACAAGGACCTTGTCATTGCCTTGTTTATTAGTATCTGGGGGAAAGGGGGAGAAACTGTCTTAGAAAATTCAAAGAACTGAAACATTTGAGACATTTCAACTAAAAATTTTGGTGCTCCCTTGTGGTCTACATTGTAAAAGCACTTTTGTGACTCACAAGGGAGAAAAAAAGCTACAAACCAAGCTCTGTTGCTCCTCTCTTCTCCTGTGATGTAATTTGACATGACGAATAGATTCAGGCATTATATGTTAACCTACAGTAAATTTGAAAAAAAAATGAGTTTCAGTAAAATATGGGGAAAAATTGTGACCTTTAGTGCCTGAGAAATAGCTTTCAGACTATCAGGAGTAGAGATTTCCCAATGAACACAAATTGGCTTTTGTTTGTGTGATATTTGGCTTTCAGAGTCTGTGCTTGAGTTACTGCTACTTCTTAATATTGACTGTACTGTTTGGCTAGCATCTCATCACATACGCCTCAAACATCCATCTAAAAAGCAAAAGAAATTAGGATTTCAGCTATGATACAGGCTGGTAGAGGCACCATTTTTTTCCAATGCATATTAAAGGTTATTTTTAAAACCTCCTTGGCACCAGTATCCCAGACTACTTGTGATTAATATAAAAGTGGAATTTGATATATTCTAAACCACTTTGAAAATCAGAAAGGCAGTAGCTGCAATTCATTAATATTGCATTGCAAAATTGTTTGCAGACTTGCTGTTGACTTGGACAGATTAGATGATCATCCTGGAGCCTGTGAGGATTTTGGCATGAGTAATTCCAACTGCTTGTCTACTGGTACTTGATACCTCTCTTCATCTGCTGGTACAACCAGCAGACTCTCAGGTGTGGAAACAGTGGTAAGGTACAAGTGATATAGTGACAAATTTTTGTAAGGACTTGAAAAACACAGGACTTCACATGAGCTCAATATTCTGAGTTGCAAGTTGGCCACTGAGTGATCAGTAACTATATGCTGTGACATAACTTGGAATGGCAAATTAGGAGAACATGATTCAAAATGCCAGATCTCCTCTGGCTTATACTAATTCATCTCCCTGCTTTTTCACTAAATTCTTGAATTTTCACCTTCAGAAATTCATCTAGATGTACACTGAGTTCACTGAAATACTCTGTTCAAAGTGCCTTTTCTTTTATTTTGCCATAGCATACCTCCCTTTATTTTAGCTTAGATTATTGTTTGTTGTTTAACACTAGAAAACTTTATCATTTTGAAGTAAAAGAAATTATATTTTAAAAGAATTCTTTTTTTCGTTCATACACTTCATCCTGGGACACCAAAGAGCTGTAATCCATTACTTTTCAGTGTTTTAGATTTCCACTCAACTTCCCTTCTGTCTCTCTGATAGGGCACATTTCTTTTAATCAGAGATGTTAATGATGTCACTCTCTTTGTAGCACTCATCTGATCTTACCTCTAGAGCACTTCATCTTCCTTACTTGGAAGGGTAAATGGCCTGTAGTACAATAACTACTGCAGTTTATTACTTATCCTGTATCTTTGGCTGGCCCAAACTGATACTGTGTTATGTACAACACAACAATAGGCACGAATTCTATATCCATTCAGTTTAGCATTTTAAAGTCTTTGGAGAATGCCAAGTTGTAAGATGCATTAAGTCATTCACCTATTTTGACTCCATGTTATATACCCTTTAATTCCAACCCTTAGTCAGAATCATTTCTAGCCCTCTGTAAGCATTGCTGAGAGGTGTAGCGAGGACTGCATATTGCAGTGGGTGGCCCATCTACACAGGAACATGGGAATAGCTTCTTCAAAGGCCTTTTAATCCAGGATTCTATCACTGCAAGAAACTAGTACCTGTGGAATAGTATGGAAACAGGTTAAGCATATATTAATATTTCGGTAAAGTACTCTGTGAGCCTCCAGCATTATGCAGCTCAGGAGCTTCCTGGGCCAGAGATGGTATCTTTGTGTTTGATAGTCCTTGCCATATTTTATCCTCCATCAATTTTCTTAATCACTTTTTGATCCCTGATAAGCCTTGGGCGTTGGCAGTACCTCTTGGCAGCGAGTTATGCAAGCAATTGTATATTTTGTGACAGGGTGCCTCTTTTTGATCATTATGAACCTCCCGTTTACAAATTTTCTTTGGTATCTTCTGGTTCTTGTGTTATGTGGACATCTGAATAATTGGTCTTTCTTCATCTTCTCCATACTGTTCGTGGTTTCACAGAGGCTAATGAGAAGAATTTTATCTCCATGACACAAAACGAACAAACAACATTAAACTGATACTGAGAAATTGAAGAGAGAATTTACAATGCAGTAAATGTTGTTCTAGACAATGTTTCACTTTTCTGACAAAACCACTGGTAGAATTAAGAACTTTAGACATAAGCCCCCTTTAAATACAGATGAACTGAAACAGGGTTAGAAATGAAAAGGAAAGGATGCATCTTTGGCTATTGGCTAATAATTTGTATTATTTTATAATTCAGTAACCTCATGTGTTGGAGTGGTATGGCTTATTATAAGTGTGAAAATAATATGTTGCTTTCCTGCAAGTAAACATGCAGGACTGATATTTTAAGAGAAGACATTGACTTTTTCTGCAAGGCCAAGGCATGAAAGAAATGAAAATAACAATTATTGATTTATTTTTCTTCTGCTGAGAAAAACATTTGCCAGCTTTTATGAGGGGGAAAGAGCAGATGTTTAGCAAGAGAGGAGAGGTTTTCAGCTTAGCAATAAGACATGATAATTTTTGCAGAGAACATTTCTTTGCAGTTATATCATGCTGAGATGGGGAAACAAGTCAGAAGACCAAAATATAAATAGTGAAAACTACCCAAAAATGCCATTAGCTTGTAAGTATATTGGATGCTTTTTTTAGGATGGGGTGAACAAATGATTCAAAAGGTACAGTTTGGTTCCAGTTTGACAGACTTATCTAGTTGTGTTAAAGAGATTTGAATATATACTTGTCACATATGCTGAAGTGTGTTGCTGCTTTCAAGTCTACCACCCTGAACTGCTAAAGGTATTAAAACATCAGGGTCCTGGAGAGATGCACCAGTCAAGCTAGACAAGACACTGGGCAGGTTCAGGGCTGAAACCCATGGGGTAGTCATTCAGCTTCATTGGGATCACAAAGTAAAAAATTACATTTATCCTATTGCCAGAAAAAGCATCACTAGTCTTTAGAGAGTATACAAAGTGCTATGGCATGTTACTGCAGTGTCACTCTGCAGGAATCATGGGAACATGGAACATTAATGAGGAAATCTGTTTGCCAGGGCTATGTAGTTGGTTGCAATGATTTTTAATTCATTGTAATCAAGTACTTACATCCAGAAATAAAAAAAAACACAAAAAACAAACAAACAAACAAAGCCAAACAAAACAAACAAGAAAACCACAAAACCACACCAACCAGGGAAGAGGTATGTAATGCAATACCTGCAAAAGCTGGGGATTTCTTTTGATGTCCTCTCCAGGAATGCTGGAGCCTCCCCAAATATGGCCACCAGCATGTAGAAGGAAGAAAGATTACTCCCTGTTCTAGTTTGTCTTTGTCCTGTCCCTTGGTCAGTTGCTACAGCACCCTCCAGCATGGTTGTGGAACCCCAAAGCCTCATGAATCCCATGAGCCTCAGCACAGCAACCTCCAGTGCTCCTGTGGTAAGACTGGGTTGCAGCTGGCATGCTCTGTGGAAGTGTGGCCAATCCCTGCTCATGGTACTCAGATGAGTAAGGCATAAGTGTGAATTGACTGAGTGGTCTTCATAACACATTATTAGTTGATCTTCTTGAGGGTTGAAAGGCTTTACAGAGAGATCTTGATGCACTGGATAGATGGGCTCAGGGCAACTGCAAGAGGTTCAACAAGGCAAAATGCTGGATCCTGTGCTTCGGTCACAACAACCCCATTCAGCTCTACAGGCTGGGAAAAGAGTGGCTTGGAAGCTGCTCAGCAGAAAGGGACTTGGGAATGTTGGTCAACCGCAGCTGAGCCTGAGCCAGCAGTGTGCCAGGTGGCCTCTTGGCCTGTATTGAGAATATTGTCACCAGCAGGACTAGGGAGAGGATTGTCCATCTATATTTGGCACTGGTGGACCCACACCTCAAATCCTGTGTTCAGTTTTGGGCCTCTCACTTCAAAAAGGACATTGAGGTTCTGGAGCATGTCCAGAGAAGGGCAAGAGAGCTGGTGAAGGGTACAGAGCACAAGTCTTACCAGCAGCAGCTGGAGAAGCTGGGGTTGCTTAGTCTGGAAAAGAAGCTGAGGGGAGACCTTATTGCTCTCTACATCTACCTGAAAGGAGGTTGTAGTGCAGTGAGAGTCAGTCTCTTCTGCCATGTCTCAAGTGAAAAGGCAAGAGGAAATTGCCTAAACTTGCACTAGAGGAGGTTCACATTAGATAGTAGAAAATATTTTTTCTCTGAAAGACTGGTTAGACATTGGAATAAGTTGCCCAGAAAGGTGATGGAATCTGCCTCTGAAAGCATTCAAGGAGCATCTGGATGTAGCACCTGGGGATATCGTTTAGGGGTGATTATGGTGATGCTGTCCTTGGACTAGATGTTCTTTTGTGTCTCTTCCAACCTTGATGAACCTGTGGGATGATCTTGTATGATTATTTCTTGTGTCTTTCCCAGCCCATGGTTTGTGTCTTATCTGTGCAGCCCTACATACAACCTGTACATTCCATATATATGTAGGCTGGTTTCCCCTGGCTCCACCCACTGTCTCCAGCAGAAGCATAAGGCTTCATTTGGTTGTTCTCTATAAGAGAGCATACCCATTTGCTAGCAAACATCAGACAAAATGCCTTGGATTCTCATGGCAGTGGACAGTAGAAGTTGAAAGACTGACCATGGCAGGGTATAGACAAGTGTATTTTTTATTGGCAGAAAGTGAACAGACTTTAACAAATATTAAAATTAGATGCTCTCCTTCAAGGCTAAGGCATAGTACTTCTGTAGCAACCCTAGAATCTTAAGGTTTGTAAATAGATCAAAATATCATTGAAGGCCAGCTTCTCTGTCACTTTTCAAAAGGCTAAATTCATTAAAAAGATGGTTGCTGAAAGTGGTGACAAGTGGAATGACATTGTATTGTTCAAAGTGCCACATTTCATATATGGGACAGTGTGGCAGTTTTATCTTGGAAGAGCTTCTTTGATGAACTTTATAGTTCACTGATCAGGCATAGCAGTCTCCTACCTGTGGATTGTTTGCACATTGCAGAGCTTAATTCATTGGGCTTTCTGGTTTAGATTCTAGCCCAATATTGCTAGTAAAAGCAGCTAGTGAACATAATACAAGGTTATAGCTGGGCTGAGGTGTGCTTGCTTTCATAAACTGACATTTGGAAATAAGTACTTAAGTCTGTATTTCTGTAGAAGTACAGCTCTAAATAAAAATGAACTGTGGCATTATATGCTATTATGGTAATAATGTGGCTGCTTTCAGGTAAGCATCAGGAAAATCCACCCTAATTTGTTTACATAAAGTGGTCATTTTTACAGCTACAGTATGGATTTTAAAGTTACAAAATATTAAGTTAAAATTTTAATGCTTTTAATCCTGTCATAACCTTAGCTAGACTGAATATAAAGGTGTTATTTTCCGATAACTGTAGTCTGCATAGTGTACAACCATTTGAAATTTATGTGCAGCAAGCAGCACTGCAATTACAGTGTGCACAGCAGGGACTTTATACTGCAGAATGCTGGTGATATATGAGAGCTGTGTAATAACTTGCATTTCTTAAACAATATGCAAAAGACATCTCTTCGAAGCACTCAGAACTTTTAAACATCGGTCAGTGCAGTCATGTTTTCATTCATTGGTGCTTCTTGGAAAACACCTCATAGCCTTGCTGAGAGTATGGCAACATTAGCAATAAGGCACCTCAGCTTTCATCACTGCTGTTATGGCACAGCCTTGGGTGCTTGGACTCATCAGATAAAGATCAAAAGAAGCTCTCCACACACTGGCAATTTGTTTCAGGCATTCTGCAAACAGTTGTGTCAAGTCCCAGGCTTCAGTTCAAAAAGCCCTCAAGTATGTGCTTCATTTTAAGCATACAACTAGCACAGCCCTTAATGCTTTCCTGAGCTGAGTGAGTGTTGACTCAGTAACCACTGATTTTTAATAGAGAAGGCAATGTTCATTTAGAAGTGCCTTTGGCCCTGATGCTTGTATGTATGATTTTGAAACGGAAGGTGCTCTTAGACCACAGGTTAGACCACAGGAGATTCACAGCCTGCCACAGGTGATGCTCAGTGTTGCACAGGTATTCTGTCTTCATTGCAATGCCATCTGTCAAGAAGAGTACCCCATATAATACTTTTGTTACTTTGAAAGGCAATAAATTGTATCTTCAAAAAGATGCTGAGGTGTTGGAAGTAGCTGTCTAAAATGATTGATGTTGGCAATCATACAGATGGAGAGACCTCAGTCCTGGTCAAGTCCTCTGTCCAGTGAATTCTCATGCCTTTGGGGACAGAAATGGACACAGCTCCAGGAAAGATGATGTGGGAAGAACACCAAAGAGCCCTGTGGCATACTCTTGTCTGTATGCTTGATGTCAATACTAGCAAGTTAGCTATCACTGCAAAGAGAGATAGCTAGGTGTGTGATCCTACAGATCAGTTCATCACAGAGCCATCATTTGGTGTCAGTTTATCATCGCCACTATAGAAGTGTGTCATTCATTTTTCTGAATGTCATCAGAAACTCAGCAAAGAGTCCTACCAAAAATACGTTGTGGATGTATAGTGAGGAACTATGGGAAAAAAAGATTTGGAAAGCGGTTGGGGTTTCTTCAATTGCTTTTTCAAAATTTCTTGATTTAAGATATGACAAATTAGAAAAAATAGAAATATTTTATTGTCTATAGCTTTCATTAATTTTTAAAGGAATGAGTCAAAGAAATTGCTGAACAGAACCAGTAGCAGAGGTTATATGATGAGATCTAAGAGCCATTTTAATATTTGATGAGATCAAAAGGTTCTCATCACTAGCTGTCTTTTAATGGCACTTGCCCTTTGTCTGGGTCTATGTGGCTACTTGTTTCTAAGGGACTAACTTTTCTGACTTTCTAATGAAATACTTCACAAGACAGGGTAAAAGTGGTAGTTTGAAAGTGTTTGGTTGCCATGTCTGTTTAGTTTATGATAAGATAGGAAACTGTGTGTTTCCATCTCAGCATGTTGCTGTCTTCAGACTCTCCACATCAGATCATCAATGATCTGAGATGATTCTCAGTCAAAGCTGGTGAAAAATACCAAAGCACAGAGCCTTATAGCAACTCTGTCTGCAAGAGAGATAAACTGTAACACAGAGAAAAACGGGCCAAATTGAGAAAAGCACCAAAAAATGTGTATCCCTTCTCTGTCAATGAAGTGCACAGGAATTGGATCCCCTTTTGAATGGCTCTGAAACCTGTGCACAGCAACCTGCATTGAGTCAGAAGCAAATCCACAAGGTAGCCAGGAACTGAAATTAGGAGCTTTGCCTTTTATTCAGCAACCCATCAAGAAACACTCCTCCATTGCTCTCATGATGATTGTCCCACTCTGCTCTGCACTAGAGCAGCCTCACGCTGAATATTGTGTGCAGTTTTGGGGGCTGCAATATAGGAAAGATATTAAGCTCTTAGAGAGCATCCAAAGGAGGGCAACATGACGCAGACCTGATAGGTAAGAAGGAGTGGTCCACTGTGCGTGAGGGTTAGAGCAAAATGGCCATTTATTCTGAGGGAGCATGGGCTTTTATAGGGTCAGTTAGGGACGGTTCTAGAAAGTGGGCGTGGTTAAGGGAGGAGCTTCATAGGTCTGCGACATATAAGGGAAAAATGGGACAGGCTTCACCATATAAGGCAAGGAGTAGGAGAGGCAAAGGAGAGG
>WBMV01000895.1:208977-240927 GCA_013396655.1 Campylorhamphus procurvoides
GTGGTTGGGCACTGGAACAGGCTCCCCGGGAAAGTGGTCACAGCACATGGCAGAGTTCAAGATGCATTTGTATGATACTCTCAGTCACATGGTTTGACTGTTGGGGATGGTCCTGTGCAGGGCTAAGTGTTGGACTTGATGATCTTATGGGTCCCTTCCAGCTCAGCATATTATTTGTGATTCTGTGAAGTCTATGAAAGTTTTAGCATGACTATCTATGTCTGTGAAGTCAGTAGTGAGCATGGACTTGTGATGCTACACAGAACAGGGTTGAGCTCTCACAGCCGTAGCTGTGTTTTGTATGCTATGCTAACACTGAGTTATTGACAAATAACTGGAAATGGTTGTTCTGTGGGATTTAGAAATAATGTGAGCCCTGATTGAACTTCTTTTGTGTTTTGCTTCCATTTGCTTTTTCAACATGAGAACAAGGAGGGCATTATGTATACAAGAAATATAAAATCCCACAAGGAAAAATGATATTTTGAATTGACAGCATCCTGAAGGTGCAAATGTGGTTTCATAACTAAATATATTTTCAGACAGGAAAATGAGTTAATCAAAGCTAAATGTCCTTGAAAAAAAGCTTTCTTTTTTTTTCCCCTTTTCTATTTTTTTTAAATCTTCCTTGGAAATATTCTTATATTCCCAGCTGTCATGATGCAAAAGTAGTTAGCATATCTGTGTATCTACATCAGAATATGTCAGCAGTCACACAATTTTAAAAGAACTTTCTTTATTGATGTGATCTAGTCAGAATGGTACATGCCAGGAGCAATAAATTGTTTAGAACCTGGAAATAAGAGGGTTTTAAAATTTAAATTAAATTTAGGGAACCCAAATTTAAGGACATGTAGTATTCTGGGGAAAATTGAAAATGTCATTAAAGCTTTTAGAAGGGCATTCATTCAGTGAAGGTCCCATACAACATAAGTCAAATTGGGGCAGAGTCCATGTCTTAAAAGGTGTACATTATCAGTGAAGTACATCCAGAGGACTGAATTTTTTTGAAAAAAAGCTGTGTTGGACTGAGTAGTTAGGGTGGAACAAAATAATTTGATGCATTAATTGTGGAACTTATCAACAGAAAATAGGATTGCTTTAATTCAGTTCAAACTGGGATATTAAACCATACATGCAGTCATGCAGCCAGACCGCTGTATTTTTATGAATTTCAGTCATTGTCACTGAGTTTCTAGGAGAATCATTCAGTGAAGATTTCATTTAATAAATCTTTTTTAGTTTCTTGAGTTTAAAATGGTGAGTAAAATCGGTCTAATTTGAAGTTGGTTGGTAGTGTAATATAGACATTCTTGTTCCTTGGATAGGGTATGCCAGGTAAACATTAGATTGAACTTCAAAATGTCTTTTGAGATTTTGTTGAGAAACCTAATGTGGTACTGTTTGCTGCTGGCGGGAGAGGAGTTTGGACCATGAATTCTGTTCTTCAAAGCTCCTCAAAGTGAATGTTACCAAATAAAAAAAAAAGAAATCATGGATTCTTCTTGTTTAGTGTCTTAACACTTCCTTATGAGGGTCTGGAGGAAATATTTCTGACTCTTTCGTTTGTTTTTCTCAGGTTGGGGGTCACACCATGCTGCCCATTCGTTGGATGCCTCCAGAGAGTATAATGTACAGGAAGTTCACCACAGAAAGCGATGTCTGGAGCCTGGGAGTTGTTTTATGGGAAATCTTTACTTACGGCAAACAGCCGTGGTATCAGCTCTCAAACAATGAGGTGTGTGTAATACATTCTCAAACTGCGTTAGGAAAGCTGTCATGTTAATTGTTGGTGTTGCTTCTCTGGAGAAGGGACAGCAACAAATTTATTTAATAAAGGCAAATATCAGGTATTTATTGTGCTGTCATGAACCATGTGGTTGAATTTCTTCCTTTTTCCCCTTTTCTCCCATGAGTGGATGAAAGGCAGACAAGCAGAACTAGAACAGTTAGAATGTAACTTTTTGCTTTGTACAGGATACGGTCTACTCTGGGTGTTGAGAAAGACGGTGTAGCAATATAAAGGACCTTGGCTATCTCCTGAACAGGTGTATGATACATGGTCTTGTTGCAGAGTGGCTGTCTGTAACTATTCTTGAATAGATTGAAACAATCTAGGTATTTCCAGGTAGTCACAAATAACAGGTTGAAAATTTAACCTCCTTCTGAGATGAGGAGAGGTTGATAGATGGATAGAGAAAGAAGGTATGGGATTAATTTCTAGCTTTCTAGCTATCATTCCCTTATGTGTGAAAGGGGAAGCATGGGTGAACTTAATATGAGTGAAGTTACTGCTCCATGACCACTTGCATTACAGTTATTTTTCCGGAGTGCATCATGCTGCTCATGCATCTGCCTGGAATGCAACCCTTCACAGAGCAGGCTGCATGACTGCCACCAGTGAGGCTGCAGTGGTGATTAAAGTTAACTCTTGCATGGATGAACTCTGCATAGTTGGCAAAACTGTGCTGATCCTTTCCCTGTGATTTCTCATAGGTGATTGAATGCATCACTCAGGGCCGAGTCCTGCAGCGACCTCGCACATGCCCAAAGGAAGTGTATGACTTGATGCTGGGCTGTTGGCAACGGGAGCCTCACATGAGGCTTAACATCAAAGAAATCCATTCCCTCCTTCAGAATTTGGCCAAGGCATCTCCAGTCTACTTGGATATTTTAGGCTAAAGCCTCCTAGCATTTCTTCTGGGCTGAAGGAATGAATGTGTTCAACTGCCGCTGAACTCCATTAAAATGTGTTCTTAACTTTGACAGTATTAATGACAAAGTTGCGGAGAAGCTTTCAAAGGGCAAGCAATGTGCACTTCTCCATCTGTAGACACAGTATTGACTTTTTAGACATTACTAAGATGTATCTTCTCTCTCTCTCAGTTTCTATCTTTTTTTTTCTTCTCTCCTGTCTTTCTAATCAATTTGGCTTCTGCATTATTGTAACTCTGCATAGACAAAGGCCTTAAAAACCTGATCTGTTATATCAGCAGACTCTTCAGTTTGCCCTCCACAACTAACAATGCCTTGTTGTATTCATGCCTTTGATGTGGATGAAAAAAAGGGAAAATATATTTGACTAAAACTTTGTGATTTCTGCAGTACAGCTACTGGGAGTTTCTATGGATTCACCTCATTTTTTTGCTTCGGCTTGTGGGTGGAAAAAGAAGACTGGTGTTTTTACATGAAGAATGTTTTTTGCAGAGATAAAGCCAGATGGAATGAAGACATTCTTGTGTGATACACTGTCTGGAGGAACTTGAGAATCAGGTGGCATCCAACCCTACAAGAAAACACTGAAATTATTTGATGGAAGGCAAGAGGGGATCTAGCAATTTCCCTGAAGAGTCTTTCTGAGGACTAAAAGGATTGTTTAAGGAGGTGCTTTGCCAGCACCATTCATTTGCAGAATCAAGTAAAATGGAAAAAGATGCTGCCTGCACTGCACGCAATTGTGTTACAACATGATAAACTAAACACATACCCTTATTTTCTGTTCTGGTAGGATATTGTCATGCCACTGGTGTAAAAATGTTCTCCAGCTAGTCTTTTTTAGTAAAGGCTGAGGCTAGACTTACTTATGTACAGTATTAATTTCAGGATCATATGCTGAAACTAAGGATTTTGATAAGATAGGACGAGCTATAGATGCTGTGGCAGATGTATCCTATACTGTGCTTGTCCAGCAGCATATTACTTCCTTCCTTAATCCCTTTTTTTTTAACCATGCCAGTTAAACTGTGCATGGTCTTTGTTGATTAATGCCCTTTGTGCAGAAACGATCACTCATCTTGTAGTACACCCTAGTAGGCATAGCAAACTCATAACAATATAACTTATATTTCATTAGAAGAGGCTAATGGAGGACATTAGCCGTGTTTAAATGCCTTTACAATGTTACAGATACTATAGGCTGATATAACATGAATAATCTAAAGCACGGAGATCACTGGTTATGTTTGAGACATAGCAGGGGATAAAGATCTCTGGAGAAAACAAATTACTCTGTGGTTATGGCTTGCTATTCAGAGTGCAAATATCCTGAGCTCAGCGCCATGTTTGTATTGGTACTATTGCTGTCATTACCAATATTCACACTTTCTTAAATAATTTATTTTTGTTTGGATTGGAATTATATGTGTACATCTGCATGGCCACTGTGTTGATGACAGCTGCATGGGCATACCTGTTGTTTTTCAAACTAGAAGTTGACAATTTGAAATTTAGAGTTAGGATTATTTTTAATATGAATTCTTACAAATGAAAACCTACCTTACCTATTCCTCAAGACTTTTGCCTCCCTCTGTGAGGGGGCGTTATTGCAAAAAAGTGATCTTTCTTTCCATTTTCTCTTTTTATTATTTCTTATTGATATGAGCCAGATCAAAATAGTTCATCTTCGTGTTGGGGATATTTTATTTAATAAATTAAGCATTTTATTTTTGTAAGTGTTCCCATAGCACATTTAATATATAATTTGCTTGCATGTATTATTTATTGATGCACTTTAAGTTTTTCCTTCCGAAGCTTTTAGAGCTAGCTTATAAAGATTCTGAACATTTTCAGAAGAAAACAGTTCACTGGACACTGATGAAGTTTTACCCTTCTCAATGTCATTGAAAAGGCAGCATTACAAATAAACATGACAGTGTAACTATAAAGCCATACTCAGTATTTCTTTAATAAACTAGATGTTATTTCTTAACCGCTACTGAACTGGAAACATAAAAAGCCAGAGGAAGATTCCTACAAAATGGGCCTTAAGATTTTATCTAGACTGTCTTGGAAGTTCTCACAGAAAACTAGATAAAGACTGAGCATCCAGTGAAACCCATTCTCTTGAGAATATGAATGTTGTGTTTTAAGGGAATTTGACATTTATTTGTTATTTTCAAAATAACAGTGGTGGAAAAGAAAGATATCAAAGTCCTCTCTTACTGTGCAGTGGGAGGAAGGTGCAGGTGGTGAAGGGGGCTGCTAAGTTTCTACCTGCATATTCTGTCTTAGTTTCTTATGAGCTGAAAAAAAAGGCATCTGAGATGATGCTTCTACTGGGAACAGGCTCCAGCCCAAAAGCAAGCAGGTGTGTTTTGCAAGCACTGAAAGAATGTATACCAAAAATAACCACAAACCCCTGAAAATGTGCTTAGTGGCATTTCTTTTTGATTTACTAGTGAGAATTTTAGAGTAATTTCAGAAAATAAATAGTATTGAAATGCAGTGTGCAATAACATAGCAGTACATTAAACTTCTAAAGGACCAAATGTTCTACAGAGCCACCAGTATGGATAACTTTGACCTATATCATTAATGTTCTTAATAGTGCATAAAATGTATAATCACAGTGAAAAGCTATAAACTGTAGCTATACATAGTTTGCATTTGTTCAGGAACAGGTGGGTAAGTGTAGCAGAATGAGCAGAGAAGAGGAACAAATATGTTCAAATCACAATGAAGAGTGACTATATGTGCATATTCATCATACTTGCACTGTCAGGTAAATCGTGTACACAGTAAATATGACAATCAGGCTCATTTAAAAAGTCTTTCTGGACTGTGCTATGAACCGATCATATATATATAATATATATAATATATGTGTGTTTGCATATGGCATATATATATACACACATAGCATATACATGTATGCTTATGTCTGTTGTATTTTATTTATATATGTGCAGACATGCATGCACATTATGTATGGGCTGTGTGTATATGTATAGATTTACATACTCCTATGTTATTACAAATGATGATTAGAGTGCTATTAATAAATTGATAAAATCTGCTGAGTAACCAAATTTTTTTTTCTTTTGGTATTTCTTTTTCTATGTTTGTAAGATTCAACTTTCTAACTGGTGTGCAGCAGAGGCAGTGCTAGAATGCCAGAGATACAACAACAAGCACTTTTCTTCCCCAGATGATTGCATAAAAACATTTCGTCCATCCCCATCTCACTTGTTAATTTCTCACAATGAAATGAACAGACAAGCTTCCACGCTCAGAAAACAGAGTTTGTTTTACTGTCATTTCTGGGTTTGTGCTACTGCAGCTCCATTAGCATTTTATACTTGTCTGCAGTAATAAAATAATCAATAAAATATTTCTACAAATGAGCTGGACTATTCAAACTGCAACATGACTTGTAGAACAAGAATGCCAACATTCTGGAGTAATAATAGTAGCATTTGCTGCACTCTGTCCTTCACTCTCAGTAGATCCACAGAACTTAGATCTGGCCATGGAGAACACATACTTGTAAAGCAACAGCACTTCATGATACCTGATGGACTGTACCCTTTTTAAAAGGACTGCATTCATTTTGACCAATATATCTATATATTTTCTGCAGTAATAAGTAATTCTTTTTTTTAATCTTTTTTTTTGTCCTTTCTTGCTATATCTTTATCACTTTCCTTCTTTCTCTTTTTCTGTCCTTCTTTTTCTCCTTCTTTCCTTTTCCTTTTTTTCCTTTTCTTTCTCTCTTTTTCTTGCACTGTACCTTCCCCACCTTTATAAGAGATTGTGGTTGATGTAGACTTTTACAAAATACTTTAAAAAGAAGTAACCCAATAAAGTTATTAGGTCACTGGATGACTAAGGTAAAATGCATATGTGCTAGAACAAGTCCATGTTTGGGTTGTTGCAGCCTGTAACTGAATTTCAAATACTGCTATAAAATGTGAATGAGAGGAGTGGGGAGGGACTGGGGATCAAGTCAAGATTTCTAATCAGAGATCAAGGTTTTGATAGCACAGGAAGTTGTATTTTCTTTTTGTGAGAGCTGGGATGAACCACTGCTGCTTTGAATAACTAGTCCTTTAGAGCCTTAGTTAAAACACCTTTATTTGTGTTGGGTGGGGGGATGTGCTACATTCATCACAAATATGAAGCAAAAAAAAAAAAAAAAAAGGCTACGTGTTGCAGGGAAAACACTGTGAAATTCACAATGGTAACCAAGTGACTATTTTGCCATCTTTTAAACATATGTCTCAGGAGAAGAAATGGGAAATGATGGGTGTGTTATTTTTCTGTCTATGCATTCTGGACAAGGTCTGTGGGGATTTTTTGTTTGCTTGTACAAGGTTCTGAGTGATGACCGGCTGATGTTTTATAAATACTGAATACTTCAAGCAAGGATTATAGAAGCTGCTAGTAGTGAGGCCGTTGATTGGAATATGTGAGAAAACAGAGAAAAAATCAAATCTTTCCAGAGGCCTATTTCTTGCAGCTGATATGTATCTTTCTATAACTTAAAGAAAAGCAGCTAAGAATGTTTTATATACAAATAATTTAATTCATTGATGTTTAATTGAATCACCAATAGAGAGAGAATCAATTAATTATGAAATATTTGTCCCAGCCCTGCTCTCCACCTATACGTTATGTATATATATTTCTAGATATCACTCTCTTTGTCACTTAAGGTAAAGAGGAAGATATCTACATACAAATACAAATCTCTATATTGTCACGAAACTGTGACCTGGTGTGTAGAGCTATCTTTCTCCTTTCTTTTTTCCTTTTCTTTTATTTAGTGTGATGTCTCTGTGGAAATATTTAGTGGTTCTTGTTTTGCAGTTCGTTACAAGTAGTCATTGCTTTAAAACTTTCATTGCATCTTGGCTGATTTCAAAGTGATGCCTAGGTATCAGTGTTAAAAGTTTTGTTTGTGAATCATGTGATCAGCTTCTCTCAACATGACATGAAAAGTCTCTTGTATTACAGTGTATTTAATAAAAATGATGTCTTACAATAAACAATGTCATCCAAAAGAAAGATAAAATGGTTACTTTAAAACACTGACAATTTCATGAAGTGTTCTGTGCTATTTTCTGTTGTTTGAATGTCTTTTTTTATGTCCATTATTTTAAAAAAAGATGAAATTAAGGAAAAATTTGTATGCTTATAAACATGGCATGTTTGCCCTCTAAAACTCTCAAGAAAATAAAGGTCACTAACTTGTAGTTCATGAAAGAGGAGACCCCTAGTAACAGGACAAAGGAAGAGTCAATCTGATGGCAGACTCATTTTTTTTAGTCTTTGTTTTCCACATGAACATCCTATTTGAATGCTTATTCATCTGGGCAGCTGGCAACAAATCCCAGTTTACCTTCTAGAGGAAGCAGGTCTTCAGGTTTTTTCTGACTCCTAAAGGTGTCCCTAGAACCACGGCCATGTTAAAAAAGTAGTTTGTTCTTTTTAATTTGTGTCAGTCTAGAATGAATGTATTGTGAACAAATATAGCATTAAGTTCTTAGAGAACATAATTAAGATGCATAATGTGAAGTGTTTAGACATCCATAGGAAGGTTCAACAACTTGATTAAAGATCCCTCCACAAGCTGCTGATCTAAACTAAGCCCTTCAAGGTCAGAAGAATACAATATAAGAGCTACTTTATGAATGCATGTGCTTCCTTCTGCCAAGAGACCTCTCCAAGATAGACCCCACTATAAGCACTCAAAAAGTCAAAAGAAAATAAATCACTGAGAAGAAGCCTCAGCAAAAAAATCTGTTCAAAACTGAAAATATGGTTGAACCACACTAAAATATTCGTTGGCTGTTCATATTCATATTAGAAATGCCTTATCTGCTTTCATGGTAAAATCTGGATGCCCTCTGGACAAAATGAGTTGTTGCCATTCTAATATGAAACACCTTGCTGCAGGCAACTGGTTGCAATGAAATACGTTTGTCAGCAGCAAGAGCTTCAGAAACCTCCAGCACTGAGCCTGTGTACACATCACCCAGCAGTCCCAGGAGCATGGGCACAACAGTTGCACACCCTCCCTACTATTCTCTTTCCCTGCAGATTTTTAAGGCTAAGGGCATGTAGCTGCAGCAGGGATGGGAAATTGCCATTCGTCATGGCTGCTTTGTGCCACAAGACACAAAGCCACGTGACCCAGCAGGACCCATGGGCCCTCTCAGCAGTAAACTCAGAATTTTTGCAGCATTGCAACAGGGCAGGTAGGTACCTCTCCTGTGCAGCCCTCTCAAGACTCCAGTTTGAGTTTCCCCAGCAGCCATCCTGCTTACCCTCAGAGTCCTACAGCTCCCACATGGGCCCTTGGGCAGGCAAGGGGTGTTGATACATGGACGCCCTGCTCATCTCTGGTAGAGAGAGGAATGTTTTGTGTGTTCTGCCTTACCCACCTGGGTGTGTGTGGCCCTGCAGTGTGCACAAATCAGAGTTTCAGTTTAAAAGCAATAACTGATGCCATTTTTATTGCCTTCTGTTCCCTAAAACTGTAAGGGTAAGGGTGCAGTTCAGGTGGCACAGGAGGCTTGGGGAAGACTAGTGAGGCTGATAAGCTTCCTGATGCACCCAAAACATGTCAGACTTGGTATCCTGTGTAAGGTCACTTGTGCATAGCTCAGCAATAGCCTTCAGCATCCAAAGACCTGTCAGCTTACCTGTGCCTGCCCCCTGCATGAAATCTATGGACAGTTGTGAAGCACAAACAGGTCAGCAAGCAACATGCAACACAACTCCTGCACCTGCTTCTGCTGTGTCTCAACAAACTTCCACAATTTATTTCATGATATAGAAGTCTTTGTGTTAAACACTTCATATAACTGGACAATCATCTTGATCACTGTATTGCTTTAAAAGTGATTCTCAGTGCCTATTGATTACTCCCATTAGTATTTTTAATGGCTATAGTTTTTGGGATTTTTTTGAACAGTGAGAAAGTTTATGTTATGAAAAAGACTTAAGGCCTTATAAAGGAGGAAAAAAAACCAAACCAACAAACTCTTGGATGTACTTAGGACAGGGTTTGGTAGGTTCTACTAAATTGGCTCACAGGTTTGCTTACCAAAGCAGCTTATTAGTATTTGTCATAAACCATTGGTTCTGGGCAAGACTTCATGCAAGAAAGAAAAATATTTGAAGTAATCACCTGAAGAAATACCCAATTCATTTCTATGCTAAGAGCCCTATGCTTCAACCTCTTGAGCAAGGACTGATCTGGATAAAAGAGTTCCTTCAGCAGCTCATGCCTTTTGAGACCTGAAGATTTTCGGCATCAGATCTATTTTTATCAGTGATGCAATGAAGAATCTTAATAAAAAAGACCATAGGAAGAACAACAGTGAAGTGGAAAGACAATTACTTTCTTGAACGGATAACCACATCATGCAAATAAATGTACTATCACAGGTTATAACAATTTCAGCTGAAACTCAGCCTAGACCACAGATTAATAAGAATGCTCAGAACAGAAAACTTGTGCTCCTTCTGGCTGGAGTTTGTATTAAATTTAATACAAGGGAAGTAAAGATTAATGGGAAAGATCAGAGAGTAAGTGAGCAAAACCTTGTTTAAAATGTGCTGTAGATGTTAGATAGGTAGTTTTGCTGTCCCAGTGTCTGACAAATAAAACAGCTACTTGGCAAAATATTTACACATATTTTGGGCATTTCCAATGTAGAAGATGTTTCTAGGCTTAGCAGTTCTTTGTTATGATACAGTGACTGCTAGTTGCGTGGAGGATCCAGATCTGCCACTTTATTATCCTAATTTTTGCTTTTTTCCTCTGAAACAGTTAATTTAAGTACATAAAAAGTGATACTGCTGTTTAGTGTGTTACAGCATGAACAGAACCAACTTCAGTGTTCATTACCTGAGTTCTGCAGCTAGCTCAGTTGGAAACTGTTGAGAATGACTAACTAATCTATTAGGAATTAGCAGAGAATGGGAATATTTATTGACACAGGTAACTCCCAGGGTAGGCTCCTGCTCAGGGTAATCCAAGTCACTTTTCAGAAAGTTGAGACTGTAGCAGTAATGACAAGGCATTTATCACCTTCACAGTCTGAAACCAACTTATGCCTGATTTATGATAGCTGATCAAAAAGGCGGGGGGGGCGGGGGGGGGAAGGGAAAAAAAATCCTCTCTCTAGTGCTTTTCTGTTGACCTTCCAGCCAATGCTACTGTCCCTGGACCTGGGTAACATTTAAATTTAAGCCCTTTTCTTCCCCAGCATGCATTGCTGGGTCAAAACTTTCCAATCTGTCAGCGGTGTGCAACTTCACCCTTGAAGCAGATGGTTCCTTGCTAGTTGTTTTTGCATGTATAAGTGTCCTCTAATTTCTGTGCCCTGCAGAGATAGCAGATGCTCTCTATATGCATGAAGGTGGGTGAACAATATGTTTATTCCATGCAACAGAGAAGAGAAAAGAACTTGTCAGTGTGAGCCATCCCAGCCTACAAAGCTGATAGATGCTGAACTTGTGGTCTCAAACCCCTGAACAGTGCCAAGAGCCTGTGGTATCTGCTGATGAGCAACAGAATGAGAATGTCTGTTATCCTCCAACAGAGATATTTCCACCTTCAGTCATGGCCTGAAGTACATAAGGGATAGACCAGCTGCAGCACAGGTGTCCCACAGGAGAGAGCACAGCCTTAGTCCCCACTCTCCTGTGACTTCTGGGCACTGTCCTGGAAGTCGCTGTCCTCAAGTGCCTGAACTGATTTGGCTTCTGTATGTCCACATCCTGCCAGAGATGATGATTCCCTTTTACTGGCAAACACTAAGTCTAGTGCTGACAATAAGTCTCTGTCCTTCTGCAGTGAATTGGCACAGTCCTGTGGGATGCTTGTGAAGGTAGTTGTGGTGTATCTCCAGCATGAACAGGGTATATATGGCTGGTCAGCCTGAAGCCTCTAATCCTCCTTGGCTCTTTCCTGTGACCTCTGTATCATCCCAGACTGACACTGTACAGATGGAAGAAGGGACCAGCACACTTTCACTGAGGCAAGCAAAGGGCTGAGCATACAATGGTCTTGATCTTAGGTGAGTGGGAAAAGATGCCAATCACTCTGACGAGAATGACATGTGACACTGTGCACACAGATGCCCACACTCCCATATTCATGTGCTGCCATGGCATCAGAGCACCCAGCCACTGAGGTGGCTATGAGGGTTGTAGTGCTGCCTGTCTTAACGTACATAGGCTGGTGCTTGTTGCAAAGGGTTCATCTCCTCAGGAGTACACCCTCTGTTTTGGATGGACCTGCTGAGTGGAATCTGCCACTCATTTCCACTTGGGCAAACCGATGTTGTTTGATGGGCAGAAGGCTGATGACTGGTCTTGTCCCTGTATCTTGGTCTTGGCCATTTTTTTGGGTGCCTCGTGTGGCTGCTTGCCTTCCCCCCAGCTGGAGGTCTACTAGTGCAGAACTGGATGACTCCCAGCCCTGCATCAGGAGGGAGCAGCTCCCTGGCCTCACCTTCTTTCTGCAAGACATCTTCTAGCTTCTCCCTGGCATGGCAACTGATAAATCACTCAGTAGTGTAGCTCTGTAGTTTTAATGATGTTGATATTGAAACATCAGAACACCTGTCCTGGTTTTATTGCCTGAATTTAATCTATTCACAAAGGGAGGATTGATACAGCTTGTACCAGAGACCAATCAGCCCTTGAAGGTATAAGCAGGCACATCATCTTGCACTGTCTCATCCCAGTGACCCCCTGGATGGCAGCAACAGTATTTGTGTCTGTGTGGGACACACTACCACTGTGGTGGGAATGCCTGCTCAGCCTTGTGTGTTCCTGTAACTCTTGCTGTGGTTGGTTTTGAGAGCCAGCACACTCGTGCATAGACAAATCCACTGCCAGGGCCATGGCAGCGTAGTGCCAGGTGGGCAGAGGTGCAGCCTTGTGCTCCTCATGCAAGCCACTGCTTTTGCTGCTGCTGATGGCTGCTTCTAAAAAAGCTGATGGCTTTTTATTTGTTGTGCAATTTTTCTTTCAGCACTTCGCTTAGACTATTAAGAGCACTGTTGACATCTCCAGCTCCTATAATGAACATTTCAAGAAAAATCACAGTAAGGAACAGCAAGCCTTTAGGAGACAAAGTAAGACGAACATATGGATCTGATATCCCCTGATCTCCTCTCCCCCCTCCTCTCAGAATGTGGGAGTTTTGATGCAGAGTCTGTCTTCGAGTTCCTCTGAGCTCTTACACAAGAAAGTGTCTGCAAACAATCCATTATAAACTTAGGTGATCTCTTTCCACTTTTGGGTTGGGTTTTTTTTTCGGTTTGCGGTGTTTGGGGTTTTGTTTGTTTGTTTGTTTTGGGGTGGGGGTTGTTTGTTTTTTTGGGGGGGTTGTTTTTTGTTTATTTTTTTGTTTTTGTTTTTTGTTTTGTTGTTGTTGTGTTTGGTTTTGTTTTGTTTGTATTCTTTTCCCCCACTGCTTTGTGATTTGGGGAATTATATGGACAAATTTCATTAGCATCAGTTGTTTCTAGCAACCCAGAATATAAAGAGGCTTGGATGAAGGAAAGCAGGTGGAGACTAAACACAGTGTCTTCAATACCATAGAAGCCACTAAATAAATATGCACTTTGCTTGGGTTAAAATAACACACGTTGGCAGTATTTGTTGGGGTTTTTTTGCAGTGTGAGACTAATCGCTCAGGCAAGAGCTAGGGAATCCACAAGCTGTTACAGGGTGCTTTTGGCTCATCTTGTGTTGTACAACATCACAGATTTCCATGCTAGGCAACTATGAAAGGATCAGTGAAGTTTACGATATAAAACTGATAGTGCAGGTTACACTATTTTCCCAAGCTGTGCGAAATTCTACTGCACTATCATATACATTGCTTGGCGGTTATTTTTAGATTAGATTTGCTGCTAAATACCTATGTGAATGTGACTCAGGGCAGGGTCCAAAAATGGCTTTCCCAAGCTGGAATTGCACATGAAGCAAATTTGGCTGCCAGCTCTTTTTGGACAAAGGCAACATTCTCCTTAGAAAGGCAGAAATACAACCAATGAACATGATAATTCTTGATTTCAAGTCTGTGACATAAATATGCCAACCTAGGTCTCAGCACAATTAGCAGCATGCAGCTGCAGAACTGGTGGTGGTGGAGATTATAAAACCCAAAGAAGCAAAGGCTGTGCTATGAACAATGGGGATGTCTTCTTGGATCCTGCCCAGGGATCAAACCCTGCTGTTGTTTTGCCTTCCAGAGGTCAAACTCCAGTGTTTTCCACGGAATGAGTGTGACACCAAAAGACTTGGGAGGGATTAGATAACCTCATGCCAGACTAAGAAATCAAACCAGGGTCAGCCTGAAAAACCCTAAAATTGACAGTCTCTAGCCGTAAATTGAAATGGTAGCAAAGCTGTTCAACATAAAGTGAGAACAACAGTTATACTGAAAGACAGAAAAGTGTGCCTGGTATTACATTCATCTTTCTGGCAATTTGTTTTCCTGCCATATTACTGATGGCAATGAGCAACACTGTCAGATCAAGGTAACCTTTCCATGCTGTAATCATGCTCTTTAAAACACAGCAATGATTGAATCTATGTGGGCAGCCAGCATCTTGGAAACTCATGAAGCACAGATTTGTTGTGTTCTACCTTAAAAAGACACCTCCAGCTGTCACCTTGCCTCCATTCTCACCCTGCAGTGGCTGATGCGCCAGTGAGCAGGACACTCCACAGGAGACATACACATCAGATTGTTTTCAGTGAGGTTAATACTGGCCACCTTCATCTCACTGGTTACCTTAAGTTGAGTTTCTGTATCTTCCAGTTCTGCTCTAACTAAAGCCTTTGTCAAGAGAGAGGAGTGACCATGGTAGTGCCTCTTAAATAGCACAAATTCAACACACAGCAATATCTGTAAAATAAATACAATAGAGTACTACTTATAATGAGTTATTTTGCATTTGTTAGGTGGTAATTTCTGCAGAGGGCTGCAACTAATTCTTATTCATTCAACTAATGGAAAGTAATTCTTCAAATGGGAAATGCTCTGTACTTGGGAAGGAATGAAACATCACAGCTGAGTGATTAAAAACACAGAGCTCTGTCTTGTTAAAATAGTGTTGCTAATGAGGTTGCTCTTCATGGAGAAGCTGATTTAGCCATACTGGATGAGGCCCATACTTTCAGAGAAGTGCAGACTGTAAAGAGTTCTAACAAGGCTGGGTTTTATTTTGCAGGAGATCACGGTTGGTATTTCCCAGTTTCTGCAAGACCTCAGTAGATCAGGACACATGGCCAAAAGCCAGGCAGAGGAAGTTCAGCCATGTTCCCTTTCCTGAGATGGGAGGTATTAAAAGGCAACTAGAAAACTAGCACTATTCACTCAGCTGTGACACCAAGGCTTGAGACGTGATGCATTTCACACCAAGGCATGGGTCCTCCTGGCTTGGGCTGTACGTGTCATAGCTGAACCAGGCCACAAGGAAGAGCTCACAGAAAATGTCCATCTTTGTGCATCTCATAGGTCAGGAGAATAACTGTTTGCCTCAGAGGAAGGTACATGACTGAAGCGTTAAATGTCTTTTCCAGAAGATACTGTTACTGAGAAGGCAGTTAGTTTTCACTATGGAAGCTTTCCTACCTGGAACGAGGCATCTTTCCCAGGCAGAGTTTTGAGATGTTTCCCTGCATGCATTCCACAGGTTACTCCCCAGGCACAAGAGAGATAACACTCACAGATACAGCGCAAGGCCTTGGCAGCCCATGGGGCAGCTGAGAGGTAGGGAAATGATGATAAAGCCCAAGGATCGAATTAAAGCCTGGCCTTTTTGCCTTTGCTCTGAGGCCCAGTGCTGCCCATACAGTGCTGTTAGGAGCTATGAATTTTCAGTGTTCTAACCTCTGAAATAAACATTTTGCTCCCTTTCCACTGCTTGCCATTCTTGGAGAAATACCTGCAATTATTTTGCTCTACAATGGCCCAGTGCAGATTTTTCCAGCCTTGTTACTATGTGCTGGGAAGCCCTTGCATCCCACTCAATTGCCTCTGACATATTGAACCTTTCACTATAGAAGTACACAGTTCAAGTTCTTCTATTGTTTTGCTTAATTGAACCTTACGATTTTTTCTTTTAAAGAAGACTGTGTATCATGCTTTGGCACTTGTAGAGATCCTGATAAACTGATCTTCTGGTTCAGCGGTTTGCTGCTCGAGGTGACTCAAAGCAGGGGAAGAAAGGTTTGTATTGAATATCTACTGGGAAACTTTTTCCCTCTCTCTAGAAATAAGTGGTAACATTTGATGCAATCAATGAGACTTGCAAGAGATAAATTTACGTTCAGATGCTCCAGTGCCAGTCTGAATGATTTGGTTGAATGAGCATGTGGATGTTGTTCAACAAATTTTCTATTAATTTCCTCATTCCTCATTTAAGTATCTGCTGTGCTGAGCTAACACACACATATAAACTTGACATCCTGAAGACAGGATGATTTTCCTGACACTACATCGGAACCCAATTCTATTTGTTACACGTACAGTGATCAGCATTTACTATTGCATATGGTGCCACTGAACAAGCTCAGAGAGCCAGTACTGTAAGGACTCTGTCTCTTGCATCTTCATTGATGTCTGCCACAGCAGTATGCTCAGGAAAATCCTTCTCACGTGCTTATTCCTCACATTATTATAACAGTTCATGCAGTTAGGACCAGAGTTTGGTAGTTATATTCCAATAAAAACACTTATAAAAAGTATTTAAAATAAATTAATGCTTGAAAAAGGGTATCAGTGATACTTTTAAATATTGCCTTTAATTTGCTGTTGTTAAAAAATGCATTATTTTGAAGAAAAATAATGTCACTTCTCTGCAGCTGTCTAACAGAGACAAAAACCAATCAACCAACAAAAAAAACCCATCTACAAGAAATATAGTAGAACATAGCCGTGCTCTAGGAACAAACAATACACAGTTAAACAAAACAGAAGTGAATTGTTTCAACTGTATGCACAGAAGTAGAAATAGAAGAACTCATGCAGTCTTTCTAACATTTCATAACATGAAAGTTTACAGTATGTATTTAGTCTTCAAGAAAAGCAAACCATCCTTATGGTTAGGTGGCCAACAGGAGTTGCAGCTGGCCAGAAATGTGGGGGACAATAAAAAGAGTTTTTCAAATACATTAATGGAAAGAGGCAGTATAGAAATATTATTGTCCTGTTACAGGATGGAGATGGTCACCTCACAAAGAGGGACAGAGACAAGGCAGGGGTGTTTAATGCTTTCTTTGTCTCTGTCTTCAACATGGATGATGGACCAAGGGGGTCTCTGTGTCCTGAGCTGGANTGTCCTGAGCTGGAAGACCATGGGTGTGAGAATGGTCAACTCCCAGTCAGCACTGAAGTTGTGCAGGATCTGCTGCTGCAGATGGATCCCTACAAATATGAGGCTTGATGGGATTCATCCCAAAATCCTCAAAGAGCTACCTGACATCATCAGACAACCTCTCTCAATGATTTTTGAGTCATCTTGGGAATCTGTCAGATGTCCCAGCTGACTGAAAACTAGCAAATATTGTCCCAGTTTTGAAGAAGGGCCTTGGAAACTATAAGCCTGTCTCATTTCAGTGCCAGGTAAAGTTATGGAGAAGATTATTCTGGGAGGTATTGAAAGACACCTGAAAGACAAAGCTGTCACTGGTCACAGCCAGCACAGCCTCATGAGGGGAAAGTCCTGCTTATCAAACCTGATTTCCTTGTATGACAAGGTAACCCACCTACTTCAGCAAGGGAAGCCAGTTGATGTAATCCTTTTGGATTTCAGTAAAGCTTTCGATACTGTCTCTCACATGATCCTTCTGGACAGAATGTCCAGCACACAGGTGGATAAACACATCATGTGATGGGGGAGCAATTGGCTCATGGGCTGAGCACAGAGGGGAATGGTGAATGGGATAACATCAGACTGGTGACCTGCTACTACTGGGGTTCCACAGAGCTGCATCTTGTGCCCTGTGCCCTTCAACATCTTCATAAATTACTTGGACACTTGGACATGGAAGGGACATGGAGCAAGTTTGCAGATGACACAAAATTGGGAGGAGCTGTTGACACCCTTGAAAGCCAGGAGGCCCTGCAGGAAGACCTTGACAGATTAGAGGACTGGACAATCACCGACCATATGAAGTTCTGCATCAGGAAGTGCCGGATTCTGTATCTGGAATGGGGCAACCCCAGATGTTTGCAGACTGGGGAATGAGATACTGGAAAGCAGTGTCACGGAAAGGGACCTGGGGGTCCTGATGAATGGTAAGTTGAATATGAGTCAGCAGTGCCCTGGCAGCCAGGAGGGCCAACCCTGTCCTGGGGGGCATCAGGCAAAGCATCAGGCAAAGGTCGAGGGAGGGGATTGTCCTGCTCTGCTCTGCACTGGGGCAGCCTCACCNCAGGGGAGGTTTGGGTTGAATGTAAAAAAACGCTTTTCACCCTGAGAGTGGCTGGGCACTGGAACAGGCTCCCTGGGAAAGTGGTCACAGCACATGGCAGAGTTCAAGATGCATTTGTATGATACTCTCAGTCAGATGGTGTGACTGTTGGGGATGGTCCTGTGCAGGGCTAAGAGTTGGACTCAATGATCCTTGTGGGTCCATTCCAACTCGGCATATACTCTGATTCTTTGGTTCTGTGGTGGTCAGACAGTTTCTTAAGGCCTGGCAGAGCTTTCTTTTAAATCTGTGGAAATCTACTTGTCCTTTTCGGAGGGTTCTTAATCTGACTACTATGCATACAGTGCGTTCACACACCCTCTGACTGTAAAAAGCTCCCAATAAATATAAGGCTTCTGCCAAAGAGAAATACTGAGACGCTTTAGACATGAAAGTATGTCTCTCCATAATTCTGAGATAATGACCATTTTATCCCTCAGTTTCTCTTCATGCTCATCAGCCATGTAAGCACCAATGCAGGCAGGAATAAAGAAGTAACAAAAAACCTCTTTATATCCCTGAGAAAATCTTTATTTCTCAAATGCTGCTTGTATCTCAAATGGTACTGTAGAACTGAAGTCAATTCAAAGAAAGGCCACAAAGAAAATACAGGTTATGGCAGCAGCTGTCATGAAAGAAATATCTCAGTACATTAAATACCACTGATCCTGTCTGCAAAACACATAGCCTCTTTCAAAGGAAAATGGCATCTTGATGTTCATGTAGGCTGAGTTTGTTTCACTTCAGAAACACTGCTGAGCAAGAGCCTTGCTTATGCTTGTTGCTTTTGTGGTCTTCTTCCGTCTTCTTTGCTCATTTGTGTTGAGCTGGGTTTGGGGGCATAAATAAACACAAAAAGTACATGTAAGAGTGCATGATGAATTAGAAAAACCAGAGGAGGTAGATGCAGAAGAAGGAGATGTGACAGTGCATCTCAGCAGGACATACAAGATGAGTCAGGCAGAAAGGGAGAGAAACCTTAGCAACCTAAGGAAAATCTACCTGTAATGTCAAAAATCAAGTTTCTGTGAAGAGACACTTGATTGTCTTAACTGACTGGGAAGCTGCAGAATGTTTCACACTGTGCAGGTCACTTGTGTTCGAGCCAGCAAAAGGATGAAGAGTGTCTGTAGATAATGCTAACAGACTCAATCTGACACAGGCATTAGGCAACCACTTTATATGTTGCCTATTTTAGAAAGCCACCGTTCATGCTGTTAAATTATTTACACAGTGATAATATTCTGAATATGGAAATACTTGTGCTAAGAGTTCCCTTATTTTATGCACTACATATACATTACGTGCCACCTTCATTGTATTTAGCAACACCTAATTTATTCCCATTTGATCCTGGGAAGCTATCATTCGTCTTAGGCATATTAGCAATTGCCTCCTCTTTCCAAAAGCAGAGCTTCATGCAGAAATGCTGCAAGATACTGGGATATTTGCCATAACAATCACTGAAGAGTAATGAGCATGCAATCTTTAGAAACCATCCCTAGCAGGTTTGACAGAAGCATTGTGCTCTTTTAGTACAGTGACATGGTACTACAGTTCAGGACTGCACTGTCATTATAAACTGAAGCATGAGTAGATCCCTTTGCCATTCATACTGAGTAATAGTCCTGTTTACTGTATGGTGAAGGTGGTAGAGCAAAATTATTAGCAACTGGAAGTAAGAGCTTTTCTAAATTCCTTTACCCACAGCACCTAAAACAAAAAAATTGTGACACACCTCTGAAGCTATGAACAGGACAGCTCATCACTACCTTCGCATTAGACACACTAATTTAAACTAATGCTTCCTTTAAACCCTGATATATTTATTCCTGTTGTTTTTATGGTATCATTTGGTCCACTGATTTTGTTGATCTGTCTCTCCTGTCTCTCACCAGAAAATCAGGACGGATAGATAGAGGCAGAATAAGACCAATAGGAGCAGGGAGACATGGATGTCATGCACAGTTGAACACCCATTCTTAGAAAACAATACAATGCAAAACTGTACAGCCAGTTAGCACATTGACACCCAGATTGTACCACATTTTTGTCATATCTTTTGTCAAAGCATCCCCAACTTTTCTGACAATTTTATCTTTTTTCCAGCCCAGAACTGGCCTGGGGTTTCAAATACTGCTTTGCTGAATTAAATGGTGAAAAGGGAGGCAAAAGGCACATGTAAAAGAACTAACACAATTTAAAATTTTGTAGTGCTAACTAATTTTTCCTAGCTGTCATCAGAATATTAGTTTAGAACATTTCTGGAAATACTTTAGAAGAAAAAGAAATGAAAACTGAACTGAAGAGAAAACATTTGTTGTGGCTGCAGTGAGTGAAAATTTCCTACTGAAAAATCTGGTACACTGAGAAAACCTTTCTCAGGTAGTAACTGTATTTTCATCTTTGTGTGTTAGCTCCCTCTAATTAATGCCAGGGCTGTAATGGTTTGTGAAATCACCTTCAAGAGGACAGTGGCCCTTATTAAAATCTCAATGCTTTGTTCACAGCATCTGAAAACCTCACCAAAAAGACCAAGGTTAATACTAGATTAGCAGAAGCAGCAAGGTTTGATTGGTAATCTTAAGATTACCAGGCATATTACATAAATTCTTGCCAAGACCTTAATTATATTTTAAGACAATTGAAATATTTTCTTGTCTGTTTTGGCCCTTTGTTTTTATTTGCTCCTAAGGATATAGGAACAGCCTCAATTGATCTGCTCTATGTCAGTCAGAAATGTCTCTGTACAGAGAAGTATTTCTAATGGAAAATGCTAATTGAACAAAACAGCAAAATTATTCTGAGTATGCAATATTTGAAAAAAAAAAACAACTGAAAATAAACTATTTAAAAGAGTAATTAAATCCATAAAACCGACCAGACTGAATTTTCAGTTGCTTTTCACTAGAAAAATAGCCTAATAAATTTTGCAGAGATGCACAATTTTTCCAGAATCTTAATTCACAACCAAACAATTTTCTTCCTCACTTAAATGTTTCCAAAATATTTCAGCTTGATTGAATGAAGAAGGACTAGTAATGGACCAAGACTTTATAATATGGATCAAAGCAGACAACTTTGATTTTCTAAAGGATTTTGACATTAGTTGATTAGAAGAGCAATAAGGATGGTGAAGGGACTTGACCACAAGTCCTGTGAGGAGAGGCTGAGGGAGCTGGGGTTGTTCAGCCTGGAGAAGAGAAAGCTCAGGGGTGACCTCATCACTCTCTACAGCTACCTGAAAGGAGGTTGTAGCCAGGTTGGCATTGGTCTCTTCTCCCAGGCAACCAACAATAGGACAAGAGGGCATCGGCTTAAGCTCTGCCAGGGTAGGTTTAGGTTAGATATTAGGAAGAAATTCTCTACAGAGAGAGTAATCAGGCACTGGAGTGGCCTGCCTAGAGAGATGGTGGATTCTCTGTCCCTGGAGGTTTTCAAGATGAGACTGGAAGTGGCACTTAGTGCCATGATCTAGTAATCACAGTGGTGTTGGATCAAGGGTTGGACTTGATGATCTCAGACGTCTCTTCCTACCCAGTTGATTCTATGATTCTATTCTATGGTTACCAACAGCTTCTGAAATATGGTGCATTTCCCTGATTAGATTTTTTAAAATTACACTTTTTCAATAGCAAATGATACATTTAAGGAAGATTTCCTTTCTTCTAATGAAAACCTTGTTGACATTTTGGCGTACAATTCAACAACTACTGCATTCAAAATGCCTCAAAAAAATTGAGGAGTGCCAACACAGTCTTACTTTCTTTCATACACACTTCCATACTGTAGAGAGAAGAAAGTAGACCAAAACTAGACTGAAATATATTGTCTTACTCTGGTTTGGCATAAGGTGTGTGCTAAAGCCCAAGACCTTTTATTTTTGTATGTAAAGTGTGTAGATTTGTCCAAAGCTAAGGGAAGTCCCAAGGAATATTGCCAATGATCTGACTGGACTGATGAAGTCAAGCCTCAAATCAAACGAGACATTACTAATCAAAAAGGTATTTAAGGATGTTTTTGGTGTTTAATTGTATACCTGTAAGTATTTTGGAACTGTGGCATGTCACATAATTTCAGAATGAAATATTTTCCCCGTCATTTATTTTAAAACCCCACCACCATTAATTTACTTATTACTAATTTTAATTATTTCAAATTTTAATTTCAGCAAAATTTGGCATGTTTCCATCATGTGAAACCACACATATATACGCACATGTATGTAAATGTGTAAGTACTATTTAAATTTTTCTGGTCCTTGTGTGTATCCAGTATGTATTTAATGTAATGGCACAGGAAGAGTAAAGTATTCAGTTACATTTTAAAGTCAAATATAATTTATCAACTATGTTATATGAGCAAATATGTCTGCACGTATGTGTTTCTACATGAATAAATACAACAAGTTAGCAGTGACTTTTGTGGTCAGCAAACCGTGTCAACCTGTGATTTTGTATACAACTAAGCAAACTGCTTGCTGTCATGGGGGGCAAGAAGGGATAATTTTGTTAAATAATTAATTAACAGGATGAAAGTGTAACAAAGATACCAGAATTTCAAGGTCTCATTTGGAAATAATCTGTATTAGTGCTTTTGCTGATTACATTTAGATATAATTTCCAATACATTAGAGACTTTACTATGCCCTTCAGGAGCTAGGAATGCATCAATTCAAGGCATTTGGTTTTGAAAGTATTTTAAATATTACCAAGGAGACAATTTTCTTCCTGTCTGATGATGTCCTTCTGGCTCCAGTATCAAAATCGTTATGTGTTTTTTGTAGCCATAAAGCCATATCAGCATGCCTCATCCTTCACAAATGCAAGTTAAACTTCACTTGTGATTAAATTTGAATGAAAGGATATCACTAATTTCTAACAAACTTGATGGATGTCTGTCTTTGTTGTGATGCCTATAGAAATTTAATCTCTTAACAATTGAATCACTCTACATAAACATGCTAATATGTGGGGGAACTTCACGGGATGTGAAGAAGAAAAGCATATTCTCCATTGCACAAAGGCCCTGAAGCAAAGTGTAGCCAGATGATGTACTAAACCATGAGATTATTTTTCAAATGAGACAAACAGCCTTCAGACTATGTTCTACCATTTTTAGAATATTGTTTCACAGAGGTTCAACAGGGACTTGTGGCCCATTCAGCGTGGATCTGGAGCAAAGCCACACTCAGGTGCATGTGTGGCTCCACAAAGGTGAGTACCAGCTACCAGGCTTTTGTAACAATGAGTTTGGAAAATAGCAACCTTTGAAACATTCATCTTTTTGGCAGTAAATCAGTCAGGACACTGAAACCTCAAGGATCAGCTCCAGAAACAAATAAACAAAAATGCTGAAAATCAAGTACTATGTACTACTGCATTGTGCCACTCCTGATGTGTATGGGAGGCCACATATTAAGCCTTTCTCAGACATCTGTCCTGCTCCTGGGCCTGAAGCTGTCCTTGAGGCTACCATTGCAATAAAATTGGAGTGGGAAACACACAGTCAGCTCTGGTGTAAAACAACTTATGATGTGAGAAACAAATTATGAAGTTTAAGGCCAGAAGGGACAATTAGATCATCTAGTTTGACCTCGTGTATATCACAAGCCATTACATTTCATCTAGTTATGACTGTATCTTGCTCCAGTAACTTTGTTTTATTTATGTGTGCTTTCCTGTAAGGCAGCTAGACTTAAAGTCAAGACAGGGAGAGGCAAATTCTTATCCCTCCCCTTGAAAATGTGTTTAATGGCTGGTCCCTCTTGGTTCAAGTAAGGAAAGATGTGTTCTCAGTTTTCTTCGAAATATATTTGGCCTTTTTCCACATGATGGCTTGTTGTGTCTTTACGTAGTGTATCAAAGATCATTAAAAAGCATTGCCTATTTCCTTTTCATCTTAAGATTATTTCTTGGGTTTGGGATTTTTCCTGAGGTTTGTTGGGTTTTTGGTTTGGTTTGGTTTTCGTTTTTCCTGAAAACAAAAATCAAATTTATTACCTTTTGACCTGGCAAATGCTTTACTTGTTTCAGTCCTAGTATCAGTTTTGTTCATGTTATTTTACCTTTTTGTTCAGTGTTATTTTACAAATCTGAGGGATTGTCCTAGCAGTCAGTTTTGCACTGTAAAATTACCTTAATCTACAGGTAAAATTACCTTAATCCCTTTCCTGTTCACTTTTTCCTTGTTCATACATTCAATGCTTTTATTAACTTTGTTATCACATCAGTGAAATTTCTCCTGTTGAATTGGTTTTTGCATTGTGACCTCTAATGCTCATTCAGGGCCACTGAGCCCAAGGATATGTTTCCATGTACTTTCAGGGCTCCCTGCTTTCTTTGCTCCCAAGCATAAAATCTAGTGCTTGCATACATTCAGGGCCCTGCTGTATGGATTTTTTTTTTAATCACTTCACTCATTTCCGTGGCGAGCAAAGGATCAAACTCTACAGCACTCTCCCATAAATGGCTTCTTTTAGCCTCAGGTTACCGGGTGGCCATATGAGAAATTAAACTGCTAATATACTGCAAAGTAACCCTGAGGTTCTAGAATTAGAGCCATATTTATGTGCTTGGTCTTGATGATCTCAAGCATCTGCAGTTCAAAAGCTTAAGACTGGTCACAAAAATTAACATCTTGTATGTTATTACCATTCTTAGTTTTGAATCTTTCACATCTGTGAGATCACATTTTCCATGCTATTTCCCTTAAGACTGAAAACATGAAAAGAAGAAAAAGACAGCTGCTTACTCAAATGAGAATGTAAGATACTAAAAATGGAACTACTACCCTAGTGAACTGGAGATCCTGACTGATTTGCAGAAGTCAGCAGAACAGCAAAAAATTAATGAAATGCTTTCTCTTAAAAGCTACTATTTTCTCAAGTGAATTTAACAAGGCTAACATGGTCCACAAACAGTTAATGGGAGATAAGCATCATGGGATTTCTTTGTTTATGTCAGTTTGTTCATCCTGAAAATAAGGTCAATGATCCTCCTCTCTAAGACTATGCTGTGAAAACAAGAGATATTGTGGTTTGGTCACAAAGTGGAATTAGCAAACTCAGCCAACATTATGTTCCTTGCTATAAAGCATATTTTATTTAAAATCTTTTGTATATCCTGCTTTGTTTCACAGAAGTGTACTTCTTTTGAATGCATTATTGGATAACAAGCGACAACATGCACTGAAGCTGGAAAAGTCTCATGCTTCGTAAATCAAGGAAACAGTCTGGCCTTCATTATGGAAAACTCAGGGTGAAATCCAGGCTCCACTGGAGTCAGTGGAAAAACTCCCATTGACTTCTCAGAGGTCATGGGCTTGCTTTGCTTTCTAATGTGAGTGTTGGAGAGATCAGTCTGTCTCTTGCATGTTTCCTAGGTTGTAGCCTAACCAGCCTCAAGTCTGCAAAATAAATTAATAGAGACAAATCCAAATAATTATCTTCTCTTAATCTTCAGAGGCTCTCTTAGGGCTAGTTTCAAGCTGCACTCTCATATTTGATAATATATCCTTATGTTAAGCTAACACACCACAGGGCAGTGTTTCATGAACTTTTTCATTTCTCCACTGCAAGATAAATAGCTTTTTCCCACTTACCCCATCTTCTCTTTGACCTCTCTAGGTGGTGAGCCTTGAACAGAGGGTGCAGCTACAGGGACAGCCTGCTTCCTGCCCTGATGTGCAAGGCCTTGCTGAAGCAGCAGTGGCAGAACAGCTTTTCTTTGTGGTGGGTGGATGTTTTCCTCAATGTATTGCTCCCAGGACACATCACAAGAGAAACACATGATTCCAGGTGAAGGGATGGCATAAGAGTGACTGATGCATGTGCTGTCAGTTGAGTAGATTTACTCGCTTTGTGTTATAAAACACTGCTACCAGTGCTTGTTACTCTGAATATCCTGTATACACTTACTGCAAATCCAGGCTGTTCTCTCAAAGTTCTGTCATCCAAAATAACTGCAAAGATCTTTACATGTGCAAGAAGGAAATCTCTGCCACCGCCCATAGCAAAGGTGTGTTTGGTGAACAGTTTAAGAAAAGTGCTATGACAGGGAATCACATCTGGACAGGGCACACAAGGGCTGATGCTGTCTGATTTCTGGCCATGGAGAAGTGCTGGTAAGGGTGGAGGAGCGAGGTGCAAGGGATCAGTGCTGCCCTTGGACCTGCTCCTGTTTCCCTGAAGCCTTTCACCCCGTTTTGTTGCTTGATTTCTTATCCTTCCACCTTCTGTGTCTCCCTATAGAAACCTATTTAAGTGAAATGCTACCTGAATAATTAATTTCCTTCAATATCATCCTGCTTAGGTGATCTTCCTTGTTTTATCAAGAAGAAAAAAAAACAAAAGAAACTCCAGTCCAAACCAAAACCTAAAAGGACAGTCAAGTGTTGTCAACTGGCAAAGAATTACATTTCTCTTGTGTTTTCAGCTGCCGGTCACAAAAATGGTAAGCAGAAAGCACTGGTAGTCTCCTCCGGGTGTGCCAGGAATTAAATAGCTTGCTTGGATGCTGGCCTGAAGTACTGTCTCAACAACATTCAAAGCTTAGATTAGAGACAAGTGCAAAGCTTGTAAAATTCTTACTGCATGCAGACTCTCTGTGTTCTTGTGATTTTTAAGTCCAAACTCAAAACAGAGCATTTTTGTGTTTTAAGAAATGTTTATTTTCCTTTGCTTCAAGAAGCACTGCCTAACAAAATAGGACTAAGTTCACGAGTCACTTTGGTTGATCCAAAAGTTAATCTCTGAAGTGTTACACAAAGCAAACCAGTGGCCAAATCTCCAGTTGGTATCAATCACTCACCCTTCGTATAAATCAGTAGCCAGAGGCAGTTGACATCAGCTTTACATCCTGGTTCCTGCTGTTTCCCTGATCCTCTTTGCACAAGCAAAATGGTTCCGCAAGACAAAGCAAACACAGACCCAGACCTAATTTTCTGTTCATAGAACCTTTCTACAGGAAAATGTAGAGACAGGCCAGGCATAGGCTTTCACTTCTGTTGCCTGAAAGTGAAGTGTGACTTATTTTTCCCGATAATACTTAAATATTAAGAGGGGACAAAAAATAATCCTAAATTGATTCAAGCTGCATATATCTTTTTGCAGCTTTCAGGGTCTCCTGGGATTGTCCAGAAGTCTTAATCTACACAAGTCCTGGGACCTTTGCAGTCCACAGGACAGTTTTACTTATGCTTATGAAGTGTTGCTCGAAGCTTAGCCCTTCGTAAGCATTTGAATAAGGAATACATGTAAAGATGCTGCTTAAAAAGACCAGGATTAGTTAATTCCATGTACCAAATGGTGGCTGCCCACAGGTGCCCCTCCTCTGATACCCTGGGTGTGATCAGGCCTGCTTTGTACAAGGCTGGAGAGTGTAAAAGGCAAGGAAACAAACAGGCTGGTAGAAGGAAATGGAGTGCCCATGATCTGTGCATATGCATGAGGGGAGAGGGACTCAGGCAGCTCAGGGCAGGACCTTGCCTCCCCAGCTTACCCTTTCCTCTCTCTGGCATCTCCAGATTGAGCAAGTATGAGAAAATCTGTTCCTCAGAGCCTTTGTGGATATCGTGTTACAACTGGGAGCCCATTAGTAGTAATACTATTAATCTTCTCATGGACATTTAGAGAATAAACCACAAACCATACAAGAACAGCCAGGAGGTGAAAGTTGGTCTGTCTGTCAGAGCCCAGTGTGAAACCACTGCTGCAGGTTGAAGAGTGGTGAGCTGTGATCCCTGCATGATATTGGCTTATCAGTAGGGCCAAGGTTAGTAAGTGAAATGCATCCTGCAAGAAAGACCTGGTTTTGCAAATGCCTCAGTTAATCTGGCTGCAGGTGAACTCAAGGAACCAGTCTGGCTAGGCTTGGGCAAGGGATCTTCAGAAAGATTCAGTGATGGTGTGGAGGTTTGGGTTGGCTCCCTGCCAAGCCCAACTGCCGGNTCCTGTCTTATATATCCCTGATTACGTGAAGGAACAGTGTGGAATACTTCCTTAGTTATGACGTTGCTACCAAGGAAGGCCCAGACCAGAACCAAGAAAATTAAACCACCACAGATGAGTACCATAAACCTTGCATAAACCTTGACAAGGCTGTTGACAATTTGTTCCTGGTGCATATTATCAAATTCATTATATTTTGTCTTTGATATGAAATTCACCATGGAAGAATTTTGCCAAGCTATGGCTCTTTTTGAGCCTGTCCAGGAAATGGGCCATTAACTGGTGCACTCATCTACTGTCTATACCCAATTTTTCTCTTCACTGGTGCTGTTGAAGCATTATGTGATCATTTGGCAGCTACTTGGAAAAGCAGGAATTAGCATGTAATCTCATTAAGATGCTGGTGTCCTTATATTATCTGAGCAAGTATCTGTCTTTGGACAGCTTGTCTTCTACTTCACATTATCCCATCTCCAGCAGAGCAAAACCTATTTCCTCTATTCTGATCCTAAGGTGGAAAAGAAGGAATGGTGAATAAAGTATAGGAGGAAAAACCTCACAATCCAGTATACTGGAAATATTAGTGACTCTCTCCAGTTTCAGCAGAACTGGCAAAAGCTGAACTTTTAGTCCTTCTTCTCTTCTCCTAGCTTTTCTTTGGCAATGGGAGAAGTCATGCAGATTGACCACTTACCAATATTATCTAAGAGGATGGTTATTTTCATAGGGTCTAAAAGAAATCAGAAGTCTGTGATTTTTGCTTATGTCACTGTCTTTGAATGTTTTTTCGCACTGCCAGTGTTTCTTTTAGCTCCATGTAAAGTAGGATGGGCTCCTGCTTGTTGAATCTGTATCGCTTCATAAAGCAATAGCTAGGTCTTCAGGATCATGGCGCATGGGACATACCTACTATCGTCAAGATGTAGCTGCACCTTGAAATGCACCAGAAAGAGGTGAATGGGACAGGTAAACTAGAGATGCTCTGACTAACCAGAACAGCAAAATCTGTCCTAAACCCAAGACAAACCCTCAGACCATGGCCTGTACTCATCTCCATCTTAGTCCTACTGCAAAGGTTTCTGGACAACCCAAGGAAGAGAAATGAGGTTTCTGTTGAACCACTGAGGTTTTAGACCTGATAAGGTAAGCACTATTTGAAATAAACAAAAACTAACTCTGAAAGAAAACTGAAGGTATCACTTATTTGAAGATATAAACCATCTCCTGTTTGCTTAAACTGTGATGTGTACTCATTCCCATATGTACAGCGCAGATGATTAGACCTCTATCGTTCTTGCTGAATATGAAAAGACTGCACACGTGGACAAGGTACCAAACTAATTATCCAGAACACTGGTATCCAAGGTACAGTCTATGAAGATTAATGTTTTCATTTTCTCTTAGAATGAGAGATAAATAAATTGCTCTGAATTACATTAATGGACAGTGAAAATAAATCAGTTTCCTATTTCATTTCCAGCACTACTGCACAATCTCCAGCCACCTAAGGAGGTTTCCACAGCTGGCAGAATAGAGTGACTACCCCTATGTCTATTGTCGTTATGTCCATCTATTGAAGTTGGTTCTCTCTTCAGCACAGCAGTAAAGACTACTACAGCACCTCTGGCTCCTGCTCGCTGAACCCAAGTTCTCCCTTTCCCTAGCACCAGCAGCCATGGGAGCTGAAGCGGCAATACTTGAAAAGGTCCCTATGCCTTCCCTATATTTGTTTTTGATACCTGGAGGCAATGTAGTTGCTCTGACAGTGGGCAATGGGAGACGCAAGAGGGGCAGTGGGCCAGAGGGATGGTTTCCTTGGGAACCTGGCCTCCTTGCAGGCTGCCCCATGCTTACTAATTTCCACCTGACTCAGCAAAGCAGGTCAGATTCACAGAATCTGTCAGGAGCATAAGGGTGACAAAACCATGATGTTCTCGAGTGCCAATCAGCAAGAAAGAAAATCCTCAATGTTGCACCCCCGTTAGTGATGGCCACTGCTTGATAGCTGTATTTCCAGTGTGTGAAGTTGCTATGCAGGCAAATACTAAAGGCAGTAAGGCCTGAAATTGGCAGAGAAGAATGTAAAAATAAAATTAAAAAAAAAAAGAAAAAGATGAGAGAAAAAAAAGAAAATGAAAACTGGCCTTGCTGTGACAAATAGTCACAAGAATAAGTAGGAGCTATATTTTCAAAATGTCTCTATAAACAAAGACCCCCACACTCAATCATTTTTATGATTTGCCGTTTGTTTTTGCTCTTGTGCACACTGATAAGATATTACTGTACCTGAACTGTCACAATGTTAAGAATTTTCTGGCTGCTGAAAAGCTGGTAAACCTAGCTGTTCTCATAACAGTCTCCTCAGCAGCTGAGCAGGACAGTGAGCCCAGGCTGAACAGCAGTTTCCCCACTGTCCCTATCCAGAGATTATCTAGGAACAACATAAATTATACATCTGGGCAACCTGATCTTGGGGCAGAGAAAGTGAAAGCTATGAGCTCTGTCACCATACAATTCAACAGCTGGCTAGATCAAAGATATCAGGATGCACTACTGTAACACTGAAATTCAGGTGCTGAACCATTCATAAGGCAACATCTGCACATAATTTCATATATAGAGTGAGCCTCAGGTCCTTTCTGAAAAAATGCTCCCTCCAACAGCTGGCTTTCAAATTCATCTAACACATGATCTGCAGTTACTGGACCATCTAACTAGTGTTGTTCAGAGATTGCCTCAATGAAGAGGAGTGAAAGAGTTAATGCTAACAATAACTTACAGATATATTTTTCTCTGTATGGATAGAAAAAAGAGAATAAGTGGCACATTGCAGATGAAAGTGAGACTGTGCTTCAGCTACCTATTTAAATAGTTTGGGAATTATTCTGTGTGCTTTTGCCTTTGTGCTGTATTGTTGGGAGGGGGTTTGGGGTTTTCTTGTTTGGTTGGTTGGCTGGTTTAATCTTATAAATTTAAAGGTGTTTATTTATTACTGTTGGTTCTTGACTCCAGTCTTTTATGTGCTGCGACCTTTTACAAAAAATTACAAGCAAGGGAAGTGACATCCTTTGCACTGAACCTTATTAGATCCTGAAACATGATGTTTCAAGAAGTTGCAGAGATGACCAGAGTATGAAATTTAGCTAGATGGCATCTCTCTAAGAGTATACTACCAAATCTTTGTACAAAAGAAAAAGGGACAAAAGCCTAGCTTGCCTGTGATGAACAATGTGGTGCTGTGCCAAAACCTGAGAAAACTAACACTTGTGGGACCCCTCAATCTGCCTCATGAGGTGTTGGCTACAATGTACCACACCTGAAATGTTTCTACACCAATGCATGCAATACGAAGAACAAACGAGGAGCTGGAAGCTTTGGCCCAGTCCCAGAGATTTGACATCTTTGTCATAAGTGAAACCTGGTGTGATGAAACCTGTGACTGGAGTGCCCGTTGCAGGGTTACAGGCTCTTCAGGAGGGATGGGCAGGGCAGAAGAGGTGGGCGGGTGACACTATAAGGGATAGAAAGGCTGTGTGTGGAGCTCATAGCTGGAAATGGCACAGCTGAGACCCTCTGGGTGAGAATGAAGGACAAACAAATAATGTGCCTGTTACTGTGGGACCCTGCTACAGACCTCTCAAATGGAACAATGATGCCAACGAACTATTCTTTGAGGAGCTAAGGGACACTTCTGTCAACTTCTCTTGCCCTTTTAGGGGACTTCAACTTGCCAGGAATTAACTGGGAGAATCACACAGCTGGTACAACTT
>WBMV01000936.1:154-17230 GCA_013396655.1 Campylorhamphus procurvoides
GGGATGTGTATGGGATGTGTGGGATGAGTGGGATGAGTGTGGGGTGTGTGTGGGATGAGTGTGGGGTGTGTGTAGGATGAGTGTGGGATGAGTGTGGGGTGTGTATGGGGTGTGTGGGATGAGTGGGATGAGTGTGGGATGTGTATGGGGTGTGTGGGATATGTGGGATATCTGTGCTCTGTGGGATGTCTGTGGGATATCTGCTGTGTGGGATATGTGGGATGTCTGTGGGATGTATGGGATGTGTGTGAGATGCGTGGGATGTCTGTGGGGTGTCTGTGCTGTGTGGGATGCCTGTGCTGTGGGGGATGCCTGTGCTCTTGCGACCCACCCCAGCAACCCATCAGGTTAAATCACACCACAACAAATCCCCAAATCTGCCTAAATTGTCTGTGTTAGGCTTCCCCCTGTATTTTGTCCCGATTACCTGCAGAGGGGAGGGTGGTTGGAGTGAATCCGGGGTGAGGAGTGAATTTTATGACATCAGTCACCTGGTGGGACCAGGGCTGGTACCAGGAAAGGGAGCAAAGAAAGGGATGCAGGGAAAGAGCTGGGACATAGAACAGAGAAGAACCTGGGATGTGGGTGAGGAATAAAGACTGAGATTTGATGAGAATGAACGTGGGTATCCACCACAAAAGGAGCTGGCCATGGCCATCCAGAGCCCAATTTCCACTGATTATTTACCTGCCCTGGGGCAGGGCCATTGTCACCCCCTCAGAGAGGATGAGTGTCCCCTGTTCAGGGCTTTGTGATGCCACCAGGAGCCCTGGTGTCAGCAGGGCTTTCACTGCAGACCCACAGCAGTGGCCACAATACCCCAAATCGCCTGTTTTGTTTGTTTTTATTCGCCTCAATGGCTGTGGTTGATGTGCTTGTGGTCCAGAGGGTGGTGGGGGATGTTCTGAGAGGATGGATGGATCTGTACCAGCACTGCAAGGGGAGAAGTTGTGCTCCTGGAAGGGACAATGTTGAGGTGTTTCCTAAAAAATGCGATGGAGAGAGAGCTGGAATGATGGAATCCCTTCTCCTTACAGATGTCTGCGATGCTGGAACCCCTTCTCCTTACAGATACCTGTGATACTGGAACCCTTCTCCTTACAGGTCTGCCTCCCCAAGCTACCATTAAAATTCAGGTGATGACTTTGTGATTTTGCTTAGGGATCCTTCAGTGGAAAAGGCAGAAATAGTACTAGCAGTTATTTATCATGCATGTGAAACCCAGAGCTCAGGAAGGAGCTTGCAGGGCACCAGAGTGGGTTTGCCAGGCTGGTGTTGCCCTGTTTTTGGAGGAACAATACCATGGAGTGTTCCCCACCAGCAGCACACAAACCAAACCTCATCACCTGGGTGCAAAAGTTGGCTTGGTAAGCAGTGCATTTACACAGAAAACACCCACCCAGTCTCCCCAAGTTTGCTGTGTCACTAGTTCTGTCTCAGAGAGTGGGTACACGAATAAAATCTGTGTGTCCCTGCCCTTGCCCCAGTCATTCCGAGCACAAACACTGCTCCCAGCAGCAGCACAGCTGTATCTCATGAGGCCAACGCTGTAATTAATGAGGTTTGAGGCACAAGTACTGAGACAAAATTTAAGTTTCCAATATCTGAAATGAAGATCCAGCCTTTGTTAAAAAGGGGGATGAGGGGTGGCAGTACTTTAAAGCTTCTCAGTCCGACACTGGGAAGGAATTCACAATGTATTTTTAGAGTGTTATAAAAATCTCTTACATAATGCTGATTAATTCTTAGGTTTTAGGGAAGAGCACTGGGCTTTGTGTATAACAGTGCTGACCAGCTAAGCCACTGAAAAAGCCTGGTTTGGGCTGGGGTTTTTTCCCCCCCTTTAACTTTTTCTTGGGTGCAGAAAGCTACAATTATTCAATTATTACAGGATTTTTGCTTTTGTTTGGGCGTGTATGAATATTTTTCTGGAAACTGCGTCTCGTTCTTGGAAGTCTTTATCATTTTAAAGCATATGTTATGTTATATCACCCTGTCTGAGATATAGGATAGCTACAAACTGGGTGGGGTTTTTCCCCCCCTCTCTCTCTTCCTGCAGCTAGTTATGCTATGGATTAATGTTAAGGATGTCTGCAGTGAAACATCACTTCTGTGGCTGTGTAGGACTTACTTAAACAATGCCACTTACATTACAGAATCACCACTTTCCTGATGCAGTAATGTGTACAATTGCTTTATATTTCTGCCCCATTCTGTTGGTTTTCAAAATCATTGATTAATCTAACTGGCAGTGTTCACACAGCTCCTAACAAAGGGCTGTTCAGGAAATTAAGTCAGTAAATGGTAATCCCTTATTTTAATTCTGGTTATCTATACTTATTGTCGTGTAGCTGGGGAGATTTTTTTGGACAAGATACCATGGGAAAGGGATGCTTTTGTTTAGTCTTTTTCAACAGATATGTGACTGAGGCAGCTTTGAAGCCTTTCTGAAGAATCCTCCTTATGTTTAATCTTCCTGTGGAGGGTCCAGCTATGAGACTCCTTCTGCAGAGCTCCATCCTTGGGCCATAGAGATGGGTACAAATGGCTCAGGTGAGTCCTGAGTCTGGAGGATGAAGATAAAGGAATCCCAGGTCACAGCAAAACCTCTTCTTGTCCCTCTTCTCCACTCAGGAGGACATGAAAGTGCTTAAGGCTCAGGGTTAGGGAGGGATGATCCTTATGGGTGTCTTCCAGCTTGAGATACTCTGTGGTTCTGGGTCTCAAAGAAAGGCTTCCTAATAACCCAGTGACCCATGGCATTTTCTCTTTCCAGCCAGAACCACAATTTCCTTCTGCCTTGGGAGAAGGAGCAAAGATGCTTTTGCAGCCTCCTGTTTCAGAGTCCATCCACGAAGAGGCCACACAAACATGATCAGGCTGGGAACAGAAGGGTAGGAATAAACCTTCCATGAGTTTATTGGCTGTGATGTGTTTGATCACACACATGAGTTCTCTGGTTTGCAGACAGAGCAGTTCAGAACGGGGGAAATCACCTGCAAAGGGCACACAGCCTGAACCCTACAGTGGAAAAAAACACGTGTGTGTGTACTGGTTTCCTCCACATTAGCTCTCATGACTTCATTCTCCTGTGTTTCTTGTGGTTTGAGCCCTCCCTGGTGCTGTTTCCACTGGAGGGGCTTTCACAGCATCATCTCTCACACATCTCTGTGTGTCTTTGGTGCTGGCTGAGGGTTCAACTCGTGTTATCAGCCACCAAGAAAAGTTCAGAAACACTCATCTTCTCCCCAGCCACGTGTTTTTACTTCTAGAACTGGAATTGCTACTTTTTTGGGGTTAAATTTATTTGATAGTTGGGTTAAAATTATTTCATACACATAAACTCCTTTGTTGTGTGAGGTAATTGGTTGGCTGGTTGTTTTAAGCCATCTGATTGAAACTGTATTTTAGCAGACAGCCCAGCCTGTGAAAAACAAACAAACAAACAAACAAACAAACAAAAGTAAGGGAGAAAAGTACATAGCCTCAGTTATTAATCATTTGAAGCACAGCTGAGAGTCACCACTGCTGGCTCAGTGATGTGTCACATCAAGAATGTGATCCTTTGTGCTGTGTGTGGCAGTGGCCAGGGGAAAAAACAGCTTGAGAACTGGGGGTATAGGTGGAAGTGAGGCAAAACAGGACCCTGATCCCCCAGGAAACTCCACATGGGCAGATCTGTCTGTGCTTGGTGTGGGTGAAGGGATCTGTGACAAAGGACTTTGCTGCTGCAGTGCCTTTGCTGCCACTCTGAGCAGTCAGTGCTGTGCTAAAAGGGGAAAAAAAGGAAGGAATTAAAAAAGCCCAGTCAGAAATCACATTAGGGGCATCCAAATGGTTTATTTTCATGGTCAGCACCTTCAGCAATATGTTGTAGGAGAAGGGCTGTAGGCCTGGCAGGACTCAGGTTGCGCAGGTATAACAGCAGAAAGACTGACTTTAACCAAGAATTAGCCATGATTAGGTCAAATAACCTCTTCAGAATGCTCAAGATTTTTAAATTTATTAAATTCTGTTCATAAAAAAGAGATTCCAAAGCAAGCAGCAGTGCTCAGAGTGAAGATCTGTGAAAATAAATGGCCCAAAGCTGTCATACTGTGACAGCTTTGGCAAACCTTTGCACAGTTTTATAAAACAAACACGTGTGATGTTCTATTCTCTGGCTTGGTCTTTACATTAGAAGTTCATACTTAACTCAAAAAGACGAATAAAATGGTTCTCTCTCCACATATTTACTGAGCACATATTGGTGAATTAAGTGCCCTCCCTGTGCAGCTTTTCTGCCTTCTTTGATGTGTGTAACCCTGGAAGAGGGAGATCATTCCAGCCTCTTTCGTGGGCCTCATAGTCCAAGGAGATAATTTCTCTAATTTTCTAATTTCTAATCTTCTCTGGATCTCAAGAGTCATAGAAAACAAAACAATTGCCTGTGGTTGTTGCTCTTCCTTTCAACCAGTGGACTCTGATAACTGGGTATTGCTTCCTTTGTTTTCAGCATCAAGATTTCAGCCTCTTCTACTTTTTGTGAACTATTTGAGGTTTCTGTGCTCAGTTAAGAATAGATGTATTGAAAACTGAGGGAATTTCACCCTGTTTTGGACCTGTGGCCCAAGGAGAGGGTGGTGGTGGTGGTTAAAAACACTGGCATGAATCAAATCAAAGCTAGACCAGGTCTGACTGATGGTTTAACAGCTGGCCAATAGCAGTGTTAAAAGCAAGAAAGGCAATCACACCATTATTCATTAATTTATACTTATATATGTTCTGTTTCTCTTTACATATCCACACATGCACACACATGACATCACTCACATATATTGTTCACCTGGTAAGGAAGAAATAAAAAAAATAATTTGATACCAGTGTGCATATGTGTTCAAAAGCTTAGTGAATTCTTCAAGCTCTGCTGGGGATCAGGTTTCATGAAACTGCAATAAAAAGTCCCTTTTTACCTCGTCTTTGTGTGTTCCGAGGTGGGTTTGCAAGGTTTGAATTACTGGGTAATCACCAAGAAGTCTCCTTTTCATGAGCCTGCAGCTGGGAAATGGGCAGTTTAATATTAATGGAAAGAACAAACTCTTCTCCTTCCTCTCTCCTTTCTTATCTGCACTTCTCCTTCATCCTTTCCTTCTCTGAGGTCCCTATCCTGAAATTGCCTTTGTGGAAGTCCAGAATGAACTACAACATCAGGAGTAGAGCCCAGTTTTTCAAAATCTCATTTAATGACTGCAGTGAGTGTCATATGACACCAACTTGTGAATATTCAGGATAGAAAAAAATCCCAATTCATTGATGTATCTGTGATTATTTATTTAACTGAGGAGCTGTTATCACATGAATCTGCAGACTTTCCTTCTGTGAAATAGTTTCTAAGTGCCCTGCCATCACCATGCCAGGGGGAGGTATGGAAATAATCACTTCTGGCTTCTAAGGGATGAAAAATATTAAACATTTTTTTTGAGAATGAATTGGCAAAAATGACTGAACTTTAATAGGAGTCCACAGCAGCACAGTGTCTGTAAGGTGGTGTGTGTCCACTCCAGGTCCATCCCAGCTTCACTTCCAAACAAGTTCAGCAAGAATTTAATTACTGAGGTTTAGCACATCACCACTTATTTACATTAAGGGACACTTACTCTTTTTCCTTTAAGCCAAGTGCTGGAAATGCAGTGCTATAGACCAGAGGGCAACCCCACAGCAGGGTCTTTAGGTCCAAGGTAAACATGGAGTTAACCCTTTTGGGGCTTTTTTTGGCTGGCAAAGGGATGTGAGAGCCTGTTGAGAGCCCACAGAAGTCACCAAAGGGCTCAACCCAGAGCTCCAAAAGGCTCCCCCTTCCCCATATAGATGGCATATTTGAACTAAACCCTCTGCTGATGACTTCTGTGCTGGTGTTTGAGCTGCACCTCCCATGTCCAAGCCTGGTGGGGATATTTAGGGAGCTGAACTGAATGAGGTCCTCTGACCTCTGGTTCTTGCAGTGAGAGATGTGTTTATGCAGGCAGGGTGGCTCTCAGGGCTGAAGCCACTTGGTTTCCCCCCAGGTGGACTCTCTGCCCATGGAAATGTGGTACTGTGGGTCTGTGAGGAGCACCAAACCCTGTTCAGAGGGACAGGGATCCTTGTGAAACCAGGTCCTGAACGAGGGAACAGAGATGCCTTAGGGCTGTGTAGCAAACAGAGCCTTCTCCCATCTGTTCTCTCCTCTTGAGTCCTCCACATCCTCACTGCCTGGCATGGTGTTTTCCTAGGATATCTGATTAAGGAGGAGCCTGAAATCTAAGGCAAAGTGTGTTATTTAAAATATCCTTCTTTTATGGTCAAAATTTATAGCCCAGCTTTGTGACGCTTGCCTCCTGACCTCTGGTGGCCTTTTTTTTTCCCCTGGTGATTTAAAAGTGGCCTTGAGAAGCAGAGATGTTTTCATTTCTTCCATTTCCTTTTAATTTCCATTCCCCCCCCCCCCCCCNAAACAACCCAAAACCATTATTCCAGTAGAAAAGTTATGTCTGACTAGTGGATCCCAAGGTATGGATTTTAGTGAGGAGGGAATATGTGCATTTTTGATGTGGCTGTTGCTAATGGACAACAGTGCAGGATTGGAAAACCTTCTCCATAGCCTGGGAGGGCATCATGTCCCATTATGAAAATTTACTTAATTCCAGGCTCTGGGCAACACACAGGGATGTGGAAGGGCATCTATATGGAAGAGGAGGGCTTTTTAATCTTGCACACTGGCCTCAGGGGTTTTGGTTCAGAAACAGGCAGGAGTTATATAGAATTCCCAGAATACAGCTGGTGCACCCATAACTGCATTGGCTATAATAGGATTTTTTACTGTGCTAGGAATGAAATATCAGGCTATCATTGTTATCTTTCCTCGTGCAGCTGTAAAGAATTTATTTGTGAGTTTTACAATATCCAGAGGTGGTTCCTTTGTACCCTTTTTCAATAAAGTTGAAATGCCAAAAGTTCTTTACTTTGTTATTACTCTCTTTGCCCAGCACAAAGCCCTTGGAGCAATCCTGATATGGCATCTCTGTCTGATCATGGACCTTCTCTTAAAGAGACCACTTTAATTTCCCTCCATGGCAGGTCCTTCTGATGCCACTTTTCTGGCAATCCATGTTCTGAAGTGCCAGACTGTTGAGATGTGTATTTGTGGTTCCGAAGAGTTGTGTTATTTCACATGTTCTTGGCAAGAATCTGGGTCAAAACCTCAGGTTTTGAGCATTTGGTGCATTCAAATTTCTTGCAAGCCTGAAGTGTCCCACCTTGGAATGGAAAAAAAAATCTATTTTTTTTATCTATTACTGTGGGGATAAAAAATGTTTTGCTGGGAGAAGATCTCTCAATTGCCTGGAAAACCAAGGAATCAGAGAGCCACTTCATTTCCATGGGCAAGCTTCCTTTTGCAAGAATACCATTCTTTAAAGGGTTTGGCCCTGATTTCTGGTTGCCTCGAGGGGAATGAGGAGTAGGCAGTGATGTGACTTCCCAAACACTCCACTTTTCCATCATCAATCAGTGGCAGCTCCTGAGAATTGTTCTGGATTCGATGCTGTGGTTTGAGCGTTTTCAATCCTGACAAACACACTCCTTTTTTAAAGAAGCTGTCAGTATTAAAGGTAACTTTCCTGTTAATGGAAATGACAAATTAATCCAGCAAAGAAATGCACAATAATGAAGAGAGGTTGTTTTAGATTATATTTCTCTTTGTCCTTGCATGCTGATTGTTTAAAATCAATTTTAAGAAATATCTTTTTTTTTTTCCAATGAGACTTTTCTTTCTCTTTCACTGTCTTTTATGAATCCCCTTTCACCTCCATAGGTGCTTGCCATGTCTGGGGGAACAATACATTCTAAATTCAGACGTGGCAGGTCTGATCATGTTGTGTGTTCATGAGTGAGTTTCCCATTGAAACCAGAACAGTTTGGGACAATGTAGGGCTGGGAATTACTGCTAAGGAGTAAGAAAACAACAAACTTGCAATTTTTGGAAGGAAATTAAGAGAAGATCTTTCTTTTAACCCCTTCCAGTGAATCTGCCACATACATATCAGCAGCAGAAGTGCTTGGACAGATGGAAGTCAGAACAGTAGGGGAACAATAAACTGCTTTAAGGTTCCCAGATTAGGTCTGCCTAAAAATTAAAAATGGATTTACAAATGCTAGCACCCAATCAGAATGTTGTCCCTGATTTCTGTGTTACCAGCAGTATCTGGCTCCTAGCACAAACACAAATGTCATAATTTGTTTTCCATCCCCTCTGATCTCAATGTAAACAATCTTTTGGATGGGTCTGGATATTTCTCTGCATCAGTATGAGGCCTAACTCAACAGTATTGTGTGAGTTTATGAGAAACAGAAGGGGAATCTGACGAGTTTAGTGACATTGTCCAAGCTATCTGAAACACAGAGAATGTCTTACTTAATGAAAAGCACATTAGAGTTCAAGATATGTGCTGTATTTGTTGTTTCAGTGTATGTTAGGAGCCAGCCATGTCAAGACTTCAGCTAAAATGACCAGGCAAAGCAAAAAACACAGGGTTGTTCAACTTGTTTCACACAGTTCACTCTCTCCTGAAGCTGTTAAAATGTTTTGTGATGATATTCTCTTCTCTTGCAGGATTCCTGAGGAGGGTTCATGTACCAAACTCAGGGAAGGCAAAATTCACCCCATTCTTCACTATTTGTTTCTGTTTCTTTCCTATTACTATTCATTTGAAGAATAACCTGATGCAGATTACCCTAAATAGATACATATGTCTCTCTCTAATCTATCTATCCATCTATCTATCTATCTATCTATCTATCTATCTATCTATCTATCTATCTATCTATCTATTATTATCTATCATTATCTATCAATCTATCATCTATCTATTATTATCTATCATTATCTATCAATCTATTTATCTATCTATCTATCTATCTATCTATCTATCTATCTATCTATCTCTTTGTTATTTCAATTTGAGTTTGGATCCAATCAACTGGATTTCCCAAGGAAGTCTCACTTTCAGACCCAAGTTACCAAAACCTTTTGTTTGCTGCTTCCAAACTCCTTTATCTGTTGACAGAGGGCTTGAATCCCATTTTTAAACCAGCTCACTGGAAATATTTCAGGACTTATTTTTCAGCAGCAGTTCAGGCAGGCAGATGAACCTGAGTGGGTTCTGCACGTGGAATTCTCCTGTTTTGCTTTTCCAAGAGCTGCTCTTGGTGTGGGGATTCAGGGGTCAGTGTAACCCAGACAGAGGGATGCTGGAGCTCTGTTCCCACACTTGCCTGTAGGCCTGGCTCTTCATTTTGAAGTGCAGTCACTCTGTGCTCGGCTGACAGTGTTGTTTACCACAAAAAGGCTCAGCAAAAAAAAACTACTGCTAAAATTGCTCCGTGGTCAGTTGTGCTTCTGGAAATTAATTTCCAGGCTGCTGTGAGGAGGTTTATGGCAGACTGTCCCTCCTGGTTGCCAGAAGTTGCACAGGACCTTCTCATGCACAGGCAATGGGTTTTAAAATATGCCCTTGCTTAGACACATTATTATTCTGAACGTCTCGAAGTTATGTTCTCACTCGTCACCATAGAAATGATTATACAATTACGTACCCGTTTTTCCACAGAAGGGCTGCCTGTGTGTCTGGGTACGGACACAATGGCTCTCCAAGGCATTGAGGAATTGCTGGACTGCAGATCAGAGACCATCTCCTCACTTCCCAGGGCTGAGAATCCACACATCCAGCGTGTTTGGATGGATCAGGGAGGGCAGGGCAGGCTGTGGGCACGTTCTCTCCTGCATGCACCAACACACCTGGCTCATCCTTAAGGAATCTCCTCCCTCTCCCAACAATACACATTGTGTTCCCTCTTTTTAAGCCTCCTTCAAGTTAAATTTTGATTTCTGTCCTGATATTCCATTTGTCAGTAATTTTTTTTTCCTACAGAAATATCCTTTTACAGATCCTGGGTTTACTGCTCTAGCTCCCAGCAAGTCCTAAGAATTCCCTTCTCTTGAGCAGTACAAGCATTAAGGACTCACACTGAAGCCCTTTTCAAATTCCAAACTATCCCAAGACTGGTTTGTTCCTGCAAAGAGGAGAAAAGAGGGACAAAAAGTGGTGTCTCTTTTTTCTGTAGGGAAAAGAGACACCACTACAGTGTTACATAAAATATTCTGCAGTGTTTTCACATCTTGCTCTGATGGCATCACCCTGAGAAAAAATATTGACAAACAGAGGCAATTTCAGAGAAGGAACAAAGCAAAATGTCCAGATGCTGATGTGATAGAATTTATGTCTATATATACATATACATATATATATATATATAGTAAAAATAGCTTGTTTAAAAGGCAACCATGTGAGTTTGGCAGGGTACCAGCATTTAGAGGCCATGAGAATACAAACACAAATGGCTTTTGCCAGTCAATCAGGGATACTGCAGCTGACTCCAGAAGGAGCTTCCTGAGGGAAAAGATAGATCCTTGGGGTTTACACAGAATAGCTGACTGCAGAAAAAAAATGGTATAACTAGGCAAACTGGGTGGAAATCAATAATATAAATAAGTCATTGAAATAAAGGGAAAACTCCTAACAGTGAACATTCAACGATGTTCTCGAAGGGAAGGGTGAAGAGCTCATCCATCAGAACACTTACATCTCATTTGGATAAAAACTGTTTTGTTTTTTTTTCAGATGGATTCCCCTGGCCCCTGCCAGTCCCTTGAGAGCTCACAGGGGTCTCAGTGGGGTTTGGTTACACCTCAGCAGAAGACAAGCCCTTATCCACCCAGTACAGAAATATTTCCCCTGGCTGCCTGCCATGCAGAAAACAGATCTCAGTGTTCATTCCGGTTCTTTCTTTACATTTCTTGCTCTCTGCCTCTCATTCCCCTCTTGCTCTGTGTGCCTTTGCCCCACAGGTGAGGGTCAGGGACTGTTCTCCACAAAACCCCATCCCAGGAACATCCATCCCCACCTGTCCCATCCTGCAGGATGCACAGCTGGAAGGGTTTCTGCATCGAAGCATCCTGCATGGTCTAACTCTGCAAAGGTGACTCTATTTTGACTCGTTTCACCTGGTCAGGGCAGATTTGGACATGCAAGCTGCCAATTTGTTTATCTCTTGTTCAACAGTTAAGTACTGGAAGCTTCAAATCTAAAAACCCACAGCTTTCCTAGGACCTTTTAAGTCAACTTTCAAAGGCAGCCTTTTATGGCTGGGTTATAAAACCCTTTACAGAGGGAAAGCTCCATGTCTGAATATTGAAGTAAAGTGTTTAAAGTTCCTTTTTGGGTCGTGAATCTATTATTGAAGCAGGATGGAAACTAGTTTGCAGCCTGTCTTCTACACAGAGCATCCATACTGCCAGAGTCAAAAGTGAAAAGTCACTTTTTTTGGATTAGGCACCGACCACAGAAGGCTTAGAAATGCCACTTGTAATTAAAAACATTGTGCCTGGATCCTTCTGTCTTTATTGAGGTGAAATGGCCACTGAAAGCAATACAAGTGGAGGCTGAAGAACAACAGCAAGCCCGTGTCCTCTATTTTCTAATATATTTAACTTTTTATGGATGCTGGGAAAGCTTTGTACATTTCGTACGTTTCAGCAGTAAATGGATGCAATTTCCTCTAACTTTGGTGGTGATTGCAAAGGCAGTCAGTGCTCTGTGAGGCCAAGCAGAGCCACCTCTCCTTGTCCCCTTCCCCATGCCAGACCCTCAGCCTGGACAAACAGGTCAGCTGCTGTTGAGGCTTTCCTTTGTTTTTCCAGCTTTATCTCTTGTATTTCTACTAATGCCTTGTCTACTTTATGGATCAGAGACTTTTATCTACCCGTCTGGAGGAGCTTAGCACATCTCAGCCCTGATCCTGCCCGAGCAATCACAGCATTGGCACTAATTGCACAGCATTTGATTATTTGGAGTGTTCTGTGAGCTGGACGGGCTCCATTGGGTAAGGGTGGAACTCAGACACCCCCAAAAAGGGTTTGTTTGTCAAGAACTGAGGTCCTACTTAGCATTTTACAGCTAAGTAAGATGCTGTGGTCTAAAATGTCCCCTTCCAGCTGCTGGGGATGGGGCTGGGAGGCCACAGAGACCTTCATTTCCATGTCACAAATACTCTTGGTGTAGGGAAATCTTTGCCTCCACGTCTTTCCAGAGGGATCCCCATTTCCCCATAAACCTCCTGTGCCCAAGTTTAGATTCCTTCCTGATAGGGGCTCCCAAATGTGCTGAATTTGGCACGGAGTTGTGTTGTGTGCTCAGCAGACCACACAGCAGAGGAGAGATGCCAGCAGCTCATTAACCCTCGTAGCCCCCTCCTCTAATAATATTTATTATATCATTTACCAGTCCTTAGAGGTACCACAGCCATGGGCAGGGGAGGCTTGAGGGTCAGGACAGGGACATTCATCCTCTGGGATGCAGCTCCTGCATCCCTCCAACCCAAAATGCACCTTGGTTGAACAGCAGCCTTTAATTTTTATGTTCTTTTTTCTTAAATCCACCCATAATCTGGACGTCATACTCCTCATGGCAGTCCCCCTGAAGGTCCACCTCTTGTTTCTGCTCTGTTTGCCTCTGTTTCCTGGCCAGAAACACAAGGGTTTTGGTTCTTTTTGACTAAATGTGGAAGTTCCTCTTTTTTTGGAATGCAGGGATGGAGAATAACTGGGTTTAAGTCTGTTGACTTCAGATAGGTAGGGCAAGAATCGCAAAGGGAACCTGTGTGTTATGAGCCAGCGTGGTTAATAAAAACTTAATAGATTTGACTCATTTAACAGTTTAAATATCTCTTAAAATATTTTACTGGTGAGATCTGAATGCCACAGGTATTTCTGCACTGAGTTGTGGGGCTGGGAAAGAGTTATCTCATGGTGTTTTATGTGTAGGAAATCTCAAGAAAGGCAAAAAAAGGTGTGGGAAACAACGGGGGGAAAGCCCTGAATATGCTGATAATTGTTTGTAAAAACTCTTCCATGTGCAAGGGTGGTTTGTGCTGGTGGGGCAGAGCAGGATGGAAGTGGGAGAAGAGCAGATTGGGAAAGGCAATAAGGGGAGAGCACAAAGGGACAGGTATGGGGCTGAGAAGATGCTGCAATAAACACAAGGATGGTGTTGGATGGAGGAGATGCCTCAAAGGAACCCATCCAGCTTCTTCCCAGGGGTGACACCAACACATGGTCACGGGGAAGAAGGGTCAGTCCTCTTCCCACAGCTGTGAAATAATTCCTGGTAGGTCAGGATTGGTGTGTAGGGCTGAACACTGAACTCACATGGCTATTGATGTTTGCCATCACCAAATGGGAACTTTAGTGAAACCAGAGTTCCCTCCTCACTGGGAAGGGACTGGGGAACAGCTGGAGATTCACTGATAAATTATGGCCTGTCTCCTGCCTTAGCATCTGAAATGCATGATAGAAATCTGTCCTAAATGATCACTGACCTTCAAAGAGGAGGGGGAAGCAAGCCAGACCCAACTTGACAATATCTCCTCTGAAGCACAAAAAGCACAACCCCCCTGTATTTAACTGGATTCTCATGAAAGATCACGTGTGCCACAGGAGGATAAATTTGGAGCATTCTCGGTTTCAGAGTGAATATTTTATATAAACAGACTAAACAGTATAGGAAAAATACAGTGCTCTGCACAACAGCAATGCTCAGTGAGCTAAAAAGCCAGACTGGGCCAGATCTTAGTGATAATTCCCAGTGCAACCTATTCTTGAGTCTGAAGTCTCCTGAGAGATACCTTACATAACAGGAAATTGTGGATAATCACAGAAAATACATCAAAGCCATTTCAGATATTTCTAACACAACATGTACTAAATGTTGGGGGGAAAAATAAATGCTCAGATTAGCATTTAGGGGGTTTTTTTGGTGTTTTTTTTTAATATATAATATATTTTGAATTGGTTGGATTATTTCCTCCAGGAGCAGGGTTTAGATATTTTCCAGGGCGTGGAGTTCTGACCGGTCTGTGTGTTCCATCCTGCCTGTATGATCTCCACAGGAGAGCACAGAAAGGGAACAGGCAGTCAGGGAACATTAACTGCATACATGCATAATTATTACTACAGTGACCTGATGGAAATTTTGCAGGGATTTCAGACCGTGTGTGTGTGTGAGGGTGAAACCATCCTGGAGCCCCCTTTGTGTTTCTGCACACACGCTGGCAAAGGGAGGTGGCAAATGGTATTAAAAATATTAATTCCTTGAATTGCAGCAGGGATTTTCAGGAGTGCTTTAGGAATGGTGGAAGGATGCACCAAACTGGGGTTAAACCCATTTTTGCACAGAGGAATAATTACAAAGAGGGTCCAGAGTGAGGGGCTCTGTCTGCACCATCCACACAGACCCCACAGATCCCCCTACCCATCTCTGCTTGGATTTTATGTCGTGGCAGTATTATGGCAACTTAAAGGTGTTAAAAAAATTCAGATTTATCGTGTTTTTCTCTGTTTCTCCCTCTTGTTCCCTTTCCAACAGGGAGCAGTGTGTGCTGGCTCGGTCGGAGCCGGGGATGGGGGTTTGTGGAGTCCTAAAATATGCTGGAATTAATGACAGAGAATCCACCGATCCAGGGTTTTATACCAGCCTGTCTCAGTCTAAGGTCAAACTGCAAAAGTTTCCTGACAAGAGCTGTAGGTCTGACTCTCTGCCTCGCTGCTGACTTAGCTGGTTAGCTAAATAACTATAATATAATATAAATAATAAGTAAAATCCTCCCATGGAGTGGGGGCTGGGGGGGGGGGGGGGGTGTAAAAATTTGGGTTAAAAACAAAAGTTATGGCCAGGGAAGTGGCTGCAAGTTTTGCAATAATCCTCCCGTAGTTTTTGCATCCCAAAAGGCTCCAGATGTGACCAGCCACTGCGAAGTGGCGAGTTGTTTATCAGCATCCTGCGCTGCTCACCCGCACTTGGAGCATCTCCCGCTCCCACCAGCACCGCCAGGGTACCCGGGGAAGGGATGGAGTGGGATGGAATAATATAACATAAAATAAAATATAAAATAACGTAAAATTAAAATTTAAAATAAAAATAAAGTAACATAAAAACAAAATAATAAAATAAAATAATAAAATAAAATAATAAAATAACACAAAATTAAAATTTAAAATAAAAATAAAATAACGTAAAAATAAAATAAAATAAAAATAATAACAAAATGAAATAAAATAAAAATAAAATAATAACATTAAAATGACAAAATTAAATAAAATAACACAACACCCAACCCCCCCACCCTGCTAGGACAGGGTCTGTGCACTGATGCATCAAAGGGTATGTCACAGCCCTGCCTGTCCCCTCCAGGTGAGGACCCACAGCCCCCCATCCCTCCCTGGGGCTCCCCTGGGGGATGAGGGTTTCTCTCCCTGTTGCTGTTCAGGCTCCACCTGGCACAAGAGTGACAATTAATAAACCCCAGCTACTCACAGCGCTGTTATTAAACACTTGGATTTATTTTCCCACCCCTTGCCAGAGCCTTTTCCAGCTGTGAGAGCCACAGGCAGGTGAGTGATGGGGCTGCCCCCCACCCACGGGCTTGCTGAGTCCCTGGGCACTGGATATTTATAAACTGCCCAATTTTGGCCACGTTCCCTTCCTGACCTGGTGTGTTCACAGCTTCTTCTTGTTTTGGGGAGCAAAGCTCCCACCTCGTTACTTCTTCCTAAAAACTCGTGCCACCTCCTTTGGGTTTTACAGGTGATGAATTCAGCCACAAAATAAAATTGCTGTGCTCAGGGGGCAGGTTTGTGTTTTCAGAAAGTCACCTCCATGTTTGTGTGAAGCACCTGCCAATTAATATGCTTAAAAATATCACTGGAGTTATGTAAGATCTTTAAAAATCCTTCTGCTTCTTGACTCTGCAGCTCTTCACCTGTGACTAAAAGTCATCAAGCTTTAAAATAAACCCAAAAACCAAACAGCCTTAATTTAATAGAAACAAGACATTACTAACTCCTTCCTGTTGTGCAGAATTATTTGAACCTGCCCATATGATATTGCACTAATGATCTTGTGGGTCCGTCCCTGGTCAGGCATCCCCCAGACATGAATGGTGACCTGTTATAGATCATGTTCTTATGTATATAAAATGATATATCATTCCCCATTAATGATCTATAACATGTGTGACACTATTTACAATTTATTGGCTTTTGAATGGCAATGGCTGAGAGAACTCACCACACCAAACCAAGTGCCTGGGGTTGTTCTGGTCCCCCATTGTTCTACTTTTCTAGGTTTTTATTTAAGAGAAAGCTATATGGAGATGAGCCTGGCAAATGTTTTTATTCTAGTGTTGTTTTGAGGATGGGAAGAGAATGATTTTGGGTAACATGAGTCTCTATGGGGAGTTACACATCTGAGCTACAATGAGCATCAGGGCAGGGCAAACGTGCTGGTTGTGACACCTTTAAACACATTTAAACTCAGCAGGATTTGTGTAATATAAATATTAAATCTTCCAGAGGGCTGTTTAATATACAGGGTGTTAGAATTTATAAAGTCTCTCTGGCTTAAATTTATGGAAGATACTGAAAGTGATACACCGTGTTTTCTTTTTCAGGGACTGATTAGGGCAGCTGACTAATTAATGAGAATTTTGCTTTTGTGAACTCTGGATCAGGATTTAGTGCAAGATTTGTGGATAGATAGATTAGATAGATAGATAGATAGATAGATAGATAGATAGATAGATAGATACATACATACATACATAGATACATAGATAGATGATAGATAGATAGATAGATAGATAGATAGATAGATACATACATACATAGATACATAGATAGATGATAGATAGATAGATAGATAGATAGATAGATAGATAGATAGATACATACATACATAGATACATAGATAGATGATAGATAGATAGATAGATAGATAGATAGATAGATAGATAGATAGATAGATAGATAATAGATAGATAAATAGATAGATTATAGATAGAGAGATGATAGAGAGAGAGAGATAGAGAGATAGATAATAGATAAATCGATAGATTATAGATAGAGAGATAGATAGATAGGTAGATAGATATAGATATAGATATATA
>WBMV01000936.1:17268-30106 GCA_013396655.1 Campylorhamphus procurvoides
TTATAGATAGAGAGATAGATAAATAGGTAGATAGATAGATAGATAATAGATAAATAGATGATAGATAGATAGACAGACACATAGATAGACCCCTCTGTTCTTGGTCATTTGCCCCCATTCAGAGATGCTGTGACTGGCCCTAATTTCATTCCACAGGTACCAGGAGCTGGAAGTGCCTGCTCCTCCTGCAGTCTTGCAACTTCAGTAACCCCAAATATATTTAGACTGATGACTCGATTCCCTCATCAGAAAGAAATGTGAGTAGGAATTGTTGTCTATCTTGTAAAAACAGTGCTACACTTGTACATGCATGTGTAGGACTGTTAAAGATTTTACAAGATACAGGGGAATGTGTGTCTGCTTATCTCAGGGAAGGAGGGAGCTCAGCTTTGGAAAAGAAACCCACCCTGCTAGGTTTGGGCTGTGCATTCCCTGTTTGAGGCACATCCTGCACCCAGAGGAGAACACTCAAGTTGAGTGGAAGATTTAGGAGCAAACTCTACTTCCATTTACATCATTAAAATCCTAATGAGGCTGTAAATCAGGATGAGAGTATGGTTGAGGTCGATAGGGTTGGCTGGATTTAAATGGCTGTAGAATTTGTCCAGTTTAGGTGGAAATATAGGTCAGACAAGCCGGAGTAGAGCTGTAAAAAAAAGAAAAAAGATTTCTCATTCTTATTAAACTCTGAATAGAGTAACAACACCTATCAACTTTGGGTCAGAATGTTTTGCTTCTTTCTGAAAAGAGACAGCAGTGAAAATGTTTACTCCCCTAAATCACAGTGGCCAATCACAAACACACTAAACTGGGACAAAAAAGATTTACAAAAGCTTGAAATTAATTTTTTTCCTTGATAGGGTAGCAATTAGAAGTAGATTTGTATACCTCAGTGTAGAATTTTCTTCACGATATTAATAAAATTTGATGTATTTCCCAAAATGCACCAATATGATTATGTTTCCCATTAGTTTCCTTTTGTGAGTAAGCTTCAATATTCCATGTATTACATAATGTGGAATGATCTAGAAATACATATGTTCACTGAGAGCTCTGGTTTGAATTTGAAGTCTTAATTAATGTTGTTTCACAGTTCCAGTACAGGAGGGCAGAGTTCAGGAGCTGGAAAAGGCAGCCCAACCTGCCTGCCCAGTGCAGACCAGTGGGTTAAATGGAATTCTGCACCTAGCACAGCCCAGGGAATCAGCCTCTCTGCTGAGCTGCAGCCAACTTGTTTTTCTCTTCCTTAAACAGTCCTGCAGCACTTGCCAGGAAATGCAAGAAAATAAAATGACTCACTGAAACAGTAGTTCTTTCCATTGGAAAAATTATTAAAAACAAACTGTAATGTTATCATATATAAACTTTAACATTCTGCAGCACAATTGTTCCTTGTTAACGAGGGGCAGTGTGATATCCAGGACCATTTTGTCTTAAAAACAATATTATTGTGAGCTGATGCAAGTGGTGAGGTTGCCTAATGCAGTTGTGCTGACACCAGACATGGAATGACAATCCATGGACCATGGAAAAAACCCACTGTGTGCTGAGCCAAGATCACGTCTTCAACCTGCACAGCAGCAGATCTGCCATCTAATTGTGAAGCTCTTTGCTCACAGGCAGTGCTAATTCCATATACCACCTGTGTTAATTGTGTTTATATTACAGACACACATTAATTATTATTATTTTTCTCCCAAAATGCAAAGGGAGGGGTTTTAAAAGACAAAATTCTTGATAAGATTTCAAAGCTGCAAGAGAATTTGCAGATGAGGAACTGCATTAAACAGACTAACAATTACATTATTTTAAGTTTTTCCTCTGTCATGATCCCAGTTCAGAAGTCTGTTTTGCCTGAAAACTCTGCAATATCTATTTTCTTGCATTGTTTGGTGTGCCCAAAGGACCCAAAACATGTCCTAGCACATGAAATACAGATTTTAGGAGTGGCTCATGCAAAGAGCAGCATCCAAGGGAATGCAGCGGGCTGGGGATTTACACATTTATAAATGTACAAATAAATTAAAGAGCTTAATATCTAAAATTCTTGAGAGCCCTTGGTGGTCTGTGATGTCTTCTGTGTGGCTGTTTAACCCATGAATTCCTGGCCAAACATAAACCCAAGAGTACATGGACACACTTCCTGATTTAATGATTGCATATTAAAGTATACATTAAAAACAGTAAAGCTTACAATTAGATTTCCAGCGAAAACATTTGCATTTGCCAGTCTAAAATATGCATGAAATTTCTTGAAATATTTGCTTAAAATGTGCTGTTCCTATAAACAATCCTAACAGTAAACCTATTAGCTAAAATATTCACATAAAGTAAACAAAAGGAGCACAAACACAGCCAAGTCAAATTCAACTTTCTGTCTCAGTAAACACTTGTGGGAGCATTTTTAAAAGCACATTTCCAGCTCTGTCTGGGTTCTTTCAGAGCTTCAAAGTACTGGTCTTTACAGAATTAATAAAGGTATGTAAACGTACATTTGCCCCCAAACAACAACAAAAGAACTTTTATCAAATATTTTATCAAAAATTTCATCCACCACATAAAAAAAATGTTATTTCTTATTTCTGTCGTGAGTTGGGGGAATACTTTGTTTTAACAGGTTTGTACCAGGGACATTCTGCATGTTTTTTTCTACTTTGAACTTTAATTTAGTTCAATCAACCATTTATTTTACCTTTTGGTGTAACAAACCATTACTGGCTCTTTGCATGTATCATATATATGATGAAAAAGGAAAGAAAATATTTGTCCTAGTTCCTTTTCCTTCTGAGGATGCCTTTTGGAACCACAACTTCTCCATCTCCATTCCAGAGAAATAAGATATACATAATCTACATTTCTCCCTGGCAGAAATTAAACAATTTTTTTATCTCCCACCCTTCAGATCTTCCAGTGAGAACAGTCGAGTGAATTTCACACCTCACACAATTGCAAAGGAATTATGGGCACGTTGACAACTCTTGACTCAGTTTGCTTCCAGGGTGGTGTATTTTTGGAAAGGAGTAGAATTTACAGTATATAAAACATCCCATTGCGAGTGGAATGGAGCAGCATAAGGGAATATTATATATAAATAAATGTTGTTCCACTTTAAACACACACTCGAGGGAAGAGCAGGGGATGCCCAGGGTCTCCTGGCAATGGGCAGAGGGCACAGATCAAAGGGGGCACAGGCAGCTCATCATCCCCCAACACTCAGCTGGGGTGAAGGGTGCAGACCCCTCTGCTCCTCTCTGCCCCACAGCCCATCCCTCACACACATCAAAGCCTGTGGAGATGGCACAGCCTCCTCCAGACCCTCCTCTCACAGGACAGGACTGTGTGGGTCTGTGGTGAGGGGAGGAGAGGGAGCCCCAGGGGGAAAAAAGGCAGGAATGTTGGATATTAAAAACCTAACTGAGCTGACCTGCAGGAATTGCTGGGATACCTTCGTGCATTCTGACCTCTCTGTGCAGCCAAATTCCTGTAAGACCTCTCAGGAGGGGTGTGATGCTGATTCCTCCACAGTCTCAGGGTGCACAGCACAAATAAAGCACATTTTTACCAATAGTGCAGCTTCACCCTGGCCAGACCCTCAACAGAGATCAAACCCCTCTGTCTCCAAAGCCTGGCACAACAAAAGAAGTGACAGTACCACTGGGTATCCATAGGAATTCCTGTTTGCCTTTGGAAGGTCAAAACCTATCCCAGTTTCAGTTTTCATCTTAACACGGGGAAGGAGCTGCTAAGGCTCAGCTCTTTAACAAAACTGCAATAAAACTGTCTAGGGGAAAAGTTTGACTCCCTCCTGCAGGATTCATTACTTCCCCAATAAATGCAACAAGGCATTTCAACGTGTTTGCATTGTGACTTCACTAGTTTTTGTTGTGTATTTGAAATATAATGATATTCGATAATAGTTCATGGCAGAGTTATTTTTAAAATGTATAATAGTGACAGCATTCAGACATATTACACACTTCATTTGAATGAGAAGAAGTTTATGATTCACTTGCCTTACAGAAATTGTATTTTACTGTCATTATCAAAATTACATTATTTAAGTACTGCACGATTTTCATACCAAATTATCTTTTCACAGAAAAAAAAGAAGAAAAAGAACAGTGTGGTCAATTACAGTGTATTAAAATCCTGAACACCATTTTCATATTACATTACAAACATTCTTTGTGCATTGTTTCTGTGCTGAAGCTTTGCTGTTCCATCAGATATAACCTCATGGTTGAGATGAACAAAACTGGTCTGAATTGGGAAGAATGTACAGGAGATGTTGATTCTGGGATCCATTATGCTAAATGTACATGTTAATCATCAGTGTTCCATTATGCTTATCTTTCCATGGATTTTTGGCTAATTTTCCAGGTCCAGGATATTAACAGAGCTTTTGGTATGCATGGATTAGGTTATTCTATTAGGGATGGAATGGCTAAGTGGGTGAAACCAAAGAAATGCAGCACAAAGCTGTTGTCTGTGGATTGTAAATAGTTTCCAGCAGACATGTCTCTGCTCACTCTGCTCAGCCTCAAAGCCTGGGGAAGGGGATTGGTTTGTTTGCTTGAACTCATGGGTGGCTCTTACAGCTCCAGGTCAGTTGTTAATGAGGAAAAGAAGATTAATGGCAACAGGAGATGCTGGCAGCCCAACATCCATCCTGTGAAATCCGTGTAATATCAGATAGAAATGGTATTCATGTCATGCTGGCTACAAAACCAGGTGCTTTTCAAGCATGTTTGACTTTCACTGGACAGTTTGTAATGTAAGTCACAAAAGACTGTGGTTAGAATAAAGAGGAGATGGTCACACAGTGGTTAATGTGACTGTCTAATCTCATCCAAACCCAAACCCACACCTGGCCCTGTGGACAGAATGCAGGTTGGAGGGGCTGGAAGGCTCTTCAAGAGGCAGAATTTCAGCAGGAGCAATTCCATAACTGCACAAACATTGGAGTGTGGTTCAGGAGCCACCCAGGAGCCCCTTTTGCCATAAGCCCATATAATACTGGGGTGGGCACAGAGCAGCAATGATGTCTTGCATTTTTAATCTTAATGTATGTGATGTCTGGGCAGTTAGTGAAAAATGAATATAACCAACAGCAAAGGGAATGCACATGTAAATCTACAGTGACTAATCACTGAGGTATGATGAAACAAGTGGTGAAATTGGGCATGTAGAGGGAAAAAAGGTGGTTTGCCATCACTAACATGCCTAACTGGGAAAATCATGACCTCACCAGGGAATCTCACGTATCCATGCTGGAGGAATTCATGTCATTTCTTCAGAGCAGAGCAGGGAAGCACATCATTTCAGGGATGGAAACATGTTCTGGAGTATTCAATATGTACTGGGTAATGTCCCCACACTGTTCTTTTTACCTGCTATTATTTCATTTACTATCAATATTATCCTTGGTGTTGCTGTACTGCCACAAATCCCCCTTCATTCCATGCCCAGTGCTGTGAAATCACAGAAAAAGAGAGGCCTCTTGTCACAAGACCATGGGAGATACATGATGTCTCAATTCCAAATAAAACCCAAGCTTTTAATGCAATTCTATAGGAAATTGCCATTTTGAGTGTGTAAAAGAAGAATTTAACTTCTGGTAATTTAGGATGCGTTCCAATCCAACCATCCAGAAGGCCAAATTATACATAATAAATGATTGTTGAGGAAGAGGTATCCCGTTATCTGTCTTGTCCACAGCAAATTACAGAGCCATTCTAAACCACAAATGTTGAGTTCCTAATCAAAGAAAGCTACTCCCAATAATTTTGCTACAGATTTTACACAGCTGTGAGGACGTAAGTCTGATAGGAAGATGATAAAACATTTTTATAGGATCAAGTGTTATTTAAAAATTCATATTGCTTCGTGTCTTGAGATTGTACAGGTGAGTCTTTTCATTTCTCTTCAGTGTGGCCACAGCCCCGTGGTCTTTGCAGTCAGAAATGCCATGTGTTTTTCACCTGTATGATGACAACACAGGAGGGCATTGCAGCAGCCTCTGAATATTAAGGTGAAATCCTCCTTCCTCCATCGAGGTCGGCACGAGTGTTGCCTGGGTAAGGAGGTTAGGATTGGGTCCCTGGAAAAAAGAAGATAACGAGGCATTACTAGGAATAATGGGGCGATCAGAAGACGTGGAAAACGTAGGCTGAATATCATTAAAATCTTCCTGACAGTGAGCTCTATTGTGCCAGGGAATAATCTCGTCGCCTTCAATGGGAGCGCTGCCAGAGGAAGGTCTCTGGAGCAGCCTCGGTCCCCATCCAAAGCCCTCTGGCACCCCTGGGGATATTTCTGTGGATTTCAGAGGGTTTTGGGTCAGGGCAGGGGTGTTTGATGATGGTGGTGGTTGTGGTGATGAGCTGGGACTGCTCCAGTGCAGGAGATGCTGCTGGTACAGGGTCACTCCAGCACGGTCTGAGGCATCTCCCACGTGCTGCAGGTGTAAAAATCCTATGTAAACCACTGACTGTGGCTCTGCAATCAGGTAATTTAAACAACAGAGGCCACTGTGAGGAACAGGGACACGAGGCAAGGCCATGCTGGGGTTGGTGTAACACAGGGGACAGTGAGGATGGGCATTTTCTGCATCAGAAACCTCTGGGTTCTGTTTTCCTGCCTATGATTGCAGCAAACAAAAAGACAGGGGAGCTACAAGCAAGGAAGCACCAGGCACAGCATCACATACTGAAAAAAAATAACATGAAGAAACTGGGTTTTTTTCATTCATGTTGTGTATACTCTTGGTAAATAAACTGGATCATGTCAGGGCTGACAGCTCCTGCATCTGTTTCTCTCCTTGCAGGATTACAAACTTCAGCTTCTACCTGGTTCAAGAAAGGCAACAGACTAAATATTTGTGGGAGATGCCTTTGCACAAATAATTTCAGTCATACATTGTTCTGGGGACACCAGTGATTAAATAAGTTTCAGTGCTGAGCCTCAGTAAAGTATCACAAATACCCAATACTAGACATTATATTTCTTAACAGCAAAAGTGCTTTTGTCCTTCTATGAATTCCCTGGACCTGGGTGTTTTGTCCAGCACCTCACCCAGCTCTCCAGCCTGTCCATGTGTTTTACACCCCATAAGTGGAAGTCTCTGTTTCCCACTGAAGTTCCTTATCAGCCCCTTGTCTCCCCTTGTTGGTGGGAGACAGGAATGGATGCAAGGAGGGAGGCCTAAAGCTCATCAATTTTTTATTCATTAATATATGTACCACACTCAATGAGATGTAGAGATCTGCAGCACTCACCTGAGACTAATAAAACCAGATTAAATAAAATTCCTGCGTTTGTTTAGGTAAAGTTATTAAAACCTCAAGACCTATGCATGAGGAAAAATGACTACAAACTTCTAAAATGTCAACCTGCAGCACTCATGGGTCTGTGGCAGGTCTGGAGAGGGTTTGATCCAGCTACTACAGTGCTTTGTGGTTATATTAGTTGAACCCAAAGCAAAATGACAAAGAGAAAGTAGCTTCACAGCTATTTTTTAGGCATTTTAAGTCTCTTACCATGCTTCTCTCCATATTTTCCTCTGTATCCCTGGGTAATGTTCACCTTTTCTTACAATCCTCTGATGTTTCCAAGTCTTGTTAAACTTTGGGTTACCACAGCTCCAGTATTTCTTCCTGCAGTACAAAGTCTGTCCTTACCCTCTGTCCTTCCTGGGAGTGTAAGTTTGAACTTACTAACTGAAGTATTTCAGAATTCCTCAGCAAAATTCTGAATGATCACCCTGTCCTTGACCACGACCTCCACTTACCTTCAGATAAGAGGAACTTTTTGTCTTCTATTAACTCAGTCATTACTAAAAACTACTATGCAGCACTGGACCAGGAGAGACCCCCAGTGTGGAACCCCATTGGGTAACCCATTTTTACTTAAATAACGAAGCTGTGATGCCTCAAAACACATTTTCAATAGGGCTGATTAATAACTTTGTGTTATTAATACCTTGCATGCAATGGCACAATGACATTGAAGCCAAAGAGGTGCCACTTCTGTGGCTTCTTCCTCTTCTTGGTGCCTGTTACTCTGTCATGGACCAGAATTTGTTTGGTTTGACATGACCTCCCCCTGACAAATTCATTTTGGCTGCCATTTATCTCTTCCTTGTCTTTTAGAAGCCTATAAATATTTTAATTAATTGGCCCATGACTTTCCCTTGATTTCCTCCTTCCTCCTGCACTGCCTTTAGAATACCTAGTTATATGCAAATTTTTTTTGTCATGGCCCTTTTAATTTATACCCACATTTTTATACCCTTTTTTTTTTGTAGTTTGACCTACTTTCCAACTTCCTATACTCTCTTCGTGTGTTTTAAGCCATTGAAAAACTCCTGATTTAGCTACATTCATTTCTTCACATACTTCTGCATTGGCAGAGTTTATGGTTCTGCCTTTAATATAGTTTTTTAAAGGAACTGTCAAATCCATTGGATATCTCAGACCTGTTTCCCAGAAAATCTTTCCAATTCTGTGTTTTTATTGAATAAATGACTTCTGGATGCCCATTGCTTTTGTTTTGCCTCAAACCTCAGGCTCATTTGTCTCCTGTTTCTCTGGGTTCCCACCGCGTGTCTGGAGCAGTTGAATTCCTGCATTTCACCAAATTCCAGCACTGTCACACAGTTCTATCAGTTTACAAAAGCATCATTCACTTCATCTTCCTGCTGCAGTGGTGCACGAAGCTGTGACACCACACTCGTTTTTCCCTGTTACTTTCACCCACAAACTCACAACCCATCTATCTTCTTTCCCACCCTGAGCCTTAGGACAGTCCTTGTGAAGTCTTGATATTCAAGAAAACACTCTTTTGCCCTCCCCACCCTTCCAGAGCGAGTTACACTCTTCTGTATTAATATTCTAGTCATGTAAATCACTTGAACATGTGCCTGCTATGCCAATTAACTTGCAGTTTTGATCGTGCACGGAGACTTTCAGCCGTTCCCATTAATCCCCCCACTTTTTGCTGCACAAAATCATAAGATACAGAGTAGGTGGCTTCATCCTCCTGCCTGTCCCTCCACCAACCCACCACAAATACCCCCAGAGGCCCCTCTGTGGCACTTTTTAGACCTGCCAAGTTATTGCCAGGGGTGTCACAAATCATGAATCCTGACGTTGCTTTTTCCCTGTGTTTTTGAAGATGGACATTGCTTCTCCCCTTTAATATTTTCCTGTATTTGCAAAAGGGGATAAGCACAAAGACTCCTTTAAAATAATGTGATGTTAGCAGAAGTCATCAAGAACTCTGCTGAAAATACATAAAATAACAGGCTAAACCAGGCACTACATTGAAAGGTGGCTTTCTAAATGCTTGTTAAAATAAGGCCCAGTTTTGATGAAGTTATGCAAAATGTGAAATTTTCTGCTATTTAATAATATTAAAATTCCCTGGGTTACTGAAGCTCCGGAGATACTCAGAGGAGCTATTAGGGAAAATTTGGGGGGATTTAGGAGAGCCTTTCAGCATCTTGTGAAAGCACATTTTCTACCAGATGTTTGTAAAGAAAGGGGGAAAAAAGCATACTTTGATTCCTTTGAATCATCAGCTGCATAAGAATCTTTGTCTTCTGAAAGCCCCTTAAGCACTTTCTCTATATTATTCCTCTCAAATATTAAGAGGAACTCTCATTAATTAATATTTATTTTTTTCAGTAGATGACAGAGACTGGGCTTGGAACTTTCTCAGGAAATGTTTTAACAATTCAGAAGGCAGGTTCCTATTTTCTGTTGGTTTTTTTGTGTTTCCAGAACATGCTAGCTAGACAGCAGTGGTGTTTTCAGGATTAGCAGAAGACGTTGTTTATAATGCAGAACCCTCCCTGTCACAAAATCACGTGAAAAGAAATATCAAAATAATCTATTTTAATGCCACTGGTAATTGCCACCACTTAGTAAAAAGCTAAAGCACATCATATGCCTGTGGAAGAGTTTGCTTTCCCCCTGCTTGGGCTGCACTGAAGCACGATTTTCGAACTCTCTGGGATGATCACATGCCTAATTGCTGCTGTTGCTGTTTTTCTCTGCTTCCAGTAGATTTTGTGTCTCAGATGAAGCCCGACACTCAGCAGGCACCACGAATAAGCCAACCCTTGCCCACCATGCCCATGTCCCCTGGGACACCTCAGGCACCAACCCAGGACAGACAGGTGGGTGGCTCAGGTGTGACCCCAAAGCCAGAGGGTCTCCCCTCCTGAGCAATAAGCAGCTCTCCCACCCCTCCAGCTGCTTCTTCCCACCCCTGGGCCGCCCACAGCCACAGAGACAGCTGTGCCAGCACAATGCAATGGGTGGCACCACGGGGACAGGGGCTGAGGATGAGGAGGGAGGCTCAGTGTGCCCAAGGAGGGCACGGGGTGGGTTCTGTGGGTGGTGTAAAACCTCCTCCACTCACCCACTCTGCCCAGCTCTGCCTGGGGACAGGAGAGTGGGAGGGTGAAACACCCTGTGGCCAACCTGTGCCCTGCCAGCTTTAACTGGGGGCACTCCAGCCACTGGATGCAACCACAGAGCCCAGGTCAGGGGGAGACAAACCTCCCGTGGATGCCAGGTTAAGTTCTGAGTGGTTTAAAACCCAGAAACTGCAGCAAATTAACACCCCAGCTCAGCCTGCAGCCACTTGTCCACATTCCCATACCCCAACACAGCCACAGCACAGACTGGTGCTGTCCCAAAACAGAGCAGGGTGATTCCTCCTGGCCAGACAGGAGCCAGGTGGGCAGGACAAGGATCTGCCACACCAGTGGGTGTTTTGGGGGATGTGCAGTGGGTTAATACCAGTCCCTCAGCTTGAGAAACCCAAGTGATGTGCACCCACAGATGTTGCTGGAAGGGGATGTCTCCACTGTGGGCATCCTCCAGCAGATGAAAGCGACCCCACAGTTTGAAACAACTCATTCATTTACAATTTCTCCTCAAAAAACAAACATAGGTGTATGATTTGAGGATTAGAGACCCTATTCTCTCCTGTTCTTTAATCTGTTTCAGTTTCTGCTGAAATCAGATGTTTCTAATAAAAGTTCAAGGCACATCAGTAAAGATGTGCGATGATCTGCCCAGTATCTGTCCGTATCAGACTTGTTTATTCTCAGATTGAGTGAAGATTTGGAACCTGAGGTTTTATATCTCCTTCTGTACATGTTTGCTTTAGTTTAACTGTTATGGTTTTGAATCTTCTTGCTGCTCATAAAAAACTTATTTCTTTTGTAGCTGGGAAACTGCTTGACCTCAGTTATCTGTTGTGGCAATGTGTTCTCTCATCTAAAATCATGTGGTTTGATAAAATGTTTTCCTTCATTGGTGGTGAGTTTGTAAACAGCGACTGTTCCACTCTCCTTTTGTGTCAAACAGTAGGAGCAGAAACTCTCAATATCTTTTTGTTCTGCAACAAGCCATGAAATCAGCATTGGCATGGCAAGTCAGGATGGATCCTTATGCAGACTGTCCAAAATGCTGCCTGGACTCTCCCAGCACAACAAGAAGAACACATATTTGTTGGAAACAGCGTCTTACAACAATTGATTTATGGTTACGAGTAACTCTTAGAGGCTCAAGGAAAAACTCCACTAAAATAAAGGCTGGAAAGGGGTCCTTATGCTTAGAAGTGGATGATTTCTTCTCATGACCTTCATGACCTTTGGAAATCTTGGAGAGCTTCTTCGAGCTTCTGAATCAAACTCTTCCGTGCCTGAAGTCCTGATATTTTTCCAAGTCCCATGTTATTTGTGGATGAGAAAACTTTGGACACTGAGTGGCTAATGCTCAGAAGATACTTCAGTGAAAGAAAGAAGATGGCTGAAAAAGCCAAGGAGCTGATTCTCATGAGCTGCAACTTCAAGTAATTCTCTAGACAGCAAGACCAAACAAGTTAATTCTCCCGAGGTCGTAGAAAAACTTGGAAAGATAAACATCATTCAGTCTTTTATAGGTTGCAGAAGCAAAGTATTTGGCTCAGAAAAGCCCCCAACAAAATATGCATATTGGTGTTTCATCAGAATTACAGAATTTAACAGGAAATCTGAGTTAAGGGAGCTCTGAAGCAGGAAGGCTGAATTAGGGCAATCTGTTTGATGAGACAGGGTTAAAGGTAATAAATAACTCTGGGTTTACATGTGAAACCCCAGTCTGACTGAGCTGCCTGGGAACTCTGAGCTGATCTCTCAGCAACTGGGTCTCATGTCACTTATTCTTCAGAAAGAGAAGAGTTAAAGTTGGTATATGTGTGTGTGTGTGTGTGTGTCTAATCAAAGTGCTATCTTTTTTAGACAGCAAAAAATCAGCATTAATTAGCAGCAAGTCGTGGAGCTGGGCAGAGAGCTGTGTGGAGAATACAGCTGAAGGAGCAAAGTGGACCAGGCTGGAAAAAGCAGCAGAGTGGAGTTCACCGAGCGATGCAAAACGAGAGGCTGGAATAGTGAACCATTCTGGACAGGGAATTAAGGAAGGAATGAAACAGGCCAGCTTGCCAGGAGGCAGCAGGGCTTACTGGACAGCTCTGATTTTAATGAGCCTCCTGCAAGCCACACTTGCAGGATGTCAATAGTACTCATGCTGCATTTACTTTATTTATGAACAGTCGGGTTCTCTGCGGTAATGGCGAGGGCATAAATATTCCAGAGATACCAAACAGTTGACACAGCACCTTCACACGATGAAGCTGTGTCACAACGTGGTAGAACATGTCATGACAGTCCTGATGTGGTGGAGGATGTTGGGATATTGCAGTTAATGACACACGTGGCTCTGCTGATAGCAGGGAGGACCCAGCGTGCCCCAGAAGTGAGCTGAGGGCAACAGTGGGGAAAACA
>WBMV01000947.1:0-16136 GCA_013396655.1 Campylorhamphus procurvoides
TAAACTAAAACCACTACATTAGGTTAAGGTCAGAATTCCAGTTCAAATACATTAAAGGCATCCAGGAGTGTGTCTAAATCCCACATCTCCAAAAGAAAACCTGTGAGATTTCAAACCTCCAAGGTCAGCTTCTTTCTCCAGAATGAAATAAAAAAAAAAAAAGAGGAAAAAAAGAATGCACAAAAAGAGAGACTGAGAACCAAAGCAAAGTCATGGTCTGGCAGCAAGTTCCTGTGTCTGAAAGCAGCAGTGGTGCCTCATGCCCAATAGGACCCTTGGTGGTGCATTTAAAACAACGTGACAACAAGACTTCGGTATAACTAGGAAAAAAAAGTGAAAACAATAATGGAAATTTATTCTGCTAATTAACAGAGTCATGCTCAAACATTTCCTTCCCTTCTTATCACTGTTTTAGCAGGACTGACTTGTTAACTTCGTTGCAAGTTACTATTAAAAATGAAATGCAGGTCACTTGAACATGCCTTATCAGGATTGTAATCAGTCTGATTAATGCAAAATCAGATGCTGTAAAACTGAAGTGAATGGTCAATTATCCATTTATTTGAATCATAAAATCACATTTAAAGGTGTTACATTCTTCTTTTCTCCACCTGCCCCCTCACAGATACACATACACTTCCTCTTATGCTACGGACCACTCATAACTAAAAAAAAAATATTTCATTTTCATATAATTACAGGTATCATTTGGCTATAAGAATTTTTTTTTTTTCTCATGAGAAAAAGGTCAGTCTTGAAGATGTCAGTCTGTTTGATGGCCATGACTATTGATGGAAGTCTGGTTTTAGTTCTGCCACAGGCTGATAGAGTATGAGACTGTCACTCCTTTTTTGCTAGCTTTTGGTGCTTCTAGAAAACACTGAGAGAACCCATGACATGGCAGTATTGTTGACAGGTGTATAGACTGGCACAGAGAGGACTGAGAAGGGATCAGTTCATGAGGATGGCTGTGTTCCAGTGAGAGCTCACAAATTCTGTGCAGGTACATCTCAAATTTCTTCAAAGGGATGATGATGGTGAAAAACAGTTCTTATATTGCTGCAGAAATAGGGCACATATTGCTTCATTCTTTAAGGGGTACAAAGAGTGCTTTCATAGAGATTGAAGAAAGCTAATTGAGTTAGTGAAAGATGAAAGAGTTCTGAATTGGAGAATAACTATTCTATTACTTTACATGAAAAAATGCACAGATTTTCTTTTTGATGATGGTTATATTGCTAATCTCCCTGAACACAGCCTCTGTGAGACTGAGAAAGAAATGTTTTGATTTTGATGCTAGGGTGAACAAGTCAGCCAGCTCTCAATGTTGCATTCTCTGCAAGGGTTTCTGTCTATTCCTACATTCCTTAGGTTTAAAAATATGGTTTCATATTGAGAATCAATATGATTGAGAATGGATTTATTTGAGACAGTAATGCAATTTGTGAACACAACAATGTTTCTAACTATTTTTTAAAATGGGAACACAAGTCTTTTGGGATATACATCAGAACTAAGTCTTATTTTAAGGAACTATGCAACAATGAAGAGATCTTGAAGATATTTGGTGGACACAAATTACAGGTTTTGTAATAGCATATATTGACTTTTGCATCTCTCATCTGAATGTAGTTGGTATTTCATTGATGACTGTCTCAATATTGCTTATCAGCCTTTCTGAAATGAGTCTGTAGTATTAAGTTGTATCTTCAAGTAGAACATATGTCTTGGACAAACGACTTGGCTTCCAGAGTAGCTGAGCTTTGTTTTTATTCTTGCTAGGCCTGTGCATTAGACCAAAACTAAGAAAGATAGCAGGAGGATGGCATGGAGGTTGAGGTGCAGAACTGTACAAGATTCTCCTTATTATCTGCTCAAATAATACCTCCTGAAATGTTTTCTTGTTATGTTTATTCATGGTTTCATTCATAGGTTCAGCCATGTGCAACAGTGTGGCAGATTGCTCATGACATGAAAACACAGAACAAGGCTGACTTTACACTTCTTTGCCTCCATTCCCTGTCTTCATGTCCACTTGAATAGAAATGTTCACACTCAAGTGTGTCAAACACCACTAGCTCACACCAGAACATGAATAATTGGATGGGCTGAAAAGAGGTTGGTGTTAAAGGGGAACATTTACTGAAATATTTTAGTATGTTTTAATTATTCATAAATGAGCTATCTCCTCTATTCTTACCTATACATGAGTTTATCAAACAAAATATAATCCTTTTGTTGTAATATTTTGTCAGGAAAGAATACTCAAGTCACATGGACCTTAAAACAGAATACCTGGGGCAACCAGGGTCTGGAGGGAAAAGAAATTCTCTTATGTTGTCTAACGCATCTCAAAAAATGCAGGGAAGCCATGTATAAATTGCACTGAAACTCCTAACAGTCACAATGTGTTTCATTGTTTGCATTTGCATTATAGTTTTTTAAAAAATACATGCCTTCCCACATCATGCTATTTAGTAGATTGACAGATGTTACTACCATTGAAATAATCAGCTTTCAATTTCCTTTCCCAAAACATATTCTAGTATATTTTCTGGTATATATTAAATATTAAATGGTATATATTAAATAGAATTAATATTCAGATACATTAGTTAACATAAGTTTACCAGAAAAAAGAGGGAAAAAACTAGAAGTTTTTGTGGTTATTTTTATCTTTAAGAAATTAAGTTCTTGGAATTGTGGTCATATCTGCAAATTCTCATCCCTTGTATTTGTTGTCTGTCTTTCTTAAGGCACCCTTAATTTGCCAATTAAAATGTCAAAAGAATTTGCAACAGTAATGCCAGCATCTCTTTAGTGGTGATAATTTGGTTTGTTTGTTTGTTTGTTTTTCCAAGGAAGGCAACTTTGTCTGGATGGTGTTAGGACTGAAGAGCTCATTTATTCTCATTCCCTCCTTGCAGGGAGTATCAGCAGAAATTAAGTGAGGGGAAGACTGAAAGATCTTAAATGGGTGAAAACTATGAAAGCTCTTCTTCCTAAAATTTTTCCTTAGGCATCTATGTTCTTAACACTTTATATTAGTGCTTTTCATAGTGAGGAAAGTGCTGCAAATGAAACTGTCACTTTATTCCCAAAAACTTTACTATGTGGAGTCTTCCCTGCTGATTAGAAATGGCTGGATCCAAGAAGCAGAGAAGCAGCATAAAAACCTGGGATAATCTGGGATAAACTGACCTTCATAAGTACCACTAAAGGAAAATAGTGCTATTTTAAAAATTAAACGTAGATGCAGCTGGCAGGTGTGTTACATGTTACAGTATGGTCTGCCAATGAAGGCATCTGTGTCCTGCACAGAGCCTGTGAGTACTTATAAGTGTGAGGGTCCATGCTGGAAGACAGATGGCAGAACTGAGTTTCTGCTTTCAACCTAAGACCTCACAGTTTTGATCTCAAAATTTGCCAGAACCTGTTGTTACCTGACTTGTTCAACATTTGGAATAAGACTAGCACAAACAAAGGTGTCAAGACAGACCTCTGGAAAATTTAATGAAGGGTATTCCTCTTCACCTGACGTACTGGAAACAGGTGGCTATGGGGCCATCATAAGCAGTTGTCATCTCTGCTATCATACTTTAGGTCCTGATTCCTGTATGAGGCCCTCCCTGCCTTACAGACTTTTGTCTTTGACAGAACTGAGGGTATTAGGGTTTTTTTCTGCTTTGTAAAAATAACGCTGTTCATTTTTGCCATTCTAAAATGAAAGAAAAATACATTTCAAAACTTCTTGTAGAAACACAAATCTTTTCATATGTAATTAATCAAAACCTTCTCAGTGTTTTACATAATATTATTTAGAACAAAAATATCACCTGGAACACAATTCTGAAATTATTTTATTTCGAAGTACATTTGTGTTTCTGTTTCTACCACTTATCATGGACTCTGGAGGCAGAAAATTGTACCCTGGAGGCAGGACTTGCTGGGCAGTTGAATTGAAGATGTTCCTGAAGATGAGTTGCCTACACCTTCAGCAAAGTCTGAATCCCTAGCGGAGCAGTACCTACTGACCTGTCGAGAAATTACTCTCTCTTAAAACAACAGCCTCTATATGAGCCTCTTTTCTTCAGATTAGGTGGATTCTTTGCCACATCATATAATGATGCAGAGAGAGCGCTGTACCACAACAGAATAGCCTCAAGAAAGGGAGATACAAAATATGCTATGTAAAAGGAAGCCAACTTTTCTTTTATTTTTCAGATTGTAAACGATCTTTGCTCCAGCTTGGCAATAAAACAGAAATTTCTTATAAGGAGACTTTTAGGAGAAGTTCAGCTGTGTGAGTTCAGCTGGGCTCTATAAGACAAAATAAAGGATTATCTGTAAGGAAATATACGTATTTACTCAGACATCAAGTTTTATCTCTTGATTTCTAGAAAACAAATTAAAGGAATTAGATTGGCATGAATCATTTGGCTAAGCAATAGGAGTAACCCATCGACATTTATAGAAAACAGAAGATATTTATTTACTCCATTTCAGTGCTCTTTGTTTTCTTTGAAACCCACACAGAGCTAAAATTGTTTCATTCTAATTTATACCATGCTGAATGTTTATGTTGTGTGTAGAGTAAATCTCTATTGCCTTCTTCTCCTGAATTAGAAACCAGGCAAAATTACCAAAAAGTGTCTTTGAATATCCTCATATGTTTGCTTGTATCTCAAGAAAGAACAAGTCGATTTGCTTGGATTGAAAAATTCTTGCTATACCTTTTTTAAACTCTGGTTTGAAAGGATAAGTACCTGCTTGGTTGCACACTGATAAATCACTCTGTGTGTTTATCTAAGGAATCTAATCTGTCAAGGTGAAATCTGTAATTTTTTTTCATTTATAAGTCATTTGTCTCCACAGTACCTGGGAAGTAAGTACCCAACTTAAATAAGAAAGGCTTCACAGCAGTCATGCTTTCCAGTCTTCATGGGTTTTGATTGTTTAGTTTTTAAGACTGAGACTCCTTCAATGTTTACTGCACAATTTGTGAGTTTTCTGTTGTTGCTTTTACCACCAAATGAATTTCCATTGCAGTCTGACAGAAGTAAAACCAGAGTGGACCATTCTTATCTCCAACTCTACCATGGCCAGTTTTCACTAAATATTTTTACTGCTGAGGAAAGAAACCTTTATAATTGACCTAAACTGTAAATCAGAATCTGGCAGGGGTATCTACCCTGGGCTGGGACTGGTTGGAAACTTAGTACCAGGTGTGCACTGAGTATCAGGTTGTGCATCTTTTAATTCAAAGCCAAAGGAGACATGGACAATGGTCATAACTGGACTAAAGGGGAACCTGCTGTACCTTAGCTGTTGGCAGTAAATTATGAAGAAACTCATTATGTTGATGAGTCCTGCTCAAACAATAGCAGTAGGAATAAAAGCCAGAGTTGCTTCAGCTTTCAAGTACTTTCCACCATCTTTAGTGCTTCTGTTTTCTTAAACAAAGGCTAGAATTAGAACTAACACAAGTGTTTTTATTCAAAGCTGATGAAGCAGCTGTTTTTAAGGAGTTTTTAAGTTTTCTGAGTACTCTCAACTGTCATGAATTTAGGAATAGTTTCTTTCTAGAAGTTTGGTGAGAGGATGTTACATTTGTAAAGCTGGAAGCAGTTTTGGTTCAATCCACTGTGGTAATGTAAAAAGAAAGAGCACTTTTCCAGATCTTTTGTCCCAACAGGCCTCTATTTGATAATTCTTTTTCAACTTTCATTTTAAGCCCTTTCTGCTTTGTTGGAATAGAAGCACATATTGTGGATTCATGGTGAATGCTCTTTTAAGTAGCAGTAACGCTTTCAATCCCAGTGGCACGTTTCAGCCTGGTAATCTGTGTGCTATGTACAAAGGCCTCCACTTATGGTCAGCTTCACTCACTACTTGTCTTAAAACAATGAAACTGTAGATCAAGGAGTCAGGGTTATGTTTATTAAGTCTGTTAGGGTTATTTTTTTTTTATTTTGTGTGTGTGTTGAGAAAATGAACTTGTTTTCTTTAAGAAAGGGTGGGAATGATGCCTAAGGTTTGGGGTGAATTTTGTGGATTTTTGGGATTTTAGAGGTATAGGTTTCTTGCTCACATATTAAGGGATGTTTGGAGCTGCTGAGAGGATTTTCTCAGCATTCCTGAGCTCTTTGAAGGCCACGATGTTTTTCAGGCTTTCAGATATTGGGGTGTTTAGAGTTACTAAAGGGACTTTCTCNACATGTTGGCAGTATTGTTGAAAATGTTAAAATTTTACTCACTGCAGTCTGGGTGTTGATTTCTTTCTCCTGAAAAGTCTTTCACATCACAACCAAATGCAGGATTTGATCAAAATTTTTCAATTTTTTTTTTAAAAATAAATATCATTTCGACTAATGAACTCTAATTTCTCTGGCAACTATGCATGTGAACAGAGTCTTCAATGAGCAAGGCAATGCATTTCATTTAAGCAGTATAATCCTTTGTAAATATTATAACCTCTTCATTCTTACTATCAAACTGCCAGATTTTTAAATTCTTTGTTAAACAGTGCATCACTTTGCTCCACTGAAATACTGAAAAACGTGAGGCAGACTTGGCAATGCAGGAGGCGCATAGCTCCAGAAGTGCCTCGTGTATTTGCAAGAAGCAAAATGATTAATTAGTTCTATATTTATAGTTCTATTTGATTCACAGGCTTGATTGGTTCACTCTAGTAACTGATTTGCATGAATGTTCCTGGGACTGCATTACTGCATAATGAATCGTTATAGCCAAGTGGCCTTGTTTCCAGATGAATGTTGCTTAGAAAATTACACTCAGTTTGATCATGGGGCATATGCAATGGGTGGAAATGTTGAAAGGAGGTATTCACCTTCCGCTCTGAACAGGACCAGATGTGAGGTTAATTTTCATGTGGAGCAGGAGGAGGTCATCCAGAGCCACACTACAGGCATGCAACATCCTTCTGTGTAAAATACATACTCCTGTTCACCTTGAATAGGTGAGGTCAGAGATTTTACACACAAATATGAGCTACTATTTCTTGAACTTAAACCACATCTGTAATGAGTAATAGAGGCAACAACATATAATTTGCTAATGAAATTGAAGCTTGTGAGAGTTTTCTTAAAGATTGCCAGGTGTTATACTTGTGAAGGTTTTCTTAAATTGCTAAATGTTATGTTTGGGCTGCTAAATGTTAAACCACAGTGTTGTGTATGTTGTGCTGGTTGTGGGTTTTGGACTGTACTGATAAAGGGAAGACTCGCTGCCTTCATCTTTGAAACACCTAACAATCCCTCACAACGGGACAGAACTCGGAGAGGGGATGAAGTGGACTTTAATTGGAAGATTCGAATGAAGCGGGGACAGAGTGGATTTTGATTGGAGAAACCAAAAGAGAACAGAGGGTATAAAGGTGGACTGTAGATCCGTTAAAGGTGCGGTCCGTGTGGAGCAGGAGACTGCCCAGGCGCCCAGCGTGCTGCTTTGTTCATTTTTCTTTAATTTTTCTTTAATAAAATTTAATATTCCAAATTTTCAAGATTATGGTCTTTTGCCTATAACAACAGCTGTTGTATCTGCAGAAGAAAAGTTTCTCTTAAGCCTCAAGCTAATTTCTTTACTTTGTTTGCTGTACATTTACACTTATCACATGCAAAAATACTTTTATAGGAAACAATTTATTCAAATCCATCTTCTTTTAAGTAAAGACACTTTTTACCTGTCTACAGATTTTCTCTGTTAACTTGGTCTCTTCTATTTCTCAGATCAAGAGAATATTTGAATAGTTATATTTCAGATTGCACAATCTGCCAAAAAAACTAGAGCAAACAATTTCCAGGCATTATACTGACATGAGGAATATTTACTTTTTTTACCTTCTTGCATACTTCAAAACTTTCCATATTTGGCCATTTATCCTTTTGCAGTTGAGGTCACACCTTTAAATTGTGAAAATGAGGTTTAATTCCTGATTTAAAGTCTTCCAACATATTTTTAACTGGTTTGGGATATATTTATTCACAAATCTCTCTACTTTTCCCAATACAGTTTACTAAGCTGCCAGGATAGCGGTTAAGAATCTCTACCATCTAAACACAGCAATAGTGGAAGTGATAATCACAGCTTTATTGAACAGTTTGGGTTGGAAGGGAGCATAAAGGTCATTTGGTTCTAACCCCCTTGCCACGGACAGGGACACCTTCATCTATCAGAACAGGACACTTAAGTTTTGAATAACAAGGAGCTAAATGAAGCCAAAGTCTTTTTCAGTCTCTACTTCCTGTGGGCTCTGTTTGCAGAATAGGATGCTACAGAGTAGGTGTGAGGAATTTTGGTGTGTGCAGTCTCTTGCTGGATGGTTCTTTAGCAGATTTCAGAGCTATCTTTGCCTTTCACAGCAATATGACCCAGAAAGCAAAGGCCAAGGCAGCTCAGCTGTAGCTTTCACTGAGGTCTCCTGTTTCCCTAAGATTATCCTAGACATAAATTCCACTTTCCTGAGCAAAGTGCATCAGGATTGATTTTCTTCACATTTTGCCAAAACACATTGTTGAAAACTTTGTCTAGAGCAGTGTCATGAAGTTCATAATGATGAACCAGCAAGAAACATAGTCTGGGATCAACTGTATGGAAGGACAGTCTTAATAAGTGCAAGAAAGTTGAGTCACTTTGATCACTGGCTGCTGCAGAACTCTAAATAATTTCATAGAGGATGACAATTGTCAATTATTATTCTTTTCTGAAGACTATGGTATTTGCCATAGGTTTCTACTTAGCTCTTCCAGACTGACAATTGCTCTGAATAGAGCATGGTCTGAAGTGTCCTGGAGCAGTTAGTACAATTTTTATCTTGCTTTACTAGCTAGTTTTGCTGGATGGGGAACAATCCCTCTGTTGTGAAGAGCAGGAGAGATGACTCTAAGTCCTGCAGAGGAACTTCCTTACAGTTTCCTCTAAGCGTGCATTTCTTCTCCCTCAAAGACTGATGTGTACATCTCTCAGCTTTTCTACCTCTTTAGTATCACCCGTGGTATCTAAAAGTACCTCATTCCTGCTGTCATGGTTGGTGTGACCACAGTAGTAACGTTTCTGACACCAAAGTCATGAGAGCTGGTAAGTTCCTGGAACCATTATCGACATCAGTCTGGGAAGTGAATAAAGAGAGAGTTGTCTTTCTTCGTGCATAATTTTAGGGCTAATGTTTTTCAGAGATCCTTCAAAATTTTGTACAAACAGCTTGAGATATTTTTAAGAATTGCTCTCACACTTGCTGAAAATGACTTAACGAGAACAAAGTCCTTTAAAGTGTCACAATTGCTGCCTACTCAGAAATTTATTTTGAAAATCCACCATCTAGAGATCTTTGGGAATCACCAATTAAAGTACATTACAGCTGTTTGTACAAAGTTCATAGTTACTCAGAATTTGGAGCTATTCCTCATCCAAAAGTAGTGCTGAGCTCTGAAATGGTTTGATGGTAGAAGTCAAACCTCTTCTGTCACATTTATAGCTCACTCACCTCTGAGCTACACTTGAAAGCTTATTACACAGTTTAATTGTGGATTCACTGACATAGTATTGTGCATGCCAAAGTACCAAATCAAAACTCCCATGCAGACTTCATTCTTGAGTCCTTCTGATAAAGAACATAACGGTATAGATGACCAATAGTATTTGAGGAGTGAGAGAACCTGGGATTTCTAAAAATATTGCAAGACAGAAGCCGGTATTTAAACATCCTTTCTGAAGACAATGCAATTCAAGACAGTGAAGATGAATATTTTTAGCAGTATCTGAGGTAATCTAACTTGAATTTAACATCAAACATGCAGAAAAACCGTTTCCTATACAGTCCTGCCAACTTTAACTGAGTGTGAAAAATTGGTTTTTTGGATTAGCTGTTAAGTAGAAAGGGAGGAAGTTTCTATCCTTGTTACAACTGAGAAAAGAAGCAGGAAGAGGCTCATTACTTTACTCCTCCACATATTACAAGTGTAAAACTGTTCAGAAGAGACTGAAAATATGTTCTTCAATTATTAAAAAGGGATTGATAAAAAAAAAAAAAACAAGTTGCCAGGTTAATTGTTTATATCCGGACTTAAAAACCACACACATTCATGTATGTGGAGAGAAATGTAGTCTGTTTTAGTCAGAAGAAATTTGATAAGAGAGTCAGATGGAATGTGCTGTGATGTTTGTAATACTTTAGGCTAGTATTTTGGTGTGATTGAATTAACTAAAGGCACCATGAGGCAGAGAATAGATTGCTATGTTGTTAAAAACACCACTTAGAAATAGGTCAGTAAAAGAAAACAGAAGAAAAGAGTAGGTAGACAAAAGAAGGTTGTGAAGATTTAGGATAGTCTTCAAAAATAGATGGAAGCAAAGTACCAGCAGTATTGTTAGAAAAAAAACATTTAATGATACCATTCCTAACAGAAGATTCTGATTTCAATGATCCGCTGGCACCTGCTGACTCAAGTCCCTCCCCTTTACCTTTTGTCTGAACTCCCAAAGCATCAACTGCAGTGAAGCTGCCAAGGAAATTGTGGCTAGTTATTTTAATAGCTGTGTCATCTCTGTAATATGTGCTGCTAGAAAGATCCTTCTGCACTGCTAGATTTCCCTCCTTTCTAAAATGCATCATTATTAAAGAAACCTTTTTAAGTGTTTGTATGGTTTTGTTTGTGGCCATATTTCAATATTTCTACACACTCTTTCCCAGGCACTTCCCCATCTGAAATTTACCATTTTAAGAAGACTGAAGACTGAAGGACTGGAAAAATTTGAAGCAAAGTTATTTTGTTGATCACCTTGAGGCAATTTTAATAATAAATGACTTAGAATGTTATGATTCACACAGTAATTAAAATAAACAAAGTTAATGAAAATAATTTTTATCTGTATATACTCTCTGAAGTACTTAGGGCAATAGTAAACTGTGATTAAATTTATAAAAAAAGCTTTCTTATGTACAGTACTAAATGAAGATAAGATGTATTTTAATGAATGTTTTGAATGTTAGCCTAGGTAGAAAAAGTCTAGACTTACAGTAGCAGATGTTTGGCAGTCCTGATGCTCTTATAACATTCTGAGGACTGGGAAGAAGTCCAGGAGGACAAGTTACCCCTGCCGCTCCAATGGCTGGATTGTCTTTTTCTCTTCAAACTCAGTCCAAGTAAATGCCTCTATGTAATGACTAAGTAACTCTAAGTAAATGACTCTATTTATTCGAGTCTCCAGCTTTGTGTCTTATGTTCATAGCCACCCTGTATCCTAAATATACTCTGGTTCTGGTAATTACTTGTACAGATAAAGAATAAGCCAGGTGCAGGCCACTCCAGGTGTAGTATGAGGATTGTATCTAAGGATTAGTGCTACATTCACAGAACAGTAACTTTTGCTTTTTGGTTGTTTCTCTTAGTCTGCATGTCACTTACAAGCTGCACCTCACATGTTGGTTTGTACTGCCAGCAGCCTGCACCATGAGTTCCCTGACTTACCTTTGTGATAATTAGATATGGGGGCAACCAACTCTGTGGATCAAGAGCGAAGGATGATCAGGTTTCTACTGACAAAATTACTCTGACTAAGAGATGTGTACAAATTTTGAGCCATACACACTCTTCTGTAGAGGAATAAATTGCTGCTGGCAAAGGAAAAATCATTTTTATAAATAAATATACAAGTGGATAGTTTTTTTTAAGATTCATTTTAGTGACTGAAATAAATTTATAATGGGATACATTTTAAAATACAGTGTCTGTCATCCAGATTAAATATTTCTTTCTTGTAAACCTGTAATAGAAACAATGTAATTTCTAATATTTATTCTGAAAAAAGCTGTGCTGCCTGAACAGACAAATATTTCTGTTATTAGATTGTAGACAATTGTAATGTTTTGGTTTACTGTATAATCCCCAGAGTGATTATCAACTCATTTTCCCATCAATAGTTATTCACTTGTCATTCTCTTTTAGCTTCATTTTGCATGTCTTCACTACATTTTTTTGTTACTGAGGCCATCAGTTCTTGGATTGCCATCTTTTTATCAGCGACTTAGTTTTAAGAAGAGTAAAATTAAAGTAGATCTTTGATGTTCATCCAAAATTTAAACAGAATCGATTTATTTTTTAAAAATTCAGGTGGATAAATATTTATTCATTCAACTCTTTCTAAATTTTCTGGTTTCTTCTGACACGGAAAGCAAAAGAATTGATCTACACTAAGAAAAATTTCAGATTTATTTCTGATTCACCTTAGTGCAGATGAAACTGGAAAAAACTTCATAATGCCACTGATAATTTTGTGTCAGACTTACTAGTTCTCTGAATTTCTCTCAGACAAATTTGTGAGCTATTCTGTTAAGTCATAGGCATACTGCAATTCATGTTTGCACCCAACTGGTTAGTGGTTTAATTTCACAGAGAGATAAATAAGTAATACTATACACTGCAATAATAATCCAAATCCATTTGTTCTACTTAGCATTGGCTAAGTGGCCAGGCTTGTGTGCTCCTTGTACCCATTTCAAATTTTCACTGTTGAAGCCAGAATAGAAGGATAGATGAACCTACCAGTCTGACCCTGCAGGGAAGCCCTTTTTCATCTTTTTTGAGGCATTATGATTTATGAAAGACTGGAGAGATGAGAGTTATAGGAATTACTACAGGTCTACAAAACATGACTTCTGAAAAAACTGAATTAACTGGTGTGGGATCATCCACAAAATGAAAACAAGGCAGCGAGGGGGAAGATATGGCAAGAGTACTCAAATACGTACCCAGCTACAACAAAGAAAAGTGATATTTTCTTCATGATGACTGTATTATCTAGGAAATAAATAGTAAACTCATGTTTTTCCAAAAGCTATTAGGTAAATTGTCCTCGTAGAGCAGGGCTGTGGAGAAGAGCCGCATAATACCAGCTATTACAGACTAGTTTAGAACCGGGAGAGGAAAAACATAGCAAAACCAACATAGGCATTGCTTTAGATATGTCTAGAGGGTTAGAGATGTAGAGTGGTTAGTTGTCCTTAGCTGAGATGTTTGTTTGTGGTTTTGTGAATTTTCAAAGATCATATTCTCCTTCCTAAAACATTGCAAACTTACTATAGAATTACCAGAGTAATGCAGAGTTTCAGGCTATTCTCACAGCCTTGCACCTTGTTGATGTAGTACGTATCAAGAAACCACATGCAGAAAGACAAAAATGTAACTATTCATATTAGCTAAATATGAAACAAGCAAGCTAGCCTTGGTGCTGGAAACAGCCTAATTATTCATAATTGTGCTTTTGTTGCCACATAGTAGGAGGTACTTCATCAACCATTTTCTTTCAGTCCTGTAGCATTTCTGCAGTAGAGCTGCACCTCATGAAGACTAACTGACCTAGCTGAGATGAAGGCTCCTGTGTTTCAGCAGTGTGAGGTTTCTGTGTGAGCCCAGTAGCTCAGATATCTCCATCCAAGTATTTTCTTTACCACGGAAGCATGGGGAGTGTAATAGATCTGGCTGGGCTGAAGTTAATTGCCTTCACTGAGTCCTGTATAGTGCTGTGGTTTGGATTTTTGACTAAAGCATTTCTGATAACACACCAGAGGTGTGACTATTGTTGAACTGTACTTTTGCAGTTAATGCCTTCTGTGTTTCTCACTCTGATGACTTCAGGCATTCAGTTACACATGAGCAAGAGGCTGGGAACAGACACAGACTGACTATTGACTTAAATTGTCCACAGGTGTATTCCGTACTATATAACTTCATGCTCAGGAAAAAAAAAATATGGAAGCAGGCATATCTTTCCAAGGTAGCTGTTGCTCAGGGACAGGCTGGGCAATGGTCTGTCTGTGGGAGGTGGTGAGTGATTCCATCTGTATCACTTGTTTGGTTTTTTTGCTCTTCCTTCACTTATTAAACTGCATTGACCTCAACGCACATATTTTCAATATTTTTGCTATTCTCATTCTGTTTCCCATCTTCCTGGGTGGGAGTCAGGGTAGGGGACAGTAAATGAGCGGCTAAGTGGGAGTTCAGTTGCTGAACAGGGTCAAGCCACCATAGGAAGTGTGAGCACAATCTGGCTCAGGGTTGATGTGGACTCCAAGCTGGGCCAGTGATGTCTTTGAAGGATGTGTGGCAGCACAAAATACGGCAGATTTTTTTTCAGATGAAACATGGGTGGAAAACAGTTTGGCTGCCAAGGCTCTGCACTGAAGAAGGCAAGGGGTATCCATCCTTGGAGATGATTTGGTAGTCAAAGTCAAGAGAGAAAATTATTTCAAAACCCTTGAGAATACCTACTTTACTGTTGTAAAACAAGAAAGAAACAAACCACATGACCCTTCCCTAAAAACCTAAACCTGTGTGTTTTGACTGGGATTAAAATTTTGAATACATTTGCTGTTTGAGTAGTCTGTCCAAATTAAAATTTATGTAAGACTCTCTGAGTCAGTTGAGCATCTGAGTGTTGCATCCTGGGGAAAAGACAATTTGTCTGCCTGTCTGAGAAGGGCCATGAACATCTAAGAGCTGAAAACATATTCCCATATATTATGAAACGTTAATTGCTTGTCTAAGAAAGCTTGTTTTATTTCGGTGCCAGCTCTGCACAGCAGAGTGTTAGAGTGAACTATGGAGCCATTCCCACTAGGAACTGGAGATTTGGCTTTGTTATTCCATTTGAGAGCTTAAACAATTTCAGAGTGACCCTGAACAGTGTGTACCAGCAGGTGTTTCTGTAAGATTGCATCAAATGAACATAAATGCTGCAAAATTTCTGAATAATTACTGCCTAAATGAGTAAAACTGCCTGCCTGAATTGGTTCTCACAGTTAGAGTGGAAAGAAACTTCAGGGAACCTCAGGAAAAAGAAGGAAATCAGCTCTTAAATTAACAAAATGAGTACATAAGTCTTGTATGTTCAAAACATGCTGATGAGTCACTGGAAATACGATTGCCTCTAAATTTCACCATTTCCTGGGTGCAAAGGGCCTCACCCTCAGTTTCTTCCAAGGAGTTAGGCAGCCGACAGAATGTGATTAAAAATTCAGATCTGTGACGTTCTACCTGGACTTCCTCCAAAGAGGAATAATATCTTTTAAAGAGAAAGATCCTTCCCTCCTAAGCAAAAAACACAGAATTACATACCAGATCAAAACATTAGGAGAGGAAATACCACTGAGAGATATTATGCTTGTTACACCTTCATCCATGTAAGACCACCAGTTTCTCACTTGGTTTCATTCATTGCTTAAAAATGTTCAAAATTCCACAGAACTAAGAGACTTTTTTCTCTTTCTTTCTTTCTTTCTTTCTTTCTTTCTTTCTTTCTTTCTTTCTTTCTTTCTTTCTTTCTTTCTTTCTTTTTCTTTTCTTTTACTTTCTTTCTCTTTTTTTTTCTTAATGTATGCTTGTTTTCATTAATGTATAAAATTCCTCATAACTGTGCCTTTGAAATTCCAGAAGAGCTCAGCAATTTTCAGCAGTGAAATAGAAGTCAACTGGTAGCATTTATTCCTAACATCTGGAGGATGTGAAGCAATGACAGGTGAGGAACTAAAATAGCTTTATCTTCCAAACACATGGGGATAAAAATGTTTCTTCTAGTAAGGCCACTTTTATCCTGCAGCTTACACTTGTTGCTTCAAAATCACCATGACAATATTGTAAAATTCTTTATAGACATGAGGATACCTTTCTTTTTTTTAACTTGTTTTACTTGTTCAGCCTTTGCTCAGGTTATGATGCCACCAAAGGCCTAGCAGGATATGGCAGCCAGGGTCCCAGCCACCACCCTCAGCCAGGGAGTTGGGTGGGCTAGAGGCAGAATTTTTCAGGATGTTTCTGTGAAGAAGAAAAGGAAAAAAAATCAATATTGTGCAGAAGGAAGGGGGTGAAGCCATAAAATGGAGGACTTGATGGTAGCCTGCATTCCCATAGTACAGATACATGTTTTATCTACCAGCTTCTGTCCTGCTGTCACATAGTCTATGCTTGTGAAAGAAAATGTGCCCTGCTTCTGCACCTCACTTGTGCTCACCTTGGTCAGTGTACATATACAATTGTTGTTAGAGCATGCAGTCTGCAGAATGCATGGTCCATGGGCTTTTGCAAAGGCAATATGGTTGGATATTGTCGGGGGAGGGTGCACCC
>WBMV01000948.1:6693-19901 GCA_013396655.1 Campylorhamphus procurvoides
CCCAGGTTATCCTCCTGTTGGGGTCATCTCTCAGCCCAGGTTATCCTCCTGTTGGGATCATCTCTTTTCCCAGGTTATTCTCCTATTGGGATCATCTCTCAGACCAGGTTACCCTCCTGTTGGGATCATCTCTCAGCCCAGGTTATCCTCCTGTTGGGATCATGTCTTATCTCAGGTTATTCTCTTTTGGGATTATCTCTTAGCTCCCATTATTCTCCTGCTGGGATCACCTCGTAGCTTCTGGGATTCCTGGGATAAATGACTGGCCACCTGGTCCCTTTGTGGGATCCAGGACCTCCTGATGGTTCCTGCTGAGGTGCTCAGAGAGAGGGCATTGCCTGAGCTGAGATTAAAAGTGGTGGAGGGCAAAGTGCCCTTCCATACAAAGGGAAGCAAGGCCAGCTGTGCCTTCCCAGGGAATATCCCAGATTCCAACAGCTGCGATTGCCCTGGAAAAGCCAATCTGAGCTGAAAAAACATGGAGCAGCCACATTCTTTAGCACTGAAAGGGAAAGGAGTGATGGGTTGGTGCTGGGGGATGAGGGACAGACAGAGCTGCACCTGATTCCCACAGTCATTCCCAGCACGAGGGTGTTTTCCAGCTGCTGACCAAACAATTCTGGTTAGAGGACATTGACGTTCAGACTGCAAACAGCTGGTGGCTTGGTGGCTTCCAGGAGGGAAGGGCCTGCGAGTCCATGTCCATTTGGGCTTGCTAAAAAAAGGCATGAGGGAAAACAGGGGTTGGAGGCAGGCAGATGGATTCAGCATCCTGCAGTTCCAAGCAACCTGGGCTGGTGGGAGGTGTCCTGTCCATGGCAGGAGGAGAGAGCTGGATGATCTTTAAGGTCCCTCCCAACACAAATCATCCCGGTATTCTTTGTTTCTCTAAGGATGTGCTTCTTACTGAAGAAATCAATTGTCCCACCCCCTCTCTTCTTCCCCAAGTGCTCTCACCCTTGTGTGTTGTACCTTCAGAAATCCCTGGAATGTCGTGTGGGGAGATGGATTGAATGAGTTGGGTTGGTTTTCAGACCTGGCTCACTGTGTTGCCATCCCGTGGCACGGGAAGCAGGAATGGGACCCTTCCCTTTGGCTGCAGGGTGGACTTCCAATATTTATGCTCCGAGAATAGTGGGAATAGATGGTCTCTGTTTAAAAAATCAGAGGGAAGCCAAAGGGTAAGAGCTCTGGAAGCCTTTGGAAGGACTGCAGGGAAAATGCAGCCAAGGGGCTCAGGGTGGAGAAAAACAGGAAGAAAATCGGTGGGATTTCAGCTGTGCAACTGAAAGGAGGAATGTTACAGACAGCAACTTCATCAGTGGGATTATAAAGGGATTAGAGAAACTCCTGGGTCATAAATGCAGTGGGTTGGACACCCCTGACCTTCCCAGGCTGGGAGGACACAGCCATGGGAAGTGCACTTCTAGCCTTGTCTTCTTTCTTCTGCTCCTTCCTCACTTCCCACAGTCAGAGAAACAATCCAAAAAGTCACTTGGGACTTGATTTGCCTGATTTCAGTTTGCAGACCTGGGACAAGCAGTTGAGAGAGGATCAAACGTATTTTGCCTGGTCATAGACACAAAGTTTGGCACTTGCACTTCAAAACATGGGATTTGAGTCAATGGGATCCCTCTGCAGTTACAGTGAGGCTCCAACCTGGCCTTGGACACTTCCAGGGATCCAGGGGCAGCCACAGCTTCTCTGGGAAATCCATCCCAGTCCCTCCCCACCCTCCCAGCCACCAATTCCTTCCCAATATCCCATCCGTGAAGGATGGAAGGCCAGTTAAAGCTTCATTGAAGTCCCTCCTTGCCACTTTGCAGGTCCAGAAGATCACACAACGCAACACAAGCTGGTTCTTTTGGAACTCATTAACTAATCAGGATAAATTACTCACAGGACTGGAATGTGGTGGTTTTGGAGGGATCAGGGCCTGATAACAGTCTTGATAGGAAAATGGAAGTTTCTCAACCCATCGTTGACATCCTTGTGCTTCTCCAAGGCTGGGAAGATTAATGAGGGAAATCAATTCGGGGGAGGAAAAGCAGATGAAAAATGTGCACCAGTTCTGGGAGTTTTTTATGAGCTCTCCAAAGGAATGGGATTTCACAGGGACACGTGGCAAAGTGAAAACCCAAAGAGGCAGAAAATCAATAGGAAAGAAATGAGAACAAGTAAAACAAAGACTGGAAATGAGAGGTTTTGCACAACAGTAAATAATATTTAAGGGCCTAAAGGAGTCCTGTCTGAGAGGGCCTGTTTGAAAGAGATTTTAAAGGATAACTGAAGGAAATATTTGGTGGGTAGAAGAAATAAAACTATGGGTAATAAGAAAGAATAATAAAGGCAGAGCTGCTTGGCTTTGGTACCCAATATTCCCATTCTTTCTGGCCAGCACAGAGCAGGGATGAAACATAAACCCTATTTCAGTCCCAGGGATGAAAACCATCTCCCCCAAAATGGCATTTTTCTCTCTCAAAGCACTTGCAGGCTGGCTGAGGAGCAGAAGAGCATAGAAATAAGCACAGAGGGTTCTCTCTGAGAGCAAAAGATGACAAGGTGAACTTAAAAAACATCCAAGCTCCAGTGCTGCAGCGACTGAAAAGCAGAATACCTATGAAAAGGGCAAAACTCAGCAGAGAAAGGGGTTGAATCCATCTTAAATTGACATCAGCTGGTGTAAATCCCTGGAAATATTCAAGGTCGGGTTGGACAGGGCTCTGAGAAACCTGAATGAGCTGAAAATGTCCCTGCTCGTGGCAGGGGGTTGAACTTTAAAGCTTTAAAGGCCCCTTCTGACCCAAAGCTTTCTATAACTCCACGATCAACAGAGTCATCCAGATGTTATTCTGCAGCAGAAGGTGCAAGGAAACAGATGTGCACAGGCAAAAATCCCTTGGGAGACTGATGTGCCAAGAGCTTGAATCCCAGACTTCATCCTTGTATGGAATCCATATAAAATACTGATTTCTTGGCATCGATGACTCTCTTAGCTAATTTCTGTAGTCCTTTGAAAATAAAGCACCTGAGGATATGGGAAGCATTTTCTTGCCTTCATTCCCAAAGTTTCACACTGTGCTTTTCCCACTGGCAGCCTTTGGTTTATCTGATCCACCTGGGCGGGTGTTACAATGAGAATAAGTGGGATTTGTAACTCTGATACAGAGAATAATCAATTTATTGTGCTATCATTAGTGCAGCTCATTGAATCTCCCTGGAGGATGAAGGGAAATGTCCCTCTGGGCTGGGGGGACTCAACACAGTGCCCTGGAAACATTTGGGGCATTTGACTCTTCCCAGGAAACCTGAGCCCTCTACATGGCACTGGTATGACAGAGAATCCTGGGATGGGTCATGTTGGAGGGGCACCTGGTGCCACCTTCCTGCTCCAGCAGGGCCATCCCAGAGCACAGGGATTGTGTCCAGAGGGCTCTGGAATATCCCCAGCCCCTCCCTGGGCTCTGCTCAGGGCTGGGGCACTGCCCAGGAACAAGTTCTGCCTCCTGGCCAGGTGGCACTTGCTGGGCATCAGTTCCTGCCCGTCCCTCCTGTGCCAGGGCTGGGCCCCCCGAGCAGAGCCTGGTCCATCCCTGCCCCTCCCTGCAGGCACTGAGGGACATGGGCAGGTCCCTCTCAGTGTCCCCTCTGGAGCTGAACAGCCCCAGCTCCCCCAGCCTTTCCTGCTCAGGGAGATGCTCCATCCCTTCAGCACCTCCATAGGAGAATCATCTCCCAGGAGCTCCATGTCTTGTCCTGAGGAGCCCAGAGGTGGTCCCAGCACCCAGCTGTGCCTCACAGGGCTGGGCAGAGGGGCAGGAAAGCCTTACATTGTCTTGGAGCAGCAGCTGGAATTTGGGTGGAATAACCTGGAGCATCTCCAGTATCACGAAATTCCCAAGACAAAGCAAGTGCTTTAGTCACAGGAGGTGGAATGGCCTTGTAAAGTCATAGAAACATGGAGAAGACCTCCAAGACCATCAAGCCCAGCCTTAGACCTTGGCATGTGCTCCTAAAGCAGATTCCTAAATCAAGGACTTGCCTGAGTCTTTNTCCCAGAGCACAGGGATTGTGTCCAGAGGGCTCTGGAATATCCCCAGCCCCTCTCTGGGCTCTGCTCAGGGCTGGGGCACTGCCCAGGAACAAGTTCTGCCTCCTGGCCAGGTGGCACTTGCTGGGCATCAGTTCCTGCCCGTCCCTCCTGTGCCAGGGCTGGGCCCCCCGAGCAGAGCCTGGTCCATCCCTGCCCCTCCCTGCAGGCACTGAGGGACATGGGCAGGTCCCTCTCAGTGTCCCCTCTGGAGCTGAACAGCCCCAGCTCCCCCAGCCTTTCCTGCTCAGGGAGATGCTCCATCCCTTCAGCACCTCCATAGGAGAATCATCTCCCAGGAGCTCCATGTCTTGTCCTGAGGAGCCCAGAGGTGGTCCCAGCACCCAGCTGTGCCTCACAGGGCTGGGCAGAGGGGCAGGAAAGCCTTACATTGTCTTGGAGCAGCAGCTGGAATTTGGGTGGAATAACCTGGAGCATCTCCAGTATCACGAAATTCCCAAGACAAAGCAAGTGCTTTAGTCACAGGAGGTGGAATGGCCTTGTAAAGTCATAGAAACATGGAGAAGACCTCCAAGACCATCAAGCCCAGCCTTAGACCTTGGCATGTGCTCCTAAAGCAGATTCCTAAATCAAGGACTTGCCTGAGTCTTTCCTGTTGATCCTGAAGGAAGTGCCAAGAGGGGATTGGAAACCGACTGATTGTGCACCTACAGCAGGAGGGGAAATCCTTGGGTTTGCTCCTGGGGAACACCAGGAAACGCTTGACTTTCCCAAAGTCATTGCCATGATAATCCCAGTTATCACCTGGGCCCTCCCACAGCTGAACTGTGGGGACAGTTGACTTGTTTTGGGATCGCCATAAAGCTGAAATATAAAGGAATATTATCCCTGTTTGCCTTCCCTGCCCTGCCCTTTTCCAGGGAATGACAATGCCAGAGTTCCTTTGAAGGCAGATGAATGGATTCCAAGGGTTCCAAATGAAAAACACAACCTCGTGGGGGGGTTGCTGCATATTTTAGTGGGAGGTCTGGAAGAAATACGAGCCCCTCATCCCATGCTGCCAAACGCAGGGAATTGTCACGCTCCGGAGACTCGGGATAGGGATGTCTTGGGCAGTGCCTGTCCACTCAACAGGCCTACTGAGATGATGGAACTTCCCTTTGCCCTTGGTTTAGTTCTGTCACAGGAAAACAGGGAGTTTTTCCAGGGTATCCCAAAGAAGCCTGTCCTCCTGAGACTGGATAATGTGGATGCATTTTCCAACCAGGTGACATTACACTGGGATAAACCCCATAGCTGGCTCGGAACATCCCAAATCTGATGAACTTCTACTGAAGCTGTGGGATCCAGAAGGCAGGAAAACAGGGAATACTGTCCCAGAACTCCTGTCCAGCACCACTTTCATCCAAGTGGCAGGAATGCTGTCCAAGACATGGAGAAACGGATAGAAATTAAAGACAGTTCTTGTTCCAAGGCATAGGTTTGAAGACGAAGTTCTTCCCTCTCCAAGAAGGGGCCTTCGGGACATTTCTCCATGTTTGGGAATGGGGATTGATGGTCTTGAAAGGGGGGTTAAAAAAGGGCTGAAAGGGGTATTAAAAAGGTGCTAAATAGGGGTCAAAAGGTTAATTAAAAAGGGTATGAAAGGGTGTTTAAAAGGGGTTAAAGAGAGTGTTAAAGTGGGATTGAAAGGATCATCAAGAAAGGGTTGAAAGGCATGTTAAAAGGGTTGAAAGGGACATGAAAAAGGGGTTGAAAGGGGTATTAAAAAGGGATTGAAAAGGGTGTTAAAAAGAGTTTGAAAGGGGTGTTTGAAAGAGTTTGAAAAGGGTGTTAAAAAGGGGTTGAAAGGGATGTTTAAAAGGGGTTGAAAGGGGTGTTAAAATGGTTTGAAAATGGCGTAAAAAGGGGTGGAAAGGGGTGTTTAAAAGAGTTTGAAAAAGATGTTAAGAAGGGGTTGAAAGGGGTGTTAAAATGGTTTGAAAATGGCGTAAAAAGGGGCGGAAAGGGGTGTTTAAAAGAGATTGAAAAGGGTGTTAAAAAGGGGCTGAAAGAGACATTAAAAGGGGTTGAAAAGAACACTAAAAGGGGTTGAAAAGGGTGTTTAAAATAGGTTGAAAGGATGTTTAAAAGGGGTTGAAAGGGGTGTTAAAATGGTTTGAAAATGGCGTAAAAAGGGGTGGAAAGGGGTGTTTAAAAGAGTTTGAAAAAGATGTTAAGAAGGGGTTGAAAGGGGTGTTAAAATGGTTTGAAAATGGCATGGAAAGGGATGTTTAAAAGGGGTTGAAAAGGGTGTTTAAAATAGGTTGAAAGGATGTTTAAAAGGGGTTGAAAATGTTGTTTAAAAGGGGTTGAAAATATTGTTTAGAAGGGGCTGAAAGGGGTGTTAAAAGGGATTGAAAGGGTTGTCAGAAAGAGGTTGAAAGGGGTGCTAAAATGCTTTGAAAATGGTGTAAAAAGGGGTTGAAATGGGTGTTTAAAGGAGCTTGAAAGGGGTGTTTAAAAGGGTTATTAAAATTTGACCAAAAGGGGGTGAAAGGGCTGTTTAAAGGGGGTGTAAATGGTGTTCCAAAGGGCTGAGTGTTTGGGTCCGACTGTGCAGGTGCTGCCAGGTGATATCCCCAGGCCCTTGCTGTCTTTCCAAGGTGGAAAAAAGGCCTAAGGAAGGCTTGGGAAAGGGAAAAAATCGGAATATTCTTTCCTCCAAACATGTGCTTTGCATGAACCATCATCCCCCCAGTTCAACCTTTCGCATCGAAAACTCCGAGGGTTGTAGCAAAGAAGCCCAAAACTCTTCAGGGACCACAAAACAAAGTCCCGTTTTTCCTTTCATCCCCTTCCCTTCCCTTCCCTGCAGCCACAGAACGAGTCAGGATTCATTTCTCGCCTCACTGAGTTCCCAGAACGAGATGAAAAGTCCTCACTATCTCCACAATAACCTCCACCCACTGGGGTGGGACCTGCAGCCCAGACCCTGATGTGGTGAGGAAAGGAGAGGCAAGAATTTGGGTTCTTGCCATCATCTGGGATACAATTCCTGCTCTAAATCAAAGCCATGCACGCTCTGGAGCCTTCGATCGGCGCTCAGGAGCTTTGTGGGAGCTCAGGGAGGTGGAGATGCAGCCATGGCTGGGTTGTCCTGCCTCTTCAGTCCCAATTTCTGCCCTCCCAGCCAACATTCCAAACTTTTCTCATTATCCCATAGTGGATTTCTGCAAACACAAACTCAGCTTCTCCAGAGCAGGACCAGTTGGTTTGGTTTCCATGGTTTGGTTTCCATGATTTGGATTGCACCAAACCTGCCTGTGGAGCAGCTGGGGATGGAAAGTTGGGAAAGGTTTGGGATGCACCATGCTTGGACCTGCTCCAGCAGGATCATAAATTCCTGAATGGCATCAGGAAGGTGACCAGGGCACTTTTCCTCTTTGCCTTTTGTGGGGAGCTCAGGGAGGTGGAGATGCAGCCATGGCTGGGTTCTCCTGCCTCTTCAGTCCCAATTTCTGCCCTCCCAGCCAACATTCCAAACTTTTCTCATTATCCCATAGTGGATTTCTGCAAACACAAACCCAGCTGGGAAGCTTCACCTGTTGGTTTGGTTTCCATGATTTGGATTCCACCAAACCTGCCCGTGGAGCAGCTGGGGATGGAAAGCTGGGAAAGGTTTGGGATGCACAAGCAGAGGCAGCTGAGTTAGTGGTTTGCGCATCCCAAAATTAAGGAATGTTTCCTGGAGACACCCAAGAATATCTACAGAGGGAAAAGGAAAAGACCAATGTTGAGAAAGAGGAGGAATTTTGGACTCCTCTACACAAAACATTCCCAAATTAATTCCATCAAAGGTCGTTGTTTTCAGGATTATCCTCAATTTTCACTCTGCCCCAGCGCTGCTGGAGGGCCCAGGAGCTGCTCCTGAACATGGGGAGCAGCCAAAGGTCCAGCACAGAGGCAACCCAAGAGTCTGAGGGACACTGAGCCAGCCTTTTGTGGGTGTAGATCAGGGTGTAAACCACCTTTTGGACAGGATAGAGAAGTGGGATCTATTTCTTTTGAGCTCACTGGAGATAAACTGCTTTAATCCAGCTGAGATTCCATCCCAAAATATATTTTTAGGAGTTATGGGAAGCAGAGACAGCTCCAAGATTGGGCTGCAGGGCTGGTCCTCCCTCCCTCCCTCCCTCCTTCCTTTTCCCCTTATTTCTTACTTTTCCCATTATTTATTATTTTTCCTTTATCTCCTGAGAAGCACCAATGAACTTATTGCCACTGATGACTTTCCTTCTCTTGCTGTGATTCCCAGGGCAGCAAAGCCATCCCCCCTCCTTTTCCAGGGAACAGGAACCCTTCAAAAATCCTCTCACACAGCAGGTGGGAAATCCTCAATTCTCAGCCCAAACACCCCCAAATTCTCCCCCAATTGCTTGGATCTTTGTTGCCCTTTGACATCAAGAGCTCAAGATCTTCACCCATGGTTAGTGCTGCTCCTCCAGCCCTGCCACCCAATTTCTCATGGATTTCTCCTGTGCTTCTCTGGTCATTTTGAACTCAATTCCATCCATTCAGCTTCCACTAAAAGTGGCTTTTGGCCCCTTTTTGCAGCAGCATCACTTTCTGGAACGTCTCTACCTCCTGTCAGTCTCAGCAGCCAAAAAGCCCCATTTCCCCCCAGCTCTGCTGTATCTCCCACAACTTTTTAAAGCTCTTTTCTTCCCCTGGGAACCTTTTTCATAATGAATTTTGCTTCTGGCATGACGTGGCTCGGTTATGACACCGAGCCAGGGAGGCCACGCTGCCAGAGGTTGGAGAGGAAACAACAACTTTTGGGGGAACAAACGGAGTGGCCCATTCCAGATGACTCATTTTACTCGGAGGTGAAACTGCTCCACACACAGATGAGCTAAAAACGCCCACCTCGAGAAGCTCCAGCAGGTCAGTCCTGCCATTTCCACTGTCCTGGGGTCTCCAAACATTGACCTGGAGGTGTAAAAGTGGTCCAGGCTTGTTGTGAAGCTTTTCTAAGGTCAGCCTTTGAAAGGAAAAGCTCTTCTGTGCCTCTGGCCCCTCTCAGAAGTTCTGATGACACTTGTACAGGAGGTGTTGGGGTTTTGCACCAAACCCTGACCCAGACAGTTCTTGTTCCATCTCCCCACAGCTGGAGGGAAGGGATCCCCTTTGGAATCCCTGATTCCCCTTGGCTGTGCATTTTGGACTTGGGTGGGAATCTGGGCTTCCCTTTCCCCCACCTCAAGCCCACCTCACTCAAAACTCCCAGGCAGGTCTCTCTGGAGTGGCCACGGAGCACGTTTGGGCCTCCAAAATGATGGCCAAAACCTCCCTCTTGTTGTCCTTGAATCCTTCTGGCCATGGAAGAATGGAAGGTGATCCCTGCAATCCCTGTCCACCTGATCCTCCTGCAGTGGGCAGGGCATGGAAGAGCATTGAAGAGCTTCTCTGCTATTTGGGGGGTCTCATCCCTGGTGGTTTTGGGACAGGGACCCAGCAGGTGACAGAGCAGCTTCCACACCCACCCCCAGCGGGAGAGGACCCTTTGTGTCCTTCAAAGAGGGCTTTGAAGGAACACCACGAGTATCTGCAGTCCCCCACCCTCGTGTGGCTTCCTCTGCCTCCAGCAGGGGCTCTGAAAGGTGGCCAGAATTCTGCCTCCAGGTTCCTATCACCATTGTTTCGGCGCGCCGCTGAGTTCCTGATTTATTATCCCAAAGGCCTGGCCAATGTAAATGTTTCCTTTCCTTCCAGCCAGCGAGGATTTGTTCTGCTCCTCCAAATGATCCTCCAACCTGACCACATCAAGGAGAGGGCAGTAAATCACCCCGAGGAACACACAGTCCTCTCGGTGCCACGTGTGCTTGGGGACACTTCTGTGTCCTCCCTGTAGCTCCCAATCCTTTTATCTCAGCCTGAAATTGTCCCTGTCATTCCCTTCTTCCCCTTTCCACCAGGAATGCCAATCCTGAGTAATCCTTCTCCCCCAGTTCCTAAGAGGAGATATCTCAGCTGACAGCAAAAGGTTGTTGTCCCCAGCAAAATCCTTTGACATCCCCACGAGGTTAACTCTTCAAGGCTCATTTGGGCAGCCTGGGGTTTTTATGGAAAGGTTTTCAGGAAATATTTGCTCCTTGATGCTCCTTCAGGGCTTTGTGGAGGAGCTGAACCCCCAGAGTGCTGTTTGTCCACCACAGAAATCCGGGTGATCTCATTTTGGGGAGAAAAGGCTCCGACCGGGCAGGGGTTTTAGTGACCTTTATTTCCAGGCACAATTGGCAGCAAGTGGTGGGAAATTGCTAAGCCCAAATTGGTTAATCCTATTTTTCTGGCCAATGGAGTTATGGGAGTGCAGAGCCCCTCCAGCCTTCCCCTTCTGTTTGCTTTTCTTAAAAATAAACCTTCTTCTGGCTAAAAAGATCTTTCACCATTCAAGGATTCAGGGAAAAGGCCTGGAAATGTGTCACTGGTGGTCTCACATCCCCAAAATCTCAGTTGACCAAAAAATTGCTTCACACACACAAAATAAAGCCATTTTATGTCCAGTGGGAACCAGGATGTTTCTGATTAGAGCCCAGAGGGGGCCCTGGAGATGATCCTAGGGCTGGAGCCCCTCTGCTCTGGAGCCAGGCTGGGAGAGCTGGGGGGGTCACCTGGAGAAGAGAAGGGTCCAGGGACACCTGAGAGCCCCTGGCAGGGCCTGAAGGGGCTCCAGGAGAGCTGGAGAGGGACTGGGGACAAGGCCTGGGGGGACAGGACACAGGGAATGGCTTCAAGATGAGGAAGGATAAATTTAGATGGGATATTGGGAAGGAATTGCTGTCTGGGAGGGACTGGGATGGATTTCCCAGAGAAGCTGTGGCTGCCTTTGGATCCCTGGAAGTGTCCAAGGCCAGGCTGGGCTGGACTGGGCTGGTTGATTTTGTTCCCTAAATCAGCCAAGAGGGTGAGAACTTCTACCTTAGGGAGCACCAGGGGCTCCTCTCTGGAGCTGGGAATGGATTCTCCCAGCCAAGAAGGACAAGTTTTCCTAGTTGGAGCCTCCATCAATCATCTCACTGGTCCTTAACAAAGTTGGAATTCCCATCACAGCTTGTCTCTGGACAGCAGAAGTTGTCAAGCCTCTTGGATGTCAGTTTTTATTATTCCCTGGAGAAACTTCTGGAAGTTTCTCTGGAGTTCTGCTGCCTTTGGAACGTGGAGATAGGGGGGCAGGAAAGATCAGGTGTGAAACATGGGCAGAGCAACTCACAGAATCCATCCCAGTCCCTCCCCACCCTCCCAGCCACCAATTCCTTCCCAATATCCCACCTATATCTCCACTTTTCCACTGGGAAGCCATTCCCTGTGTCCTGTCCCTCCAGGCCTTGTCCCCAGTCCCTCTCCAGCTCTCCTGGAGCCCCTTCAGGCCCTGCCAGGGGCTCTCAGGTGTCCCTGGAGCCTTCTCTTCTCCAGGTGAACATTCCCAGCCTGAGGAGCTCCAGCTCCCTCCCAAAGCCTGGGATCTGCAGGTGGGATTTTTCCACCTCCCTGTGTTTTTTTGCTGGTTTTGAGTTGGACAGAGAAGGAAAAAAGAGCAGGAGACGTGGCTGAAGTTGGGTGTGGAACGCAGGAATGCATCTCTCTGGGATTTTGAGGTGGGGGCTGTGCTGATGATCCCACACAACCATTCCCAACCCCTGGAAATCCACCTATTTTGGGTGTTTCTGCTGATTCCCCTCCCAGCCTTGGTGTTTAAGCTCCTTTTTGGGTACCTGAGCCCCCTCCAGCCACCGCCTGGGCTGGGAAATTGGAACCTCCCCATCGTTCAGACAACGAATTCTTCACGAAACTTGAACGAAAGCCCCAACAATCCCCCAAACCGAGGGATAGAGTTGCCGCAGGACGTGTCCAAAAGAGAAGAAAGCAAACAAAACCAGAGCCCAAAAACGCTGGAGTGGGAACAGCAGCCACCCAAAAGTGCAGCCAGCAGCACAAAAACGAAGCCACGCTGTGCCCTCACCAACTCCTACTCTGTAATTAGAGGAAAACGCTGAAGGTTTGGTATTTTTAAAACTGGGCTCTGGTTTCCTCGGGGAAAGGAAAAAAAAAAAAAGCCTGGAGTTCTTTTCCTGAGTAACCAGCAGAATTTCAGGGGATTAATTGTCCCAGCTGAGGCCGAGCTGGAAGCTCCTTTCCCTCTGTTATTTTTTTTCCCCCTGTGAGTTCTAATTTTGTCACCCAATTCCAGGGTTCCTTGCGAGACCAGAAGCTCCTCGTGGCACAGAAAGGGATATTTGAGCCCTGGCACAGCCAGAGAAAATGCCTTGGCGTGTTGTGTGAGAAACCACTCAGATTGAGGCGGGGAGGAGGGAAGGGTTGTCCTTTCATCATTCCAAGGGTTCTGCTCCTGAGCCTGAAGAGTTTTCCTCTTCAGTTGGATAAGGACGAGAAAAAAAAGGGGAGTTCATAAAAACGAAGAACAACAAAGGAGTTTTTCCTCAGGAAAACGGGAGAGGGAATCACAAAACTCCCACAGGCAAAATCCCCCAGCCAAGATCCAAAGGTGGCTGTGGAGGGATCCTGAAGCTCTGAGGTTCCCATCCTTCTCCATGGGCTGGAGCCAAAGGACAGACCCCATTTCCCATCGTTCCCATGGAAACCGAGGCAAGTGAATCCTGGGAAATGGAGGATTTTGCTTTGGGATCCCTCCCAATTTCCCAAAAATCATTTTGTCAATTTTCCAAAATCATTTTGTCGTCCTTCCTTCAAAAAGATATTTTGGTGTTGGGCCTGAATATTGGGTTGTTTTTTTTTTTTCATAAATTGGATGTCTGGGGGGAAAGAAATCCCACATTTTCTGTCAAAGGCAGGAAATCTCCCTAAAAATAGTATTGATAAAGCAATTTTCTTTTCCTGACCGGTGGGAAATCTGAGGAGCTACCCATGCAATCCTGAATTATTTGAAGGATAATTTGGGATTGTTTCCCAAGGGTTTCAGCCACTTTGGGGTTGTTTCCCAAATGTTTCAGCCACTTTGGGGGTGTTTCCCAAGGGTTTCAGCCACTTTGGGGGTGTTTCCCAAGTGTTTCAGCCACTTTGGGGTTGTTTCCCAAATGTTTCAGCCACTTTGGGGTTGTTTTCCAAGGGTTTGAACCACTTTGGGGGTGTTTCCCAA
>WBMV01000948.1:33036-45888 GCA_013396655.1 Campylorhamphus procurvoides
AATCCCACACAGGATGTGCCCCAATCCCAAATCCCACAAACAATGTGCCCCAATCCCAAATCCCACACAGGTTGTGCCCCAATCCCGAATCCCACACAGGTTGTGCCCCAATCCCGAATCCCACACACAATGTGCCCCAATCCCAAATCCCACACGGGTTGTGCCCCAATCTTTTCCCATTCCAGCTCTGCTGATCAAGCCCTTCCTAACGAGCCCCTTCCAAGTGGGTGAATTCCAGGCCATTCATGCGGGTGGGAAGAGGAGCTGCTGCTGTTTGTCCTGCTTTGAAGTGGTTCCTGGAGGTTGTTCCTCCCTGGAAACCACTTTGCTGACACGCAGCCAGCCCCGGGCAGCACCACCCCCTGCCTGGCTCCACTCAGAGCCTTCCTGCTCTGGGGAATCTCCTCCATCCCAGAACAATCCCTGCAACCCTTCTGGGCTTCGTGGTACCCAAAGGGGTGCCAGCACCTGGCATGGCAAGGTGGGATTGCCCTGAAAACAAATGCCAGGGGTGCTTTGGGAGCTCTGGTTGGGTTTCCTGGGGTGGCAGCTTTTGTTATTCCCAAGGGGAAATATAGATATAGTTAAGAGTTCTGTCTCCAGCCCTGGGAATAAAAGCACAAGGACCTGGAGATGCTGGNCCATGTGGCTTCCTTTGAGCTGCAACCTCAGAATATTTTACCATTCCTGATTTTTCCTGCTGCTGTTCCTGTGCAGTGGCTGGAAGGACCTGAGACTATTCCCATGCTTTAAGTCTGGGTTTAGCTGCTTCACACAAGCCAGGTTTGGCTTTCTTGGGAAATCCAGACCCCCATCCTCCAAGTTATTTCTAGAAAGTGGAGGCTTAATAATTACATAAAAGGATCCCTTGGGGTGAGATCCTTTACCTATTCCTGACAAAAGGAGAACATGGAAAACTGCATTAACTTGTGAGTGCAAGGGGGGAGAGGGCAAAGGCCACAGGATCCAATCACTCACTTCCCTGGAGCTCGTTCAAAAGTGTCTTTCCATTGCCTAACGAGGCCCCACAGGAAAATCAGATTATTCCCTGACTTATTAACAGCTCAGATCCTTGAGGACATTCGAAAAGGCAGAGAAAAGCCCGTGAAGGAACTCCAAAGTTTCCAGCTCTGCAGGGAAAAAGCACTGCAAGCCCAAGGTTTTATCTACCTGAGAGGGAAATATCCCATTTTTTCACCTCATTCTGAGCAGTGGATCTGTCATTCCCACTGGAGCCATGAAAACATCTGTGCATGTGAGCTGAGAGCTGATGTCTTGGTCCACTTCCAATCCTGTTTCCAAACACAAAATGATCCAGGGAGCGGCACTAAATTCCTTCCACCGTGCCCTGCTGGAAGATGGGAAGGTAAAACTCGGAAAGGTGAAAGCTGAGTAGGTTTTTTCCTTCTTTTTTTCAGCTCTTTGTCTGTTTTTCCTGCTCTTCTCCCTCCCCTAGCACAGACAGTGGAGCTGCTGAGGGCAAGGGTCCCTCTCCTTGATGCTCTGCCCACCTTCTGCCAACACCTGAGGCTCCATCACCAATTTCATGTTTATCCAGGATTACCTGGCATGGGTTTGCCAGGGAAATGATGGTTGTGCCATCCCTGGAAGTGCCCAAGGCCAGGTTGGATGGGGCTTGGAGCAACCTGGCCTAGTGGAAGGTGTCCCTGTCCGTGGCAGGGGGTGACACTGGATGTTTTAAAGTCCCTTCCAACCCAAACTCTGGTGGAATTCCATGTTTTGTCACATGTTTTAGGGCTTGTTGGAGGATTTTCTTCTATTTCTTGTTCTGGTGGCTCCCAAAACTAAGGCAGAGCTCTGAGACTTTCAGGTCCCAGCTGATTTCCCTCTGGCCAGTGGGTACAAAGCCAGTCAGTCTCTTATCTCCCCTCTCCAAAACTCCCTGAAAACCCCAGGAAACAGAAGCTCTTTGAAGTGTGAGATGCAGTTTGAAAGGGCACTAAGAAGGATAGAGCTGGCCTATAGATTTCAGCACTTAGAGTCCCCAAAAAGACACAGGACCCCTGGGTTTGACCATGAAACCACTGCAAAGGGCATTATTGCCCTGAGGACGCTGCACATGAAGCCCATCATTCCTCACTTGAATTCCAAATGCTTTCTATTCAATGGAATTTTGGGCACTTTCCTGTGTGTGTGTGTGTGAAGTAGTGATTGGGTGGGGCCCAAGACCACTAATGGTCTTCTCACCAGATTTAAACGACATGTGGCATTAAAAAAGACATTTCAAAGCATTCTTGCATTTATAGAGCCTTTTCTTCTGCCCCCACCCCGTGCTGTGACTCCACATTGATGCTTGTGGGAATTCATCTTCATCACCTCAGCACACTTGGGTGGGAAAAGGGTTGGACCCAAAGCAGGGATGGGGCAGGTGGATGGGAGGAAACCCCTCTGTTTAGGGAGGGCTGAGATCTTGTAGCAGGAGAGGGAAGATGACACAAAAGAGCAAGGCAAAGGGAAGGAAAAATATACCCTGGAGCAGGTAAAACATTTTCCACGCTGCGAGGATGGACTTCAGAACCAGGGGATGAAACCATGTCTGGAAAATTCCAACGGGGCACCCCAGACAGTGCCCAGGGCTGGGTACAGGGTGGCAGCACCAGGGCCCTGCCAGCTGCTCACACAGGAGCCGTCTGTGAGCTCAGGAATGCGCTCAAAGAGAGCTCTGGCCACTCCATTCCGAGCTGATCGAGTTAAAAAAAGCCACTCGGTGCCCTGGGTTTTCTTACCCTCCTTGTTGCCTGTGTTTTCTTTTCATGTCCGAGGTGTTTATTGGGTTAGAGGGCTGCACAAAATGAAAACAGCCCAGGCAGGCATCAGCTGCCAGCAGGTTTGTTTGGCCAAGCAGAGGTTATTTTGGAGATCCACCTTTCTGTCTTTCAGGAGACAGGAGGCAAATTCCATGCCTCCTTTTTAACTTGTCCTCCAGGGGTGGTTCCTGGGGGCTCTTTGCACAAACACTGAGGGTCTGTGGTCAGAGGAGATGCTCTGCATGCTCCTGATCCCTGCTTTTAAAAGAATGTTGGAGTATTCCTAAGCCCTGGGGACCATAAGTGGGACAGGTAATGGGGTGACCCACTCTGATCTCACTGGGGGTTACTGGGATCTCCTCAGAGACTGGGAGAGAAGCAAGACCTTCAAGCTTTGGTGCAATTCCCAAGGCAAGGTGGAGTTGGAAATATCCATCCCTTCTTCTGATTCCATGAGAAGCTGTGGCTGCCCCTGGATCCATCCCTGGAAGTGTCCAAGGCCAGGTTGGACGGGACTTCAAGCACCCTGGGCTGGTGGGACGTGTCCCTGCCCATGGCACATGTGGCACTGGGTGAGTTTTAACGTCCCTTCCCACCCAACCCATCCTGGGATTCTCTGATTTCTCATGGCCAAGACCTCAGCTCAGAGGGACAGGAGATCAGAGGGTGAGGTGGGTGCTCTGGGGCTTCCAGCTCATCCTTTTATGTCCGAAAACAAGGGTGATTGTGCAGTGCCAACCAGCTGTGGGACAGGATTTGGGACAGGATCCCAGTGCAAACCAGCTCTGTGACATGATCCCAGTGCAAACCAGCTGTGTGACAGGATTTGGGACAGNCCAGTGCAAACCAGCTGTGTGACAGGATCTGTGACAGGATCCCAGTGCAAACCATCTTTCTGTGACATGATCCCAGTACAAACCAGCTGTGTGACAGGATCCCAGCCCCAGGCTCTTCCTCAAAGGTGTCCCAGCTCCCAAGAGATCCCTCTGTGGTGTCACTGCAGTGGGTGACACTGAGATGTCCCACACCCTGCCCAAGGGGTGGAAGGTCTGAGGGCTTCATCTGGATGTTCCTGAAGTTTCCTTCCCAGCCAAGCCCTTCCATTCTTCTCCCATACCCACGAGCTGGCTGTGCTGAGGGATCCTTCCCTCTCCAGCATAAATTCTGAATTTCTGGGACCTCAGAAACGCCTCCTGCGCAGGACCAGCCTGGCCTGACCCAAATTTGGGATGTTCCCTGTCCTTCAGGGCAGCTCCAGCCTCCTGGAGTGCCCTCACTGACCCTTCAGGGGTATTTGTTGCTGCAAACATGACCATCCTTGCCCGAATTCCATTCCTCACCTAATCCTTGGAGCTTCCCGTGGAGCAGAGCAGGTTTCTATAAATAGACCTCCAAAAACCCACCAGGTTGTTGTGCCTGGATGAAGGGGGGGCTGCTCTCTGACTCCCAGCCACAATCCCAGCCTTGTTAACGCAGAGGAGGGGTGGGAAATAGAGAAAAAGAAGGGGAAGAAAAGGTCTCCTTTGTTAAAAAAAAAGCAGTTGTGGAAGGGGGAAACGTCTGGCCAGGGGAGTCTGAAGCTCCAGGAGAAAGAATTTATTTTACAGCCTCCTGTGGTCGGATTTAATCAGCTCAAAATACAGTTTCACTCTTAATAGGACATTAATTTTCTCGGGAGCTGAAAGATGTCTTGCTGGTCCCTGGGGAGTTGTGCTTTCCCCTCGGCTGGGACCAAGGCCATATCTCATCTTTCCAGCCCATTCCAGGAGGTTTCGAGGGAGGCTGGGAGTGAGGGTGGGATTTTGATAGGCCCATAAATTTGGTTGCCATGTCTGGCAGGGGCCAATTGAGAAAAATACCCTTTTAATCCGATTTGGGCTTTGTCTGAGGAGATGTAGAAATGTTTCCCTGGAATCTCTTCAGTGACATTCCTGCTTTTCCCTTTGCTCCTGACAGATGTGGGTGGTTCTCAAGGACTTCATTCCAACATCATTGTTATTTTGGGATTCTTGCTCCTCTAATTCATCCAGTGAATCCAAACACCAGGAGTGCCACCTCAAAGGAGGTTTTCTTGCATAGACCCACAGCACTTGTCCCAAATGTGTCATTAAATCGAGGCTCAGGTCTGGAGGAGAGATGAGATGGATCTTCCTGCAGGATGGTGAACCTTCCAAGCAACCAACCAGCACGAGAAGCCCACTGAGGAATTAAGTGGGCATAAAATCCTGGAATGGTTTGAGTGGAAGGGGCATCTTCCATTGGGAAGGGGACAGTCCTGGTGGGATCACTCCAGGGATGCTGCTTTTCCTTCTGGGCTTTGCTCCCTCCTCATGTGCTCTGTTTTCAGAGCTGTGCAGACTCTCTGTCTTTAACAAAGGTGAAAACCATCTCTTTTGGGGATCCTTTCTCCTTTTCCACCTCCCTGAGGCGCAACTCCCACAGTTTTTTTGGGGTGAACCCAAAACAGCGCAAAATTCAGCTGAATTTTAGCGACACTGGGAGGAAACTGGAGATGGGATGGGAGGATTCCCAATATTTTATGAACTCCAACACCTGATCTCCACCTTCCTCAGGGACATCCCATAGAGCTGGGCGTGTAGGAACCAAAACACTGAGCACAAGAGAAGCCACTCTGGCAACAACAACAATCCTACAGGCAGTGCTTGGTCCTATCACTGGATGGACACCAGGAATTGATTGCATATGGAATGGGAAGTCCAAGTGAAAACCTCGGGAAGGAGGATCTTAAAGGAGTTCACGTGAACTGATTTGTCACTTTGGGGATTTGAGAATTTTATGACTCGGGATGTCCCTCGTAAGAATTTCCTGCAATGCTCAGCAAGTCAAAGGCTGGGGTAGCAACAAAATTTTGCTGTTTAAAACAAAATTTAATAAATAAGCGGCATTATAATTTTATGCCCTTTGTTTTTAAATATTTAATGAGCCCCATGAATAAGCAGGAGTGAATAATAAAGAGATAAATAAATACATACATAAAAGGGCGGTCAGAGAGCAGAGAAAAATCAAACATTCCTGTTTCAGGGGAGTTCTCTGCGCAGTAAGAATAAAAAAAATGAAACATTTCAGAGTTTTAGGAATCGCTCTGATGCAAGGAGGTGACTTCCAAACTATCCCCTAATCCTGGAAAATTTTGGGCTTGAAATTCTGGTTTCTCTGTATTTATCATTATCCAGAGGCTGCACAGACTGAGGCTTGGGAAGAGGATTTGATGGGTCCATCTGGATTTCTGGGAAGAAAGTGGGCAGAGCTTCTGCTGTCCAAAGACACCGAGGGCCAAATTCCCACATGGGTTGGCCATGGACCATGTCCAGGGGATGGACACTGTTTGGCCTGCTATTCCTTGCCCTCTGAGCAGTCCATGATGGTTTATCCCCCTGATGGATCCATCCCAGGTGCTCATCTTGGAGATGAAGGGGCCAGACTGAGCCACTTGGGAGTCATTCCATGAGCTGTGACCTCCTCTGGGAAGTGTCTTCACCACCCCCATGGTCCTGGAAGCTCAGGAGAGATGGTTTAAGCTGCTGTGAAAAGACCATGGTGAAGAAATATGGCCCTGACAGAAACCCACAATCTGAACAGCTCCAGAACCAAAAAAAAGAAGGAATTTCACTGGGAAAGGTTCAGATTTCCCAGGGCAAGGAGCAACTTTTGTAGGAGGAAGGACTGAATTGGGAAAATCACTTCCAAAACCTTGAGACTCCACATTCACTCCTCATGGATGAACTCTTGGAGCTGGTTTCATCCTTGCAGAATTCCAAAACGTGTGGATCCCTTGGGCTTTTGGATCAAACCTCCATGCAGGAGCTTTGCTATGCAGAGCTGAGGCTTTTCCTGGTTTGGTGCTGGATATGGAGCATCCTCAGGCCATGAGGGGGCTCTGGGATCATCCCTGTGGGACAGGAATGCCTTGGAAAACATCCCTGGAATGGATGACCCCCCTGCTCCTTTGGAATGCAAAGCCATGGCTCACCCTTTGCTCCGCAGGATTTATTCCCAAAATGGGATCACATCTCTGGGGACACTCTCCAAGCATGGGAGATGTTGGGGAAATGGAGGGATCATGAGTGGGGACGCTCCAGACATGGGAGATGCTGGGGAGATGGAAGGATCACGAGTAGGGATGGTCTGCAGACATGGAAGATGCTGGGGAGATGGAGGGATCATGAGTGGGGACACTCTCCAGACATGGAAAATGCTGGGGAGATGGAAGGATCACGAGTAGGGATGGTCTGCAGACATGGAAGGTGCTGGGGAGATGGAGGGATCATGAGTGGGGACGATCTCCAGACATGGAAGATGCTGGGGAGATGGAGGGATCACGTGTGGGGATGCTCTCCAGACATGGAAGATGCTGGGGAGATGGAGGGATCATGAGTGGGGACGATCTCCAGACATGGAAGATGCTGGGGAGATGGAGGGATCACTTGGAAAATTTCCCTTTGGTGGAGAAAATGTCCCATAATCCCAAAATGCCAAGAGTCCCTTCACGTCTGCGACCCACCCCGCCACATGTTGCTGCTCACCAGGAAAATCCCACTCTCCTCCTTTGAAGGGTTTAATGAGAAGGAGGGAAGCGGTTCCAGATCTGCCTTGGGAGCTGCTTCTCGTTAGAGCAGGTTGGGAAAGGAGCCCAGAAAGGGTGGGGAGATCCCACTCAGGCACAGCTTGAGGGACGTGCTACCAGGAGCTTGAGGCTTTCCAGAAGCGCTTGGGGTTTTCCCCTGGCTCTCTTGGCCTTTGGCTTCGTTTTCAGCCTCTGGGATGGATCTCAAGAAGCTCCCAGGAGGGAGGGACTGGCTCTAAACCACGTCCCTGACTGGTGGCAACTGGTGAAGTGAGGTGCAGAAACTGGGATGAGCCTCCCTGGGATAAAAGAAGAGGAACATATGGACACCACCTCTCAACCAGCTCCCATCAGGATGGGACTATGGAATGGATTGCCTTGGAAGGGACATTGAAAGGCCATCTAGTCCAACCCCTGTCCCTCCAACCTCACACTCCTCAGGATGCAGCCCCTCTTCCCAGTCCCTTCCCAATCCCTCCCAGTTTGTCTATACTGGAGGCTTTAAGACATTGGTTTAAAACAGATTCTTGCTGGGAAGGTTTTCCTCATGTTGGAGGCAATTTCTGTCCTGAAAAATAAATATATATATATTAAAATACATATTTTTACTGTTGCTGTTGCCCAGAGAAGCTGTGGCTGCTCCATCTGGAAGTGTCCAAGGCCAGGTTGGACAGGGCTTGGAGCAACCTGGGCTGGTGGAAGGTGGCCCTGCCCAGGGCAGGGGGTGGCACTGGGTGACCTTTCACGTCCCTTCCAACCCAACCCTTTCTGCTGGACTATTTTTTCCTGCATTTTTCTGCCCATACACATCATTTACATTTTTTGGCTCTGCCGTTTTTACCTGAAACCCACAAATGATCCCCTCCCCTGGTATTTGAGGTTCCTGCTTTTCAAACAGCACTGCTTCACATCCCTAATTAGGGATGTTGATGGAATCTTCTGCTCAAACACCACATTTTTAGGCTTTCCCCACCCTGAGAATAAGAAATAGTTAATTTAGCATTTTCCTATTTTTTTTAAATGAAACACATTATTTTTAAGCAGTCACAGGACTCCAAAAGCTGGAATTATGAGGCAAAAAAAAAACCCAACCAGAAAAAAAAAGCGAGACTTGCAATAATAAATTGGCAGTTGTGGCAAAGCAGGCCTGTGGTTTGCTATTTTTACTTCTGTCTGATCTGTTTGGCTCTTGTCTGAACCAGATCATTGAGGGGATTATTGTTCCATTTGTAATGCACCAAACATATCTCTGGTATGAAAATTATCAGGCCCCAGATGTGTTCCTTGGGTCCCATCCTGCTCCCAAATCCCTCCCCTAAAGGAGGAGAAGCTCCAGGCTGGGCAGGAGGTTTGGAGGGCAGTTCAGCTCCAGCCTCCCTGTGTGTGTTTGCCTTGGGCTCCAGGATTTGGTGCTGAATCCCACTCTTTTGGGGTGGGATTCACCTCAGCTCGTGTCACAGCTCATTCCACATCCTCCAGTCCATCCCACACTTGGCACTCCTGTCACCCCTGCGAAGAAACACAGAGCAGAAGATCCCTCTCAATTATCCTCCTCTTTATCCCTCCACAGTTTTCATCCCTTAAATTAATGTTGTTGAACCCTCTGTGGTCAGGCTTTTAACTCATTTTCATAGATAGGAAGATGATAAAAGAAGAGGCAAAAAAAATAAACCAAACACCCCAAGAAACTGGAAATACATTGGAATTTGAGAGCCAATTCCTCCATAAATAAGGGGAAGGACAAGACACCCGAGCTCATTTCTGCTGGGGAAGTTCTGATCTTCTCCAGAAAGGAGGCATTAAGTGTTTGAGGTATTTTTGTCAAGTGACTGCGTGAAAAAATCCGTTTCTAAGCTGAAAAAAGCCAGATATTGATGCTCTCCAATCATCTTTATTCTCAATTCATCTCGTTATTGCAGAAACCGGAATGGTGACCAGGAGATGCTTTGGAATCATGGAATGGTTTGGGTTGGAGGGACCTTAAAGCTCATCCATGGGCTTTAAGGGACACCTTCCACTCTCCCAGGGTGCTCCCACCTGTCCTTGGACACTTCCAGGGATCCAGGGGCAGCCACAGCTTCTCTGGGAATTTCTTCCAGCATATCTTCCTGAAGGTGGCCCTGGAGCAAACCTTCCTGCAGAGAAACCGTGGTTTGGATCGAGCCAAAATAATCTGCATCTTCACTTTTGTTAAGTGGAAATTGCAAAGTGTTCCAGAACTTCATTTGTCCTTGAGATTCAGGCTATTTAATGCAATGCCATTAATCCCAACTCTCTATTTCTGCATTTGTTGTTTAAAATCTCCAGGCCAGCAAGTTCCCAGCACTCCCAGTCCTTATCTTTGCTGGATCAAAGTGTCTCAAACTGGGGCAAAGTGACACTTTCCCTGTTTTGTGGGAATCTCCCGAGCTTGTTTCCCTTCGGAACAAAGAGCCCAGTTGTTCCTGGCAATTCCCCATCGAACAGAACCATTGGACCAGTTGGGTTTGAGGTCATAAATCCTGATAAATCAGGATAAATCAGGTCATAACCTTTGTGCTCAGACACCAAGGGATCCATTGCCTTTCCCAGCAGCAGAATTTTGGGATCATTCCCTGCCAGTGCTTTTCTTCCTCTTCTGAGATTGCAAATTGATTTTAATGCAGAACAAAATAATCCTTTTTTTTCCCCCCACTGCCAACTTAAATTGATATCACAGAGAGCAAGGAGGATTAAATGATTCAGTAAATCAAGATTTGAGCTGTCAAATGTCTCGTTCAGGGGGCTGCACAAAGCGGGTTTGGTGGGTTTGCATATTCTATTTTAACAGATAAATTAATGTCATGTGCATTAATAAGTTTTCAGTGAACTGTTTGGACAAATAAAACATAACCAGCCTTTGACATTAAAAAAAAAAATCTAGTGGAGATTTGTGCATTCAGACCAATCTTATAAAAAGAAATCAGTGAAGCAGCAGGGGAAAGGAGTTTAATATAAAGGGGTTTTTATCTGTCACTCGAAAATATGTCCCTGCTATATTTATTGCTTTACAGCTGCTGAGACACATAACATAGTATTTATCTTATCTAAATTTAGCCACCAAAATGTTAGACAGCTGGAATCTCAGCTATTCGAGGGATTAGCCTGGACAAATTTTGTTTGATAGGTGCTTTAGATAAGCGAAATATTCCCTGAGATGAGTCCTGATTGTAACGTGGGCTCAGCCTGTGATTGAGAATAGAAAGGGAGGGAGGGATGAAGTCCCTGTGGAAGGTTCTCCCTGCAGGATCCCATCCTGATGGTCCAGGAAAGGGGTTTGTTTCGTCACATCAGAGGCTGAAGGGGCTCATTTCCCCCTTTGTCCCCAAAATGGGCTATTTTTTCACACCAAAGGAATAAACCAAGAGCACTTACCCCTGGGAGCAGAGGGGAAGAGAAATCCACTGCTCAGAATCCAAGGAAGGTGAGGAATTGGAGTTATGCAAAAGCCCTTGGCTGGTGTCTTGGAGTGGGGCTGGAGAGAGCAGCTCCAACTGGGAATGCCACCGGCGTCTAATTAATCTGCCATGTGTTAATGATGCTGAATTAACAAGGATCTGTTTTCTTTTCTGAGGTCTTGCACCCAATTTGGGGCAATCCCTGGTGCAATCCAGGTTGGGGGATGAAGGGACTGGGAGCAACCCCGTGGAGAAGGACTGGGAATGCTGGTGGGGGAGAGGCTGGACATGTCCCATCCCTGAGCTCTGGAGCCCCCAAACCCCCCGTGCCAGGGATCAGGGCAGGGGGGATTGTGCCCCTGTGCCCCCTGTGGGACCTGAGACACCCTGTGGGACCTGAGACCCCCCTGCAGAGCTGCCCCAGCCCTGGGAACAACAGCACAAGGACCTGGAGCTGCTGCAGAGCCCAGAGGAGGCCCCGGAGATGCTGCAGGGCTGGAGCCCCTCTGCTCTGGAGCCAGGCTGGGAGAGCTGGGGGGGTCACCTGGAGAAGAGAAGGGTCCAGGGACACCTGAGAGCCCCTTTTGGTGCCTGAAGGGGCTCCAGGAGAGCTGGAGAGGGACTGGGGACAAGGCCTGGAGGGACAGGACACAGGGCTGGAAAAGTGGAGTTTTAAGTGGGATATTGGGCAGGAATTGGTGGCTGGGAGGGGGGGGAGGGACTGGGATGGATTTCCCAGAGAAGCTGTGGCTGCCCCTGGATCCCTGGGAGTGTCCAAGGCCAGGTTGGAGCACCCTGGGCTGGTGGGAGGTGTCCCTGCCCATGGCTGGGGTGGCACTGGATGATCTTTATAGATCCCCTTCCAACCCAAACCATTCCAGGATTCCATGATCCATGTGCTATTCTCTCCTTCAGAGTGTGTCACTGGGATCCATTCCCACACTGGGAATGGGCAGCTCTGACCTTTCAGCATCCCATGGAAGTGTCTGCAAGACAAGGAGGAGCCAAAGCCTGGGGAGCTGCTGGGGAGGTGGCTGGGAAGGTTCTCCAAACTTGTCTCAAGACATAGCCAGTCAAAAAAGTGGGATTTGGATGTTACATCCACCTCTCCACATGGAAACATTCGGTGTCTCAAGGACAAGGGCCCCTGAAGTGGCACTGGGACAGGCACAGTGATCCCAGCAGCTGGAATTTTCATGTTTTGCCCCTTGGTTCCCATTCCCATCAGTACCAATGAGACCTTTCTTAAGGTTAAGGTGTGAGAGCCACAAAGTTCTTCCCTTGTGTCACCCCTGGGACAGCGCCAGTTCTGAGAATTCTTCATTATCCCAACCAAGAGTGACCAAGAACCAAAGCTGTCCTGCTTGTTCCCAGTCTGTGTGAGACCTGAATTCTTATTGCAGCACTGTCTCTGCTCTTGCATCCTGATCATGGGAAAAACAGCCCAACTCACCATTAAAACAGCTGCTGCCTCTTCTTCACAGATAAGGAAATGAGGGTTTTTTGGCCTTGATTCCTCTGCTGTGTTCGCAGGAAATGCAGAGAGAGGAAACTCTCCCCCAGCTAATGAATCTTGGATAATGAATCTTCCCTCCTCACCGTTCCTTTACAAACTGTGCAGGCAACTTGGAAATTCCCCTGAACTCCCAAACTCATTTCCCTACATTTTGAGCTCTTTCCTTCTCCACCACCCTACCAAGTCCTTTTGGGGTTTCCTTCAAACACATCCCGACCAAGGGTGTGGAGATGCCGTGCTGTCCCAGGGTGATGCTGGATGCTGAGGGACCTCAAGGAGGATAAGACAGAGCAGATTCAAGGCAAAGCTCGGTATCAATTCCCTCTCCACATTCGTGTCTCCCACCCCAAAGGTTTCCCAAAGGCAAGCTCAGCAGCAGCTCCTGCCTCTCTCTCACCACTAAACCTCGTCCCTTGAAACCTCAGGGTATTTTAAGCCCTCGTAGCTGATGCTCCAGTTTAGGACTCAGGCTGGTTTAGTCTCAGCCTGAGACTGGGGACTGGGGGGCTGGAGTGCATCTCCTGTTCCCTTCTGGGAAGGGAAAAAGCCATGGAGCTGCTGCAGGGC
>WBMV01000949.1:0-33352 GCA_013396655.1 Campylorhamphus procurvoides
TTTTTCTTCGCTCCTTTAAGGCACCAGAACAAAGTCAAGGTCCAGTCTCAAACTACTTTGCTCTTCCAGAGGACAGTAGAAGGACATGGTACAAATGAAGATCAGGTCCTCATGATACATTTTTGTCTGAAATAACTATACTAGAAATAGCAGAATTTTGTCTGGAGGGAGTAGTTTGACCTACTGTGGCATCAGTATGCAGGGGACATGACTCCAAACAGCTGGACAATCATAAAAGTTTTCCAAATCAAACAGATTTTAAAGTGAAGGGTCAGGACAAAGTGGCAGTTTGCTGTATATTCAAGCAGTAATTATCAGACCACTATTTTGGCTCTTTTGCTACTATTTACTAGAAGTGCTATAAGATAGAAAAACATTTGAGAATAAGTTAATCTAGGAGTCACCCATCAGTGCATATTTTATATTTTTATTTTATATTTTTTACTCTGAACATCCCAAAATGAGGCACATCCAATGCATTTCTTCATTAGGCTCCTAACAAAAAGCAATTCTTGACTGTTAGTGTTAATGTTTCTCCTTAAAGCATGAGCGCTAGTCAGACTCTTGAGTGTCAGCCCACCCCTGCTTCTGTTATTGTGGCTTAGGGCATTATGATTGGGAAAATTCCATAAGAAGATGATCTCTCTCATGGTTTTCTATTGAGACATCAAAATTTACATCACACATGCAAAAAGTCTCAGGGTTAATGACTGCCTCTAGGGACCCTTGACTTGCAAATTTTTTTAATGTGTTTACCCTGTGGTTTTTTGGTCCTGCTGCCAATATTTAGGCTTTGTGACAATATACCTCCATTGCAGTTGTTTTCCCAGGATTTCCCTGTCTTGGTTAGCTCTACTGTCAATTCCCATACCTGTCTAGCATTTGTCTTTTCAAGATAGCTAGCTATTTCCAAGTCATTCTGAGTTTTCCAATATTCAACCCAAACAACTTCCATCTGATTTAATTTCCCATTCCCTGTGTTTCTTTTGGAATGGATTTTGTCCATTTTTGCAAACTCTATTTCATGAATGCTACCAGTGGTGCAAACACTTGGGTTAATCTAGCACACATATTTCTGCCTTCATCCTCTGAGTCTGTATGGTGCAGTAAAATTAATTGAAAGATTGTGAACAGATCTAATGAAAATGCATATCATGAAAATAATACCTGTGGGGGAACCCCACATGAACCAGACTCCAGATGATCAAAGCGACCACTTCTACGAGTGGATGGACATTTCCACCAAGTAGCTACGCTTCGACGCTCGTGATGATCCCATGCCACAGTCACTGAAGAAGTTAGAAAATTTGCAGTTTTAGATAGTCATTAAATGTATTAGATAGGTAGTTAAAGTTATTTCATTTCAATTGTATTTGTTCGATTGTTCTCATTGGCTGTTGCTCCCCTAGTTACCAGGTTCTCATTGGTTGATTAATCCCCCTCACCCCATTGGCTAGCTGGTGCTGCAGTGCAGCAGTACCATATATGGCTAGCCTCTCCCAGTTTTTCCTTTTCTGTATTGTCCCCTCCTTCCCTTTCCCATGCTTGTCGTGCTCCTCCCTAACTCCTCCCCAACTCCTCCCAGTTTCTAGAAGCTTCTGCCCCAAACCCTATATAAGTCCCATGCGCCCTAATAAAGTGTTCCAGTCTTCTCCACCCTACCTTGGCTGTGGACTGTTTCTTTCTCACCCCGGCGGAGTGCGGCAAATACCTTTTCAAGGGAATTTTAATTGAATGAAATATCCCTGTTTATAAGATGATCTTTTAACATGTACCCTGAATTTAGGTACACACACAAAAAAATATGCATTTTTTAAAAAATTTTCTTTTTAAACTACAGGAGAACCAGGCATCCCAATTTGCAAGATGAACATAGGCTCTGTTGTTTTAGAAGCAAAGGTTCATATGTGGTAAAACATGAGTACAAATTGAAAGTGTAATTTTAACTCTGAAATCCAGAATGCTCTGTTTTCAAACATAAAGCACAGAAAATAATCTTATGAAACAACATTGAAAAGAAAGGTTGGTTACAAGAGAGGATTCTGATGGGATAAAATAATGACTAATTTTAATACATGATGTATCACTGTGTCAGAGAGGAACAAAAGGAGATTCAATGAATTTGGAAGGAAACAAGTTTAAAACCAATAAAATGAAATTCCCTTTAATATGATGACTAACTGACCTACTTAAGTCATTACCACAAGATACAGTATCAGAAATAAACATTTCTGTGAATAAGGAGAACAGTTATATTAGACTATATAGATAATTTATGTGGGTTATAAACTCTCATGATTCAGGACATAAACCACCTATTAAATAACATGATTTGGCAAGACACATTCCCTAAGGGCAGAGTAATCTTATATGGTGCTCCTCATACTTTGCTGAGACACATTTTGAGGAACTACTAAGTCTTGAAGAAAAGGTACCAAATTAAGTGGAACAATGATATAATTAAGCATGGTGATTCTTTTGCTAAAACATACTGAGTATGAGCTTTCACAGAAAGTATTCAATATAATCTTTAGATTATGCTGAATATAAAATAAACTTTGAAGTCTTTCCCTTAATGTTCCTTCCTTTTTTTTTTTAAAAAAAAAGAAATATATAGTTTGATACCAAGCCCTCCACTCCAATGTTCCTAGTTTCCTATTTGATGTATTGATTCCCTTCAGATAGCCATGATAGTTTCCAGTATTAAACCATGTGTCTCTTTGCGCTTCCTTTTCCTTACTTAACTTCACACCCTGAATATAAAGTAACGCTCAAGGCAACTGTTTGTGGTTTGTCCTGTCAGTTCCTAAATGGGAAAACATGTGATGTGGCAAACTTCTTGTCCTAATCTTAATTCAAAACGTTTTACCCTTTTAATCCTACAGGGACATTTTGCAGAAACTTCACACCTTCGTGTCATTTTCTGTTTAGTTTCAAGGTTGCCTGAGTTGCAATTAATCGACATCTGGACTTTCATTTGAGACAATGTCACTTTCTGAGAATGTTTTTGGATGACATGAAGTTATCTCTTAGACTCTGCTGTTTAATTAGAGATTCCAATTAATTATTCTTCATGTACCTTCATATTTCTTGTCCGCTGCAGAGGAAAGTCCACCTTATCCTCAGAGTTCATAAGAGAATTTTGTCAGTTTGCTGCCTTCTTCCAACTAAGTAAAAAACTGGCCAAGATGAAGTAAACTGCTATCAATATCATCTGTTTGTTTTTCACAATTTGAGAGGATTTCATTACAGAAAATGATGTGGAAGATTTGGATTGTCTTATTTTATACATATAGGTGAACCAAGTTCTTAGAAAAAGTTAGCTGAAGGAAAAGATGTGGTCTTGAAAGTAGACCAAAATCTAGGATCAGGACTCTCCTATCTTTGTTACTCCATCACTTCCTGACTCTTTAATTCATCATGGTTTTGACTCAACTCAGGAAGCACTTGTTTATTCTTGCCTCATTTCACAATTTGTTAGTGGGAACATTGGTTAAAAGGTACTGCATAGTCAGAGGTAGTAAAGAGTCTTTCATGTCTTTTCCTGTCTATCTGTCAAAAGAATGGAAGGAGTAAAGGTAGAGATTTGAACTTCTACCACTTGATGTTAATGAAAGAATAGCAAAAAATGGTAGGATCCAGTAGCTCGTATGTAGTTCATCCCCATACTTTAGAGTGAAATCAGCAATAAGTATGTCTTTTACAGTGGGTGATTATGTAAATTGCTTTCAAAGTGCTACAGTCATGGATGTCCCTCAGCTCTCATGGGCATACTACTCTAGGGCCACCTTTGTCCTACTGATTCTTTCAGTGACTCACCAATATCTTCATTGTTGCTGTTCAGACTCCACAGCTCTTATGCCAGCCGTGATTATAAAAAGCAATTAATACCTTTCCTCTTTGCTTTTGGCCTTTCCACAGTTGAAGCCTATTCTGATATCTCCTCTTCACCTTGTCTCCTCACTCCTGTAAGGCTTTCAATTTGTTTTCTTTAACCTCACAGTGTTATTCTTCCTGAGTAATGTTTTCTATATAATTTTTGTTGCAATCTTTTGGACTGTTTTTGACAGATCTGCCTCTTTCTAGCTGCGTAGTCCCCAAAGAGGACACAGTTTACTGGCTGAAATGAATGAAAGGACCACAGGGTTAGCTAAATATCACATACACTGGAAAATAATTCCAACATGCACTTTGGTTGCAAGAAAGGTTCTTGTTTTACAAGGACTTTTTGGCTAGTGTGGTGATGTCCTGCAGCCACTCAATTTTTATTGGAAGGAACAGTTTGCATCTAGTTCTTCCCCAACTTGTATTTCTGTAGTGGTCCCCCCACTTAGTTTTATCTTTCTTAGGTAATTTCTTATGCTTGAAAGAATCATTTAGGATTATAATTCTGGTCTCTCCTACAGACACTGCCCCTGGTAGATTTTTCATTTGTAAGTGAAACAGGCATGCTCTCTGTACTCTCATTCTGGTGGGTAATAAAAGTGTTCCATAGAACCATGTCGGGGAACCCTGTCTCAAAGGCTGCCAAAACAACCAGGATGAACAGTTTCTATCAAGTGATCAACACCAGAAATGGGCAACTACCTCATACCTCAGAAGTTTATGTTTTAAAAGATTTTCTATAGCATAGATAGTGACTTATTGTATTAGATAGATAGTTATTCCCCCTGTATTTGTATGTTTTATTCTGATTGGTGGTGGCTACCTGGTTACCGGTTTCCTATTGGTTGTGTATTCCCTGTTTTTTCATTGGCTGGTTTGTGATGCAAAACCTAGTGTAATCATGTGAAGCTAGCCAAGCCCCATCTGTATTCCCCTCCTTCTCTCTTATCCCTTTCCCTACTTGCCGCGCTCTGCCCTAAACTCCTCCCACTTTCCAAGCTTCTCCCTGAACCCTATATGAGTCCCATGCTCCCTGAATAAACCAGTTCCAGCCTTCTTCACTCTACCATCGGCTGAGGACGTTTCCTTTCTTCCCCACGGCACGCGGCAGAACCATAATAAGAGGAGACCACTTCTTCACCATGCCTGATGTATCCTTGTATTTTGACAATTTCCTAGCAACTAGAGTTCTCTTATAGCTGTTCAACTAAACTTTATGTATTGTCTCCCATATTTTCCTAGCTTGGTTTTGGGGATGTCACATAAGACTATGTCAAAACTCTAAAGATATCAATGTATGACACCTACTGCTTCTCCTTTATTTACATAGTTAACCATTATATAACAAAATGAGATTTTTCTTTTTTTTCTAAATGTAATGCATTCTTGACAAATCCATGTTGGCTATCACCTGTTCCCTCATCATCTTTCAGCAGTTTTAGGATTTTTTTCATGCCTTGGTTGAGACCAGGTGCTGGTTTCAGGTGGCTCCAGTGGCCCCAGCACAGGGCATGGCTGAGCCCCTCAGCCCCGGGCGGGTGGGAGAGAGCCCCAGGAAAAGCCTGGGCAAGGGAGGGCAAAATGCTGCCCGGCAGCCAGGGCTTAGTGAGGGCAACCGAGGGAGAAACAGCCCTGCGAGCCCTGAGGGCAGAGCGGGAGGAGAGGAGGAAAGGCTCCAGAGCCCCAGTAAGGATGCCTCTGCAGTCTTTGGCAAGACCCCAGTCAGGTGTGAAAGGGATGAAGCTGAGCATGGGAAAAGTGGTGGAGAGCAGGGAGATGGTGGTGTGTCTATTTTGTCTTTGTTTCTCAATGTCCGAATCTTTTTAAATTGTCAATAAATTCAATTAATTTTTTCTGAGCTGAGTCAGTTTTGCCCATGCTGGTAACTGGTAAATGATCTTGTCTTTATCTTGACTCATGAGACTTACTATCATATTTTATTCCTCTGCTCTCAAGAGGGGAAGTGAGAGAGTGGCTGTGTGGGCATCTGGCTGATGGCCAAGGCGAATGCATTGCGATGGTCTGCAGATATGTAGGTTATTTGTTCTTAGATTTTTTTTCAAGATTTCCAATTTGTCTGACTATTCCATAACTTCTTTGTTCATTTTCCCTAGTCTTCACTTTTCTTCTCTGTAAAGATATACAGCATGTTTACATTTTTTCTGTATTCTAGTATCTTCCTTCCTCCTACCACCAGATACTCAGAAATAAGTATTAAGTGTCCTGAAATTTTTATTCTCAAAGTATTCTAGGAAAGACTTCAGTTTATTTGAAAACATCTGATTTGCACCAAGATTCATAGCTTTAGATCTTCCCTTAGGCTAAGTTAGCATTTGACTAATTTCCTTCCTGATACCGATAGTTATCTTAAATGTCCTTCTGGAGACTTAGACTCTCATCCAATCCTTTTACTATAAAGCAGTTCAGAACAGCGGGAGGTAGATGGGCAGAGTACTTTTTGAATTTTCAATACACTTGATTTATCAGTGCTGAATATCTGAAAGACTTGATGCTTACTTTCCACAGTTGATATAAAAAATCTTATCATGAAGACTGGAAATTTAAGTTCTAAATTGCTTCTTTGGTTTGCATGTTATTTAAGAATCTGAGCTAAAGGGGTAGAATCTGACATCTGTATGCGTATTCTTTTGTTATCAATACACTTGTTGTTGACTTCACAAATAGCTAGCCAAAGGGTGATGAAGAAGCCAATATGCTCAGTCAGTGCTACCGAGGGATATCCATGAGCATGGGGATAGTTCATCACCTAAGCCTTTTTCTGTTCCACCTTTTTTTTCTTCAAAGCAACACAAAACAGCTGTAAATGAATAGCAGGATCTAGATGTTTGTATAAATTAGGAGAACATTATCTCTTTGTCTCTTACAGCATTTTGATCCATGAAGAGCAAGAAAGAGTATAGTTGCAAGAATATCTTGATATGTCTGTACTGAGCAAAGTAAACTGTTTTTGCTAGTGAAATCATAATGTATTCATAATGTAATCATAATGTGTATGCAGCATAAGTTAATATCTATGGCATTGTTGGAGATTTCAAAACAACACCTCCTGATTGAAACTGTGTAACCTCATAACTCTGTTCCATTTGGGTTAAACAAGATCAAAGCCTCCCCTTTGTGGAAACCTCCAAAAGATTCCTTTTAAATCAGATCTTGGTGTCTCAAAGGACCTGGGTCTCCAAGACTCATCTGACAGGCACTGAGGTGGAGGATGAATTTACTTTTTGCTTTGTGTCAAATCCTGCACAGAAGGTTTAGAACTAAGCAATGAAACTGCTGGGGGAGAAGGAAGGTTTTTACATATTAGTTATCAATAAGCAGTGCTTGTGACAAAACAATGCCAGACTCTGTTATTCTTATGAAAGACCACTCAGAAGACTGAATTTGGGCTGCTTGATTTTGGCCCAAATGATAACTTTGTCTATAGATGTGCATAAGTCAACACAGAATCTACATAAATACGTAAATACATAAAATATAAACATACAGTAAAAACATCAGTCAGATAGAAAGAACAGATGAGCCAGAGCAAGCACAGTGTGAAGCTATTTCAGCAAGGCAAATTTAAAGCAAACACTGAAACAAATGAGGTGGCAGACAACAGTACGAATGTTAATGAACCAAAAGCAATACAGCAGAAAACTATTAAATGCAGTTTTGGTGCATGAACAATATACTGCTTTAAAAGGTGCTTTCCTCTATTGTTGAATTGTAAAGATGTATAATTTAATGCAATATTTATTAAAAGTTCAGTCAAACTATCTCATTGCCCATCAGTGCTACAGGACTGTACTTGAGATAACTATGGAAATCCGTAAATTTTGGGTTAGAATTCCAGGAATCATTCAGACTAATTTGGAAAACCACTATATTGGAATCATCAAGATGTATTGTGAATTTTCCTGACGTTTTGCACTGTTATTATTTCAGTTCTCTGGTAATAACATCTATCAGGATCTTAAACTGGAAGTGAAAAGCATTTTTAATTTCATAAGAGACAGCAGTCAGAGTGCTTTCAAATGGAGTAATTTCTTTACAGGACTGACAGATTGTCAAGCCATCAGGAGAATTTCAGAGTCCACAATGCTCCCAGTACTTCCTCTATGAGTATTTCACAACCTTGGCTCTTCTGGACCTCCTTCCTTCCTGCCTGGGTTTGGGTCACAGTTGAAATATCTGAAAATAAGCTACTTCACAGGGCAGAAACCTCTGTATAAGCAGCCTGTGTACAGCTGAGCAAAGTTAAAAAGAGGTGGACTGCTTTATTTCTGGTGACCCAATACATTTGTGAAGCATTTACAGCAGTCTAATTCTATGTCGTCACTTGCATATTTTACTGGACACCCCATTTGCTTTGGAAACAGCACCATTGTGCCATAAAAGTGATATATGTACCTCTTTTGGATATCTTCCTATTTTTATGTTCATGAAACTTGAAAGAAGTTGAAATTCATGCACTTCTAGCTTTCAGTTATCCCCATTAAATGTGTTAACCAGAAGCTAAATAAAATAAGCTGGATCTCAGAGCGTGAAAACAAATTCAGACATGTAGAGCACAAATTATGAATCTGCAATATATGGATCAGGTTTGCAGAACTTAGGCATTAAATAATTGTTTTATCTCAGCAGATTTCAGTGGAATAGATACTATTATCTTAGTAAAATTAAACTAGTGACATCTGGGGAAGAAATACTGTCCAAAATTATATAGTTCCAGCATAAAATCTTGAAGTAAAAGCAAACTCTTTTATTATTGCTTCTTGCAACCTGGCCAACAGTATTGCTCAGGAGCACAGAAGCTGCCACCTATTTGAGATACTATGAAAAGGATTTTGGCATATGCAAGGGCTACTCTACCTCCCCTGTGATATTTCATTGCAGGTGAGCAGTGCACATCTAATGCAAAGCAGATTTTTGTGGTGCTAAGCACTATTTCTAAGGTGGTCATGGTCAATTCCAACATTCAGAGGTGATGTCCAGAGAAAGTGGCCCTTTGCGTCACATTTGCATTTATTGTGGACATTTTTTAATAACAAAGCAAGACACCAAGCAGTAGAGAATCAGGATTCATCCTCAGAGCTCTGTCATGTGATCCAGTATGGCTCTTCTGTCACAACAGCTGCGCATCTTTCAGTCCTACAGCAGCAGATTTTCTTACAGTTTGCTTAAGACAAGCTGTCTCTGATGGCTGCTTCTTGTCTTGTTTTGGTGAAAATCCATCTGTCACCTACTTAGAAGATGAAGACATGGAGGAAAGGGTGGCAGAAACAGGAAAACATAGCTAAGACATGAGATAACTAACACTGTTTATAGAATAAACTGTGCAGACAAAAATGGGTTATTTGAAAATACTAATAATTGTCTTTTATGTTAATTTTTCATACAATCAAAACATAATTGCTTCAAGAAAGTTTTTGGTTTAAAAACGTGTTAGAAGAAGTTGTACTGAAAACCTCTCTCTTAGCAGGTATCATGACCTGCGATCCAAGTAAATATTTGAGAATACTTGGACTCCACAGGCATTATATAAAACCAAATGCTGTTTTTTTTCAGCCTCTGACTTCAAGGAAAACCATTTGTCATTATGCAAACAAATATACATGGATGTAAGTGCACTCCTTGGTTTAAAGCTGCTATGAATTCTGTTGCATTTCTTTTACTTAGATTAGAAATTCCTGATGTAATCTTTAACTCTTATCCAAAACTTACAGTGAATTTTATAGAATTAAAAGATAAACTGAAGCTGTCCCCAGTAATTTTCCCTTTGTGAAAGCATCTTTGAGGTTGTTCTGATTCACAAAATTGTCATTACAAAACAGTACTATCTGAGAGTCACACCCTGTAACTCCTGTATCTAAAGACTTTACTCTCCATACACTAACTGACTCAGACTCAGAGCATGACAATAATCAAAGTGTACCTCCTGACTGGGTAAAACAGAGCCAAAATGCCCAGTAACTTTTCTTTCAAAAGAAAAATAGTTCTGTTGATTTTGAGCATAAGGTACTTTAAAGATGAATAATCCTAAGAAATCAAAGAACTTTCTCTCACTTTCTTTCATGCAGTTTTAATATCTGTCCCTAATTGGTAGTTGTTGGTTGTATTGGTTTTTGAGGGTTTTTGGTTGGTTTTTTATTTGTTGAAAATTAAAGTCACATAGCTTGAAATCATCTACATTAATCACGGTGTCTAGAAAATGTAATTGTTTGAATAAATAAGGGTTGTTTTATGATACCACTAAAAACTTGTATGACATTATTTGCATGTTATTCTCTGAACCTAATTTGCTGCAGGTTTTAGATATAGATTCAGTGCTTTGGTTTTTCAGACAATTTATTATTCAATATCTACCATACATTAGGAATTCTCAAAACTCTGTTAAAATGGTAAAACAGACTAAATCCTCAAACTTGCATCAAAGCCAGAATAAAACAATTTGGTCAAGAGAAGGTGGCAGAAATTGTATTAATTTCAGCTTCAGTTTATGGCCAGGCTGCAGGATGAGAGAGGAATAAATTGGTGGCTGTTTGATCTTAGTCTGCTCTAGAGTGCAAGGAATATTGAGTGCTACATGTGTATTGACCTGTTATTTGTGGGACATTGTTGTGGTTTTTGTAGGGTTTTAGACACGTGGAAAAGAGAGGGACCAGTCTGTTTCATCTGCATTGCTGCCTTCTTATTGCCCTGCTTCAGAGCAGATTATGTGTTCTGATCCTTCTCTGTGGGTACATAAACACTGCATTTCAGCATAATTTAGTGGATACTGTACAGAAGAAAATATCTACTTTAATGAAAACAAAGAGAAACCATTACTGGAATTTAACAGGAAGAATGAGGAGAATCCGATTCACTGAGACAACTGACTGCAGTATAACTGTTCTTGTCTCAGTGGCATTTCTTGCCACAGATATCAGTGCCAGAAATGGATGTGGCACAATAAGAAACCACTCCCACTCTATCAGAGTTATGATCAGTTCTTTTATATTTGCAGAGGAACACTTCCTACCAACAAGCTGGAGAACTACACTGTGTCAGACCCAGCAGTTTGTTCCGTGCATTTGTCAAGTGCTAGTGTGGCTCACTCATCAAGCAGGGACCATTCAGTCTGGCATGGAGGAGCCTATGCACTTTCCAAGTACGAGCACTAAGACAATGAACAAAGGTGTTGTACCTGATAATGTCAAGACCTTCCTGACAAATCACAGGCTAGAATAGGGCTGAAGCGACAGCTGTAGCATAGGCTTTTTAATATGGTTACTTTGATAACATCTATACTAATAGTTAATAGAAATGCCTATGGAAATAAAGTATTGTTCCACAACGGAGGTATTCTTCCTAAAGAGACTTCCTAAAGAGAAAAAGGGTGTCACATTGTTTATGCCCACATAAGCCGAGATTTGAGGATCAGTGCTACATATAAGTAATATGCAGATACAGTTGTAGTATCTCTGAGTTGTTGTATCTTTCCACAAAGAAATGAAGCGATGACAAAATGCTCTTTCTGCCTGCGGGGGGATGTTGCTAATGTCAGAATACTCTGGCAGGCAGCAATTTTGTGCTTGTTCTTTGTGTTAATGAGCATCTTTTTTTTGCTGTAATTCCAGATCTACATTTCTGGGAAGGCCACCTGAGGGGATCTTGACCTACAGGTGAAGCAGCTCTCAAAAGCTGCCCATGTCATAATACCCCTTTCACTCTATATGTTTGCAAATCTTCAGGTCACCCTAGGAGCATCTATTAAGAACATGTGTATGGACTGTTGCATGCTTGCTAATTCATATGTGAAGTACATATATCTAAGTAACTTTACTTAGTTATAGAACAGACTTAACAAAGTCTATTCTATAGTATAACAGAAGGACCTTCATAATCTCAGAATTATAAAAACATGTAAAAGCATATGCTCTTCAAGTTAAACAAAAAAACTTTCAGGCATTTTTAAAGGCTTCCATAGGAATGACTTGAGACACGTTTCAGCCACTATATTGTACATATCAGACATGATTGGTTGTCATCACTGTCACAGCTGAGGAATCAGGAAGGGTAAAAGCAGACAGAAAAGAAGTCAGAATGTAACAATTGCAGCAAACTCAACAATTTATGCAAAAAATAGATTAAGGGCTACCACAGATGTGTGCAACATGCTGAAATGAGTGAAAAATCACTGCAGTGACCTAAAATGAATACGTAATTCTATTTTACTATTCTAAATGGCTTTGTGAAGCAATGCCCAAAATTTTAGCATAACCTGATCACAAACATCGTTGATTTCAAAATGTGAAAAATGAGATCATTAGTCTCCTGGAAGCTGTGGAGGAAATGTACAACAGAGTTACAGACCTTTATGTAAATGTTTCTGAAAACCTGTTCTCTCCTAAATTTGGGTGTGTGGGGTTTAATTATGAGTAGGATCAAAGACATCTTGAAAAGAGCTATTCCTGTTTTATGTGTATGCAACTCCATCTACATTAATTATATCTCAAGATCACAGAACTTGCTTACTAGCAATAATGATAGTGATGCAAATTATATTGTGCCATTCGTAGCCTGTTTCACTGCCAACAGAGGAGAATAGATTACCTTTCTCTGTGGCATTTAATTAGAGAATATAACCTTTCAGACCCTCTTTTGTGGCAAAAAAATATAGAACTTTCTCAATTAAAAAAAAACCAACCAAAACAAAACAAAACAAACTTGTCAAAACATTGCAGTCATATTCACAATGGGACTCTAATGCAAATATATCTAGGCTAAGTTCTCTGCTTTTGAATATCAGCATTGTTGTGTCAGCTTCAATGAAGGATGTGTACTAGTGAATTTGGTCTTCACATGAGGAGCCTTTTAAGGATTGTCAGATTTCCCAAGGATTTCACTGATTTGTTGTTGTTGAAAGTAAGTAATAGAACTGCTTATTTCTCTTCTGGGTGACCTTCCATTCTGCTTGCATTTCCAAAAGGTTCTGGGAAAAACTGTTCCCAAATTTTCAGGTTTTTGGCCACTTTTTAAATTTTTTTTTTAAGTATTTCCATTAAGTTTTTGTAAGTTCTGTCCCATTTCTGTAATTTCCTTTTTCCTAAAATTATGTTATGTTTTTGAAGGTTGTTTAATATTGCGGCAACATTTTCTGTTTCTAAGGTTTAAAATGCTTCTTATTAATATATGTTATGGTCCTGATCAGAAGCACCTTAGCTATAAAGAACAATATATTTTCTTAAGGGCAGTTAATTTTGTTGTTGTTTGTTTTTGTTTTTTTTTTGGTGGGGGGGAGGGGAGGAGTGGAACTTGCTGACTAGAACTTTTGCTTTGTATTTTACAAGCTTAGTTGTCTCATGTGTGCTTTTCCAAATGCAGATAAAGAAGATTTTTGGAAAGAAAAGGTGCACAAATACTTAGACAGACTGTTCTTTGAATGTGAGGGAAGATAAAAATCTCAGTCGGTAGGAGACCTATACAGTGAAAGGATAACTATGAGCAAAAGGAAAAAATGGTCATCTTTTCCCATGCCTTCTTCTTATCCCACAGGGAGAAGGATCTACCTGCTTTTGTCACACAGTGGGGTTGATAACGCAAAGGACAAATATTCTTCTCTACCATTATTATCTTTATAGGTCTCTTCCTGCTGTGCTTAAGCAGCACAAACTCCCACGGAGTTTTCCTTTGTAAGAACAAAATAATCAGTCTCTGACAGGGTAGAATCAAGGGACAGGTAGGGTAGCATTTACCTCACACCTTCTGGCACACATATGGATCTTCTGCCAGGCAAATAAGTAAAGGTACATTTCTTAAGTCTTAAGTCTATACTACTTAAGGTAGTATATAGAGGTAGTCAGTGGGTTAGTAGATGGTGCCTGATGCAAATCTGATGAGAATAATTCAGTTTAAAAGATGTTTACTGTCTTCCAAGAACTGTGTAGACAAGGAAAAGCAAGTCAGAGGAAATGCATGTAGAACTGCAAGGCTGGCAATTCTTTGGCGGGGGAGGGGGGAACCCCAAACATATGCAAGACTGTCAGACTCTTCTGAGTGCAGTGCAGTTTGCCAAGAAAGAAAAGAAGATAATGACCTTGGTTGCAGAACGAGAGAAATCAGAAACTTGTACTGAAAATGTAATAATACCATAATACTAGGTTAATGTTATTATAGTATTATTATAGAAGAATGTGATAAGCCATAACAGCCATGGGTCACATCAATAATTTTCCATCCACACAGATCTTGTTTGAATGGATAAGGGTTGCATATCCACATACCCAGGCTGAGCTTAATTTACTACCATTCAGAGCTGATGATGAGTAGGAGGTGGAAGAAAGAAAAGAAGTGAAAGCCCATCTGCAGTTACGTACTAACACGTTAACCTCATCACACATCTGCCCAATGGTATACTGAGGAAATGTATTTGCATGTGCTCAGGAGAACTTTTGAAGAGAACCCAAATTCTGAATTAATGTGAAGGTTCTCTGAATTGTCTCCTCATTTGTCTTGAAGAAAATATCTGACAAAGCAGACATCAAATGAAGAGTTATTTGATCATTAATATTGCAAAATAATTCATTGCTAGTACAACAATATTTAATGCTAGTGAAAAAAAATCTTTGTATGAGCTGTACCTTGGGACGAAAGAACTAGGGCAACTGTTTTCTAAAATTGTCTATCATTTGTAATAAACCATGATCTTAAAAAGCATTTGAAGAGCTCAGGTGAAGAAATGTTTTATTTCTGCTTTGGTTTAGCCTCAATAACCTTTAATCTGGATTATATCTTTTTTTCCTACAAACATTTGTTTTTCTTCCTGATTTTATCCCTATTGTAAAAGAATACCAAAATTTGTAGTTTCAAATACATGTGTATCCATTTTCAAATGTGGTAAAACATGGAAAACTGCTAACTCAAGAGGCAAAAGTGTGGCAGTAAACATGTATAGGTTTTAATTATGAAGTTCTGAAATCTGATATGCAGAGTTAAACCTAGGGCCTGTCAGAAACCAGGTGAATTTGGAAACTGCAAATGAAAATAATACCTTTTAAAAAACCTACCTAGGATTGGCACTATTCCATTAAAAATGCTGCTTGTTAAGTTTCCAAGATTTAGAGTTTTATATTTGTTAAAACCCTGATTGCCTAAGACTTGGATCACCCACCATCCCGGTTCCTTGCCTTCTTCATGGGAGCTTCAAATAGGCTTAGTAGCTGGACATCATATTAGAAGTGGAATTATTTAATTCATTTTAGTCTCTTTTGCAAAGGGATTAATATTTTGTGTTTTGATCAGGCCTTATTAAAACTAACATGATAGGGAGGCTTCTGCTGACCCTTTGTTCAGATCAGAATTTTGCCCTAGAGGTAGACACAGGAAGACATTCGTTTCTGTAACACATTTGTTTTTCTGGTCTGTGAGGACTTCCAAGGCACTGAACCTTCAGACAATTTGCTCCTAGGCCTTCCCTCACAAGAGTTTAGGAAGCATGTGCATTAGAAGAAAAGGACTTCATAGCACTATTTTTTTCCTTTATGGATGTTAATATGACTGAAGACATTTTTGTGAGGTAGTTATATTTTAAGGTGCATTAGGTGCTCTGTTGCCTCTTTTTACACATCCACTGTTCATTTTAATATTTTCTAGGAGCATCTGTAATATGTGATAGGTGTTAATGTCACTTATAAAATTAAATTAACTAGGATGTTCTGAAATTGTCTTTAAAGGTCAAATTATAATAATCTTATACAGAGTAGTGCTTTTACTCAGGGATAGGTCTAGGTAAATCGATAGCACTATAGATGAAATGAGGTTAGATACATAAAAGCACTTTGACACCACATACCCTCCAAAATATACTTATCAGTGCCCAATTTCACAGGTTTAGATTCTCAGAATCCTTATTCATTTCCTGAAGAACTTTGAGACATGAAAAAATTACCTCCTAAAATATCTGCTTAAATTTTCCATCAGTATGATTTCACATTAACATAGAGATTTACTTCTGAGTGGTCAGAAGACTTGATGGTATGTAATATAGGTGTATCTGATTTCCTTTATTTCCCCAGCTAATACTGTTCTACTATAAACTACTTGTTCTTCTACTTGTATCACAAAACTGTATCCCAAAAATATTTGGAGCAGAGAAAAGTGCTCCAGTCATCAGCCCCATGAGTACCCTGAACTATAGCTTTCTCAGTCTTTCCTATTAGCTGTTGTGTTTGACATAAGCCTTTAAACTTGCTCAAAGAAAGGACTGAAACTTTAATACTGCTCTTCAGACGCAATAACTGTAATCTGTGCTGCTGTATTTCACTTACCTGTTTGTATAACTCTATTTTAGGCAAAGTAGAAACTATCAGTAGAAGGATTGAAAAAGACCCACACCAACACATCTGAGAGTTCAGACCTCTCAGCTGACAGATGTATACACAAGAAGGATCAGTAGGAAATTTTGGAACTTGTTGCTTCTTTACTCCAGTCACTACAACAATTCAAAGTACTGGATATTGTAGGGTTGCTGTAGTAATGGAGTGATCCACCATGCAAACCACACACATTGTGACTGAAAACCACAAATATGGTGTTTAGCAGCTCCAGGTAGACATTAAATGTCTACAATTGATAGTAGTCTTAACAGTGTTTTTCAGATCGCTCTACTGGTTTCCATTGCTTCCTTTCTTCAGTGCTTAATTCTTTCCAAGAATTGTGTTGAAAGAGATTGGGCTTATTGATGGGAAACCTCTAGGAAAGAGTGGTCCTTAGAATGCGGCTGATTTTGCAGACTTCTGGGAGCAGCACAGATAGCATCAGTAAAGAAATGTCCAAACTAGGTATGACTGGATTAGCACGCCTACTAGAAACCATAAAGATGCACTGTTGACTGTAGTATGTCCTAGTAAAAACCAAGACAAGTAATACAGGCTGAAAAGACAGAAAGGTACCAAACTAAGCGGGTTAACCAGAGTTTAGTTCAGGAATGTAGCTGTCCTGTTCAATTCTGAAAGCGAGTCTGAGGTTTTAAAGTTATCTACTGCTTTTTGAAATGCTGTTGGGAATGCCTCTCTTTCTCTTTAATGTATGTCTGAGTACACCACGACTTCAGCCAAAACAGCCTTCAATATATCTTCCAGCACAGCGGTGAATTTTTTTGCACCGCCTGGTATATCATGCACATGGGGAAGCACAGAGCCTCTACCTTGGCAGCTCATCCCAAAAGTTGTACAAAAGTATAGTGTGGATGACCACAGCCGGGGGAATTCCAGCAGCCTTTTTTGTTCATTTCTAATACAGAAATGGCATTGTGAAAATGAAATGGAAGGCTTTCCAAGTAAAAAAGTTGCAGTCAGGTTTTTAATCATGCATCGTTGCTCAGTTATGACTGAACTTATCAGGATACCACACCTCGATGTTGTGTGGCTTCCCCTCTTAGCTGTTTGTTTTAGAAGATTTTTTAAGTCTCAGCAGGAACAAAGGCAAGTCTTGTGAGAACACGAAGTAGTAATTTTTCATTTTTAATGACTGTCATGATGACCCTTCAGCTGCCAGGTGCATCATTTAGCTACTTGTTCTTGATGTCATTCACTGAACTGTGAGCATTTGCCATTTGCTGTTGTGTTCCTGTTAGTGCCCAGTTCTGATACTTGAAAAGAATGGCTTGTTTCCTGCCTTCATATGTCTTTGCATGATCAGAGAGGTAAATCCTCGGGGCACCAAGTATATGTGAGGTTCCTGCTTCAGCACTCATTTTTTACACCATAAATATAAATGAATCAAAACTCTTCTGCAAGCATTTCAAAGACAGGGGAGAGACCAGACTAAGATCCCTTGTTATGCTTCCTTTTGTAAATATCCAGAACCGATCCATTTTCTCTCAATGAACCAGAGCTTTTAGGCCATCTCCTTATGAAACCAGTTGGCTTCATTTCTTCTATTCGAAGTCCTATGCTAAGGTGAATGCAAAGTGAAGTATTTTACAGAATACTGGCACCTCTGTTTAGGTATGATGCTAAACAGGTTGCGTGTGGGAACCAGAAGTGTGTACAGCTGCTAAGCTTTCCAGGCACAATTTTCTTACCCATGTGAAATTTTCTTCCCATGTGAAATTACTAGTCTATACACTTGATGCAACAGTGGTATTAGGCACTCACAAAGGACATAAGCAAGCTCCTTTTCTCAGGAGAGAAGTGCAGTCAGGCCTCTGTACACCTATAGCACTGCTATGTGGAAGGCGTGTCTCTCCTCTGTACACCTATAGCACTGCTATGTGGAAGGCATGTCTCTAGAGCCCCTTATGCAGTAGAACAGGGAATAGGATCTGCTGTTCTTTGGTCTGCTGCTCAAAGTAAAAGGTGACAACCCAGTGAGAGGAGGTAAAAGTAATAGTTTCTTATTTATTAAAAAAACCAAACCACCAAAACACAATAAAGGAAAAGTAATATGAAGAACACTTGGTGCAATATACAGTGTTCCTGAGTCTGTCATCATGTCACTGTGAGCCCTCAGACAAGTCATGTACTTTCTTTTCCCAACATACAAAAGCTGGAAATAGTATGATGTCTGTAAAGCTCCTTGAGACCTGTAGCTGAAAAATGCTAACCGTATGCTGATTAATTACTTTTTTTTTGCTATTGTAAAAGATGGAAAGGAACAGCATGCCAAGAAAACTTTGGCAAACTGCTTGTTCCCTGTTGTGCTCCCTATCTCTGCTTGTCCCTGCTATATAATTAGTTTCTAAGTCTTAAGTCTCTGGATATACTTTGCTGCTCACTGTTGTGTATCATATTCATTGTATATCAAGCCCAACGGAGCCCTCGTCCCTTCTAGGTATTCTGGTGAGCTGAATGAGATGAAGAAGAACAATCCACCTTCTGGAGAAAGGTTATGGGAAGAAAAAAAAAGTTAATACACAGCAGCTTCTGGGTTTTATTTGATCTAAAATTTCTAGAACAATTTATCTAGTCACTTTCTTCTGTCAGTGACATTATAAACTCTCGACTGTCACCAGACTGGCCTATAAAGCACACTCTGTCATTTATTGGAAAGGTTTTATGGAGAAAGAGAACAGGAATCTTTAGTTTGTAGTACTTCAGGGAAGTCTAAATAGGCAAGGAGTATTACTACTACCACCAACTGTCCAATGAAAATTGTTTTGTTTGCATCTACTCTTCCTCTTCTAGTTACTGTTTATTTCCCTGCATTCTTTGTGGATGGTTTAAATGGGGAGAAATAACTCTGAGGAGTATGTGAATGAGAGCAGAGGGAAACTATCTCCGTGGCAATATATGGGGTATTTGTTTATTTTCAGGAACTTCACTGCAGAATATTACTGGCTGCAAAATGGGAAAAGAGTTTTCAAGAAAATTTCTGAGTATATTAATATTTTTAATCAATTTTTATCTTAACCACAAAGGTTTTTTTTGGTCGCTTTTTATTTATTTTTTTTAAGGTGTTGGTCAGAAAGCACCTGTAACAAACAGTAAAAAAATCATGAATGTTAACTGTTCTTGATGTAGAATTCTTAAGGTTGGAAGACCACTAAGATCATTGAATCTGACTTGATCTAGCACTGCCATGTTCATCACTAAGGCATGTCCCTGAGTGCCACATCCACACATTTTTTTGACACTTCTATGGATGGTGATGCTGCCACTTCACTGGGCAGCCTTTTCCAATGCCCGACCACTCTTTCGCTGGAGAAATTTTTCCGAATATCCAACCTGCACCTCCCCGGCACAACTTTAGGCCATTCCCTCCTGACCTATCGCTTGTTACCTGTAACAAGAAACTGACCCTCATCTCGCTACAACCTCCTTTCAGGTAGCTGTAGAGGACTATAACGTCTCCTCTGAGCCTCCTTTTCTCCAGGCTAAGCAACTCAAACTCCCTCAGTCACTCCTCATAAAACTTGTGCTCCAGATCCTTCCCCAGCTCTGTTGCCCTTCTCTGGACATGCTCAGGCACATCAATGCCCTTCTTGTAGTGAGGGGCCCAGAACTGAACACAGGATTTGAGGTGCAGCCTCACCAGGGCTGAATAAAGGGGGATAATAATGACTGCCCTGGTCATTGCTCCAGTGTCGCCTAGCTGTGGCCACTATTCGTGATCCAAGTCAAGATGCCACTAGCCTTCTTGGCCACCTGGGCACACTGCTGGCTAATGTTCAGATGTCTGTTGACCAGCACCCCCAGGTCCTTTTCCAACAGGCAGCTGGGAGAAAAATAATTACTCATTTCATTAAAGGACAGTGCTGCAGATTCCAGTAAAAAAAAGAATTGCAACAAGTCTTACTAGTGTGAAAGGGTGGCCAGTGTAAACAAAATGAGTGGTATTCTATCCTTTTCCTCTGCTGTCTTTGTCCCCAGAAGGGTTTCTTGTCATTTCAGCGATGGCTGACAGGAGTCAGTTGAATGCTGACACGTATTGTGGCACCTGTAAGCATTTTTGACATAATTGACATAGTTCTGCAGGGTTTTGACAAGTTTGTCAACCTAATGAATAGGCAACTGAGTTTTAAAACCTACACTAAAGGTCATGTAAGTTGTTCAATGAGGATGAAAAATTATTCTAACCAAATTATAGTTTCTGACTTTGCTTGCCTGAGAAACAGCAAGGGTGAGGGACATTTTACAACATCCCCCTGCCTATATTGTTTATGAAACTTCAAGAGAAGGGGACAGGGGAACCCTGGAGAATTTTTTTCTGGGTTTTTTTTTGTGTTTTTTTTAATAAGCAAAATTTGAGGAACATTCACATATAGTAATATACTGGATTGATAGGGAATGGCCCTGCTTTGCTTGGTGCAACTGCAGTTATCTTTTTGTAAAAGCAGAGTAGATGTTTTTTATGAAAGAAAACTCATAGCAATAAAGCATCTGTAGTTTCTTATAACCACGTATGTAACCTTGAAAAAGAGTAAAATTTTAGTTTTAAAGACATCACCTACCTTTAACCACAACAATTTTACTTTGCAGACAAAGTGTAGACCAGGCCAAACGACCTGTCCTAGCAATTAGGTTATAGCAAGTAGACAAAGTATGCACAAATCTGCTTTTAAGCTTTTAATCTCAGACTTTGAGCAGACTGGAAACCTACCCACAGAGAGTCACCAATGCCCAGCTGACAAGCAGTAGACTCTTAGATTGCTGCAACTCAATAATGGTTCTTATTGCAGTGGAGCAGTAAGACCCATCAGAATACTCAGGGTTTGGTTGCCTTATTTTTTCTTTTTTTTTTTTTTTAAAGTTCTGTATTTTCCTTGTTCATGAGTAGATCTTACAATATTTGAAAAAATGTTATTTTGTCCTTGATAAGAATATTATGACTGTACCTTTAGCTGTGCCTTCCCAAGGTCAAAAACATACTGGCCAGGGACAGCATATTTTTACTCTATTTTAGAGAAGTACTAGGGTTTCTTCAATTGCAGTTCCACACTATTGTTTAAGTGGCCCACAGCATAGAGGACTGCATTTAACTCATATTTCTCCTCCTTGACAAGACAATGAGTCTACGGACTAACCTCACTGAGACTGGGATATTGACTGTGGTGGGATTTTGTACCTTAATGGCAAAATAAACATCCAATCAATAATATGTTTTCTGAGCAAACCACAGAGTGTTACACTAATTTTAGCAGAGTCATCAGAACAGTAGCAGTAAAATATTTTTACAGGATTAAAATTGCATTTAATGAACATTTGACAAACACATTATTATGGACTATATAGAAAGAAAAAAAGCTTTAGTAATGAAGAGGAAAGAAGGAGTAGAAAAGGAGAACCTAAACCTAATATTTTTTTACTAGATTCCTGGGTTTACTTAACTGCTTTTCCAGCTGCATAAAACTGATGTATTTCCCTTTCAGGGAAAGGTAATATTTGTGATACAGAAGGCAATTTTCAAGCTGTCTGTGAGGAACTCTGGCCTCCTATTAAGATATCTAAGCAAAACATCTTGCTTTGTATACACTGTGCTGTACAGCACTTCTCTCTGTCTCCGTGGTCATCTGGGGGTCATTGTACTGGTGGTTTACTTGAACACATTCCTGCAGCCTGGATTCTGCTTTAAACTAAGATAGATGTTAATGAGCTGTTACTGACTTCACCAGCAAGAGATAGCAAGAGGATTTTTCCCTCTTTTTCTGAGTAGAAATGGAAAATAAGAGATTTTTTGAGATTCAGTTGCTGAAAGAAATGGAAAGGGTGGAGATATATGCAGTATATTTCTGTGTAAAATGGGAATATTGAGAGAAGAAAATCAGCTAGCCTTGATGATATTTGAAATTAGACAAGTATGTAAATTGATCCATTGTGAATTTTTCTGTTATTTCGGAAATTCAAACATGTATCTACATTCCCCAGAAAGACTACACTTTTTTAATGCATCAAAACGTTGTTCCATGCAAGGCTGAACTCACTGCTGTCTAAAAAACAGATAGATCAAAATTTTAAGTAGCCTTTGCTTGTTTCACTATTTGTAAAAATGAGAAAAAATGCAAATAAACTCAAAAGTACAACTTTTATGTTTATTTGTTGAAATATTTAAGTGCCAAGTTTTTAAATATCTGTTCTCTCAGGTATTATGAAAATTTTCTCTTGCTTGTTCAGTTTGAGGTGGAAATATTGTCCATGTATCTTTATATCCAATATTGATTTTACTGCTGTTTGAGGGCTTTGGAATCTCAGAGGCACAAACCAGACCTTCTGAAGTGCAGTAACTTTAGTAATATTCATGCACTTTATTAGCTGTAAACTAGAATCTACTCTTGCTGTTCACTTTCCTTTTCACTTTTATGTTTTTAATCGCATTTTCCACTCTTGCCACTTCAGGCAATATGACTCATGTTTCATCTGTTAGATGTGAACAAAATATTTGCTTTTTTATTGTTATGCAGATCATTGATATTCTGCCATATCTCTACTGATAATTCAGAAGACATTAGGGGACTGAATATAAGATAAACTAACATTTACTTTACATGAGCTCCCCATGAAGACAATCAACCAGGCAGCGAATGAGAAATTGTTTGTTAGTCTGCAGCAGTCTTAGAAGTAAATATACTGATTCTTGTAAAAGGTTATAAACATTGCATGTATAACCTCAGTGCAAAAACCTTTAAACAGTTGACAACTGCAATGGTATTTTTTCTTTCCACCTGTTGTAAATGTTCACGTGAACTGGAATATTAGGATATTAGTGAGGAATCTCACCTGAATATCATAGAACTTTGACTTGCCACCTTTAAAATTGGATACAATGGGAAAAAATATAAAAATTGTGGATACTTTTCCCCCCAAATACTAAAGTGCAGACATTCCACTGGAACTAGAATATTGTGTATTCAATCTTGTGTCTGTGGTGTGTACTGGGAGCATGAATGGTTGGGATAAAAGCAGATTAAATAGTTGCATAGTTAGTAAAGACCTTTCATATTACAGATTGAATGATAGAGAGGGGGTTGCTTGGGATAAAACAATATCATGTAATTAAAGATATATTTAGGGAAGAACATGGTGAAGGTTGAAAAGGTGAGCTTAATTCTGCCATTTTCTAACTCATAAGTATTTGATTTTATTATCCTAATACAGTTGTTTGTTTGTTTTTTTTAATGTGGAACAGGAGTTCTCATGGCAGCTACTTTCTCTAGTGTCCATTTCAAAACTAAAAAACCCAACTTGTTCATTTTCTCCTCACCGGTATCATTTTAGCTAAGCTTTTTGTGTCTTGGCAATGCAGATATTGAATTTGAGAGACCCAAACTGCCATTAATATTCCAAGTGTAGCTGTAGTAACTGAGGGTATGAAAGAAATATGACATGAGTTGATCTGTTAGAGGTTCTGATTTAGCTTCTGCTCTCTAGAAATTAACTTATTGTTGGCAAGAAAAATTAATTAGAAATTCATGTTTAGTCTATAGCCAGTGATTTTCAAATCTTGCACAATTTGTGTAAATAATCTGTGTGAATGAGTGTGGAAGATGCACATGGAACAGAGAAACTGTTTTGTTCTCTGACTTAATTAAAAAGCCCCAAGCTAACAGATTAAAAAAAAAAAAAAGAGAAAACCCTTAAATTTCTCTCTGGAAGGATACAAAATTATTCCCAAAATAGAATTTCTATTACAACCTCCATACTAAATGTTACCTCTGTATTTCAGGAGAATGTCTGGTGCCAGATATTGAAAGGAAGGTGTAGCCTCATAGTAGACAGTTAAATGATCATTTTGCCACAAGAGAATATATATTTTTTTTAATTGGCAATGGTAAATAGCTGATTCATATGCAGAAACATGAAGGAGATGTATTCCATATTATTTTTATGCTAGCATAGCTGTCAGTGATCTTAACCCCAGTTTTCCAGGTAGCAGAGGTCTGGGGAATCTCATACATTAGAAAAAATACATGGATATGAGCAATAAGGAACATAATGTGATGACGCTTGAGGGGATTTTCATGAGGGCAGCCTGAAGCTAATAAGTGTTTTCATACCAAACTGATTCTTGCAGAGCTTTCATGTCCATTTGCTCAGGCTGTGTTCTGTGCAATGAGCTTTCTCAGACCACAGACGGTGGGGGAAGAGTGGAGTAGCCAGTCCAAGACTTTGTTGGGCTTTATAAGTCCAGGTTTTGTTCTAGCCAAAGTTGGCAATAAGCAGAATTGATGGCTTCCTGGGGATCCCACTTCCTCTGCTCTAGGATAGAGCAGGTTGGTACTGAATCACCCAGGCCAGGTCCAAATGCCCTTTGCTCTTATGGCGCTGTGCTTCAGCTTTTAGGTGTGATTAATGCCCAGACATGGCCACTGTAATTGTCTGGGAACCTGTAGTGCATCTGAACACAGCTTGTGTATGTTATCCACAGACAAGTGACACTTGTCCTGAATTTTCCAGCATATTCCTGAATGTCAATAATTTCCTGCTATGAGTGAACAGAAATGCAATTGGAAAGGAATTAGGTCCCCTGTCATGGTAAACTGTATTAAAAAGCACCAACCTACTCTGCAAAAGTGTGTCCAGTGAATTCCACGTATGTCTTCTCCTGGGCTGGTGGTATTGAACCCACATGGAAAGAAAATCAACCATACATAGGGAAATCACTAACTCTAGATGTGTAGCTGGACAGATCCAATCCTAGCTCTGTGGGGTGGCTGCCTTTTTCCTCTGTTCAGTGTGAACACTAGACACTTATATCTTCCCCTGTTCCTCCTCACATGCAGGACTCAGCATAGGATAGCTTTTATTTGTACAGATAAACTGTAATGCTAAGAAATCAAATGATTCACTAATTTCACTGGCAGTAAGCCTTATTTTCCTTTAATCTAGTTATCCTACCTTCTTCCCTGTCCTACTCTCTTTCTGATGGTACGAGGAACCTACTCTTATTCCCAATTTCCTTAAAACAATAAAGTATAATATCACCTATGTGTCTGCGACATCCTGAGCTCACTGGACTTGATGTAGCTGTGACAAGATATCCATAAGCTCCCCATTGTGTTACAAAGGGCAGAACACAATACAGGGCAAATATACTTCCTTCCCAAAACTGCTATCACAAGGAGAGCAGTTATCAAAATCTAGGACATAATATGTTGCCTTAGTCGCTCACTTTTGCTTCTGTCTTTGAAAGCTTTTCTTCTCCATGTTTTTTCCCATGCAAATACCTTCCTCTATAGTCATGACAAGTAAAGGAAAGTCTATGTCTAAAACAAATAAACAATTACTATTAATCAAATATTTATAAGCATGCATTATGAATATTTATAAAGAATGTCAGTAAGATATAAGATAAGAATCAGTTATAAGCTCTTTGTGTAAAAATAAGAATATACAGTAACTGTTAATTATGTGGCTACTATGATTAAGTACCATTACAGCTGAGTGAACCTTTCAAATTTTTTATTCACTTGTTGGTAGGCTGACTGAAATAAATTGTAAGTCTGGCAAAATGTTTTGGCTGAGAGTAAACTAGGAATCTCATTTCAAAACATTAAGAAAAAATGTGTTGTTTTGGTTTTAAATTTCCAGATCAGGTTTTTACATCAGGTATACCAAAGTGTAATTAAAAAAACAAACAAACAAACAAACAAAAGAGCATTTGATTCTTTACAGAGACACAATAAAACTAATTTTTGGTTGATACAGAATGCATATTCCTGATTTTTTTTTTACTTGTATAACCAAAAATTCATTACTGAAATTGAATCTAGTTCTCCAGATTATAACAATTTATATAAAGCTCCATTGGTGGTATAGGATGACTTTTGTATTTCTGTGTGAAAAGGAGGATTTATTTTTCTTGTCTTTGCACTTCAAGATGCACCAAGAGTTCTTGATTACAGCAGATCAACTTTTAGAGGCAGTAGGCTAGCCTGGTTAAATCCAGGCTTGAATTCAAGAGTATGTTTTTATTACTAAATTTACTTCAGCAAGAAACAGATTCTTCCTGTCTTGGATGATATTAATTGAGATGGGATGTCTTTCTGAAACTATGCTTATGGTTATGCAGCAGTTATGGGAGGAATACAAATTCTTTTGCCAATGATATGTGGGAGGTCAGTCTAGATGAATGTATGTGGTTTCTTTTTTTTCCTCTGATGTTAAAATCTAGGAATAAGAACAATTTGACCTTTGATCTAAAATATCTTTCGATTTTTTTCTCTCACTACATAGCAAAGCTACCTACCAGGGACATCTTATTTTATAATTTATCTCTACCAATCTGAAATATAATTAGCTTAGGAAGATGATTGCATTGATGATGATCACACACATTGATATGTGTTTGGTCACAAATTTAAGTGCCCAGTTCCTTTCTGAGGTGGGTCAAGTCACTTCAATGCAACTGATGGTGCTGTTTATGAACCTGAAGCAAAGATCCTTAGCAACTGTGCAAAGACAACTGCTGAATTTATGGAGCATCAGGTCACACCACAAATGAATTATGATCAGATATTAGAAACCTGGACCCAGGTAGGTTACTCCAGGTCCTTCTGCCTTCTCTTGTAATGTGCTAGTGTACACCAGCACTGCTGGGGAGGTCAGTGCTGCATGTGCAGCATGAACCTGGCAGTGGACAAAACCTGCTGGAGTCCTGAGACTTGCTGCCTTTGTGGGTCACATGGGGCGGAAGGAACCTGTCTTTGCACTGGGACATGCCACAGTGTTCAGGAGGGACACGAGCTGTCTAGTCTACCCAGATCTTTCCTTGGGATAAAACTGGAAGGACAGAGGAAGGAACATATGCTGGACTGACAAGACCCTTTGAGAGTAAGAAGGAGAGGCGCACTCCAGGTGTATGATGGAATGGCCCAGTTAATAAAATGGCGCCGCCTTATATAAGGGCAGCATAGAACTTTCTGGAAAGGGAGTTGAACTTGGGAGGAGCATGCAAATCCTCCTACATGAAAGGAAAGATGGGGGAGGATCACAAACATAAAGGGTATATCACAAGGGTGGAGATAACCATGTAAGGAAAGGCTCCACTGTGGCAAAATCTGACCAATCAAGGAGCGGGGGCAACATGAGGGAGAAGACCAAACTCCATTTTGTATAGCATGCAATAATGATATTTAACTTTACAACTGTGAATTCATAAACTAAGAAACCCGTAACAACCCGATATACGGCAATAAACTTTGTCCTATGTGAAACAGCTCTTACTTGTAGCTCTCCTTCTTGATACTCGGTCTCATCAAGTAGTTTCATGGTCTTCCTTCCATTTGGCGTAATTTTGTACTCCTACACTGGACCAGGCACGGATCCCAGGCACAGTCAGATGAGAAGGTGCTTCATGCAAATCGTTGTTTCTTGGTGTGCTTCTGGGAGTTAAGAGTGGAACCTCATCTCCAGCCTAGCCTCAAGGAGGCACTTGAAATGCCGGTGGACTTCTGTTTCCTCTGAATGCCTGTGGTCCACGTAGGGGTGGTGACTTGAAAGCTGCTCTCAGCAGTTAATGGCAGGGAAGGGAAAGCAGAATGGAGGTTGCACCCACCCTCCACCCTTCCACGTCCCTCCTTGTTCTGCTATTTGCACAGGGCTGCCCAGACTTAGTTCTGTGGGCTGGGGACCTTCTACCCAGCCACATAATGGTATGTTCTGCTTGGAAAGTCAGCTACTTGTAACCATAAATACTCTCCTTGGATAAGCAGCATGATAGTTAATGGGTTTGGAGCTGTATTAACAACTGATTAATTTTTTTGTGTGTCTTCTATATTAGCTTTGTTTTTCTCCACTAATTGCTAAGGAGCTACCATTCATCAGCTGTCTCATAGCCTGCACAGCTCACCACTTAATTGGGATGTTGATTCACTCATATGGTCCAAACTGAGATGAAGAAAAGTATCTTGGTAGATGTATACTCATTATATAGCATGTGAGCAGTACTTGTATATGTCAAAACCAGCTCTGTGCTGTCCTCAGAAAATGGTCTCAAACACTAATAAAAAGTTTTCTTGTTACCTTTCAACATCAGTTCAAAGAAGTCGTTGGTGTCTGCATAAAAATAAGTTTTGCTGCAGAGTGATTGAATTTTAATAATCCCTTAGATTTTAGGACTTCAGTTCCAGTTTATTCCTGTCTTTCTTTCTACCTCCCTCTTTCAGCACTTTCCCCCTTAATCTCTTTCTCAGTAGGAGAAAACCTGCCTCTAGGGTACAAGTAGGAGGAGCAGAGAGCATGAAGGATCAAGCTAAATTAGGATGTCTTGAAACACAGAGGGTCACAACCCTACATTTTTCTGAGAGCAAATTTCCTGCTATTGACTTTGTAACACTAAGGAGGATTCAAACTGATTTAATTTTCAAGCCCCCCTGCCCACTCTCCCCCCTACATTTTTCTTTTTCTCTCTAGACAACAGATGTCAATGTCTTTTTAAGTTGCTGATGATTAACTGCAAACACTGCACTGTTAAAAACTCCCAGTCACATTTTTCAAAACCTTCAGAAATGTAACTGATAAAGTGCACACCAGTGCAATGAACATGAGCTTATTGCAGGTTTTTTGAAGTGGGATACTTATTTTTCCCCTTTTCCTTCCTGCCTTGTTTCAAATACATTTAAATTCCTTCTAAAATATATGCACCCATTTATTAAAGTAGCATATGCAAAGATGTATCAAAATACTAGGATTTTTGTTTGCTTGTTTGTTTTCTGGGAGGAGGAGTGCAGTCACTTTTGTGTGAATTTGGAGCACAATGGGCTTTGAAGGAATAGCTTTTGTTGTGAGGCTGAGATCTATCCTTGCTACTAATTTAACTTACTCTGACCAAGGGCATAAATTTTTCGGAGTACATCTACTCAAGCCTTGCCAAATTGGTATATCCTCACATATGTGAAAAGGATAATAGAAATATGAAATGAGAGTTAACCCTGCTTTCTTCTCACTCTGCTATTTTCTGAATATTTCCTTATATTGAATCTTTTCTATTGTTGGAGCTTTATTTCTTTATTAAGAAGGAAGAAAAAATAAAGATCCCAAAGGAAGTATGATAATTTACTTCCTTGCAATGCACAAGCATTGTGTAATACAAGGAATATACACAGAGATGATCTGATGAAAATTATGAAAAATCTTGGTTTTTGCACATTTTTTAAATATTAGTGTGAAAAATATACAGTTTTCAGAGGAAGGGGGTAGTTGGGTTTTTTTTACTGATTCCATTGTGTCAATAACCTCCTCTCCTTTGCTTTTCTTGTTTGTTTCAGTGTATTTTATGTTTGTTTGTTTGGTTTTATTTATTTGTTTAATTTATTTTTATTTGCTGTCTTGTATTTTTTAACCTTCCTCCACAGCAGACAAAGAAGGATTGCTGCTACCTGCTAAGGTAACAGCAATTATATTTCCTCCCTTCTGTTTGATACAGAAATCATCTAAATGTTGGAGCTGCCAGAAATCTCCTGACAAAGCTGTCATTGGGCGTGTGGCAGATCATTTAGAGTCAACGAAAAGAAATAAAGGTGTGGCAATCTCTCATCAGAGGTGAGGGACTGTGGCTAATGCTACTGTAAAGGGCTGGGAAAATCAGCTGGAGCGTGGTCTGCCTAAACTGAGATCTTAGTCTGGTAAATTCTTTAAACTTGAGCTTAATGTTATGTACATGTTCAAGTCAGCAAGCTCACTTGCACAGCATATGAAAAAAAAGCATTTGCACATAGCTTTGCAGGTGGGTGTTGTGGCAATGTGAAGTCTTCACAGCTGTTTGGTTTTGGGTTTTTTTCCTCTCCTGTCTGCAGTGCTGGTAAGATTTGACTGGCATGTGCTTCTTATAGAGGTATCAGAAATAGTTATCATTATTGTCTAGGTAAGAGTACTGACTTTTTAAAGCTACAGTTGGACTGATTAGCTGAGCCTTCCTTGTGGGCAGATGAACTAAACTTTCACTCCACAGTACTGTACCCTGGTATCTCACTGCTAACTAATGGTCTGAGAAATTCCCATGACCATTGCCAGATATTTTTGAGGAGAATGTTGAAAACTGGGGGATCACACCTGTGAATCACTTCTGAAGCCACAGGCATTTCATCTAAGAGGATCCACCAACATACCTGCAGGGCTGCTGCTGCTCCTGCCCACCCTTACTCCCTAGCATTCCCTTACACGGTTCAAGACACAAAAAAGTGTCAGTGGGATGAGGACATTAATGTGGTAGAAAACTAAAAAGGTGCTCAAGAGAAGGCAGAGCTTTGAGCAGGGGATGGGAAATAACTTTTTAGAGTGCTCTGTTGCTACTTCAGCAGCAGGTTCTGAGTTTTCAGCTGCTTCTGGGGTTTTCATGTGATTTCTGGTTTATGGAGGTTTTTTTGTTTAGTACCTGAAATGCTTTAGTAATAACATTTTAGTCTCATTTTTACAAAGGCAAGTAAGTTAAAACATATTGCTGAGGCCAGTAACTTGTTAAAAAAGCTACTGCCTCCATGGAAATAGGAAAAGAGAATAATAATTTTGGGAAATTTTTAGTGAGTTAATTAGCAAATGTATATTTGTAACAACACAGAAGGAGGTATATATAGTCAATCTGTTCTTATTTTCTTGACATCTCTTTGCCAATACTCACTTTTTAAAGTGGAAAGACACTCTGGGGGGAAAAAAAAGACATAGAAGAATGTTTTTAAAAAGAGCTTAAAAGAACAAAATATTAGTGTTGGATTTTTTTTGTTTGGTTTGGGTTTTTTAATGAAAAATAATCCCACTGTAGCAGTGATTAGCCTCCTAAGGATGTGTGCTATTAAGCTGTCTTCATGCTTCTTGGGTGACCAAAAGGGAAGGTACTGTACTTTCATCCTCTTACCTAATGCAACAGATCCAAGGTATGCATCAGTCAGTTATTAATGCACACCATGCTGAGCTATTAATGCTATTGTACTTGTTCTTTTTCAAGCTCCAGGCTGGTTGTACAAGAAAATGCTGCAGAACAGCCTTGGGAGCAAAAGTCACGGTTAGGGATTATGTTCAAGCGTTGAAGAAACTGTAAAAACTCTTCTGTTGTTTTCCTGTTTTTTGTTAATAAAGGACTGCTTTATTGGTTACTTTCAAGTAAATTTCTCAGTCATCTTTAGAAAAGCTGTTTTCAGCCACCTACATGTCTCAGAAGGAAAAATAAACTAGGCTGAATTTTACCTGCTTTTCATATATCACTGTGATGTCAAAGCAGCTGTTTATTCCTTAACAGGCCCTTCATTTTTCTATTGAAACAGCTTAAAGCAATGTACTTTTTTTTTTTTTGCTAGAAGTTGGAAGCTTCCTAACACAGCAAATAGTTTACTCCTGAATAAAGCCTAGAAAGGCATCTCTGATGTTTTCATTATCTTGTACATCAAGAATGGGCATTAAACACAGTCAGTGTTTCCAAAATGAAGGGAGGAGAGAGGAAACCTCCCCATATAAAGGTTAGAGGGGGATGGAAGGGATATTTTTCATGACATCACCAAGAGAAATGAAAAAGAGTGAGAAAAAAGAGTTCACTGAAAACTGAAATATTTCAAAATATTTTATCCATTGTAAAATGTGCCTGGTTTGGAAAAAGGCTGTGTTTGTTAAAGACCATTTTCCCCCGCTCTTTCAACCAGCTCTAGAAAAAAGCTTGTCCACTCTGGTGTGTGTGTGTGTGAAAATGCAAAGGCTTCTGGTTTGAACTTTAGAATCCATTTGGGCACAGAAGAGAGGTTGGACAAGGAACAGGGTATTTGTTGTTCCTGACACACTGGTTGGTCCATCTCCTGTTTGGCATAGAAATAGACTGAGAGAATGCATAAAAGCACATTACTGGGCACCTCTGTGGTGTCTGGCCAGGAGCCCGCTTACTAGCCATACACAAGGACTGCCGCTGAATAGAAATGGGGAAGTTAGGAAGCTCCTCTGCTGGGCAGGGGGTTCTGTGGTGCTGACCTTCCCTCTTCCTTGTCTTTCACCAGGCTGAGGGTATGGCAGTTCTGTCAGTCCTGGCCTCTCTTCAGTGTGTTTTAACCAGCTGTCTCTTCCAAAAAATGGAGGTGGAGCAATAAGGACTAAAAAAAAAAAAAAAGATGGTTTGTAAAATAAAGAGTTTGGGCTGTTCTGTCTGTACAGCCCTGGGTAATACAGCCCTGCCTGTATCTCTAGAGGGGAATCTAAACAAACCTGTTGTGATATCAGGCACATTTTTATGCCAGTCCTTATGACTCTTCTTCTTATTATTATTCATGCTATAGTTATAACCTAAAAGTAAGTAAATTTTATCCTCTCAGAAATACCATCTACTTTAACTAAAATCAAGCTGCAAACATGTTTTAAAGCTGGACCCCTGCAGATGCTTTTCTCTGATCATTATTTCACAACAACTTCTGGAAAAAAATGCAGAATTATGCTCTAATAGATTAGAAATAAAGAAAAAAAATGGCCCTGCTGCTGTGTTTATACTTCATACAACATATTTTTAATATATTAAGCATTAAAGAAAATAGATTAGGAATCTATGTTGATAGATTCACCTGTGGGGGGTTGAAGATGATGCCTAAGGTTTGGGGTGAATTTTGTGGATTTTTGGGATTTTAGAGGTATAGGTTTCTTGCTCACATATTAAGGGATGTTTGGAGCTGCTGAGAGGATTTTCTCAGCATTCCTGAGCTCTTTGAAGGCCATGGTGTTTTTCAGAGACACCTGCAAGATAACTTGAAGTCAAAACAACAGGAGAGCCCAGAAACTGTTGGAGGGGGTCCAGGGGGGCATGGCCCGGGACCCTGAGGGGTGGACCACCGGGGAAATTAGAAATAGTGATTGGTTATGGATATTTCATATGTTAATTGGGTAAAAGGGTATAAAAAGGTTAACCCTACTGAGGGCTGGGTCTTCGTCGTCGTCTCGGTTCTGGGGACCCTCGGCGTTGATCTACGCGCGTATTGGTGGGGCCAGCGGAGGCACGGAGTCTCCGATCTCCCGAATAAAGGTATTGTCTATCTTTCTCCAATTGATGTTTGTCTGAGTGCCTATTTTCCAGGATTTTAGGCATC
>WBMV01000949.1:33898-98515 GCA_013396655.1 Campylorhamphus procurvoides
CGGGGGGGGCAGTGGGAGCCAGGGCATCAAAGATATGAGTAGTAATTCACCTTTTGAGGTTTAGAGCTTAGGATGCTAGTTGAATATTTGCCTTTCCCCCAGCTCCATTAATTTCTATAAAAGCACAGTTTAGTGATTACAGGAAGGCCTTAGGAAGGGGTTGTGTGTGTGTGAGTGTGTGTGTCTACTTTTTTCAGAAACATAACATTGATGAGTACTTATGTTTGCCCAAGTGAAACTAGATTCAAAGAACAAATATCTGCTACACATGTCTCTCCCATGGGATGAATAACTTATACCAGCATTTCTATATAAATGTTAATAATGTGTCTGATGTGATGACTATCAAGCAATTTTTGTGCTGTGCCACAGACCTCAACCACAAAAATCTGCTAAATGAAATCTTATCTGTCATCTTCTTTTCTAGGTTGCAATTATTATTATTTACTTCTTTTGGCTATGAAGTGACAAAAAAGGTTGAGACTTTTTGAACTATGGTGAACATCTCTATTTCATAGTTTCATAATTCATGAACTCCTTGTCTGATTTACTGCAAATTTGGTAGAAAAATCCTATCTCAGCTTGTGACCTAGGCTGCAAATCTTGAGGTCAATATGATTTGTGAATCTGGAAATTAGAACTGGGGATAGGAGCCAAATTTTATTTTATAACAGAAATCCACATTGTAGCCTTAACTAAGGGGCCTCTTGCTGTTCCCTAATATACCCTTCCCAACCCTTCATGCCTTAAAATACAGGCATAGGAAGAACAAATATTTCTTTTTATATCCCGTGCTTATTTAAAGACCCTCAAGTGAAGTAAAGTGACAGAGCTACCCAGACATCAGCACACCTGATTTATACTATCCTCACTGTGTGCTCAGTGTTGAGGAATACTGTATGGCCATGATGTGCTACCACTCTGTTTTGCAGAAATCTCATCTTTACAGAAAACAGAATACCTTTAAAAAGGGAAAACTATCAGTAGGACCTATACTATTGTTTGTGCAAAGCCACGTGAAAGCCCTTGGTGGAAGTGCTTTTCTTGTACTTTTCTATTGAAACAGAGCTGCAGTAGGGAAGTTGATGTGGAGAGGTGCATCAGGAATCTCCACCATTTTATAGTAAATGGCTTCTTCCTTGCTGGGTTACAGCCATTTTGTTTAAATCTTGGAGTTAATATTTTGTCATTTTATCTACCTTTCTTGGGTATGTTAGCTTCCACTTTAACACAGTGGCTTTATAAGTGAGATGAATAGTTGTCTGCTTGGTTGTGTCCTGAGGCATCTTCCAAATATAATTATAAAATGTGAATGTAATGGCTTTCTTTTTTTTCTGCACCAGGTCTGTAGGATGATTATTTCAGCACAGAATACTGTATCAGTTTATTGCAATGTCAGGTGCCAGTCTTTTGATTGAGACCTGGAATCACTTATTTTTCTAATAAGATATTGTACACTATTTCAAGTTTCAGTATTCTCAGTGTTAGCAATGAATAAAAAACAATCAAGGCAAGAGTGTTTCAATATGTCAAACTCATTCCAGTCATTATCAGAATATGGTGAGATGGAGAAGGACAATTTCACCCTGGAGAAATCACTGTAACCTATATACAGCATAGAATTAAGTTATAAAGAGCAAGGGGATGTACATATTTGGTTTCTAGATGAATGATCAATATTTTCAGCTTTTCCGTCTGGCCAGAAATGAAATGTTTTACCAGTGAGTGGTGTTCTACTGCTGTTGCAATGCAGCTTTACTACATGATTTTTTATTCACGTAAAAGTCCTTTATGGAATTCAAAACTTTTCCCCATATATGTAGATTTATTAAAGCTTAATTGATTTTTTTTTAATTTTTTTTCTCTTTTTTTTTTCCCAACAACCTGTCATTAGTGGGGTTCCACATGGCTCCATCTTAGACCCTGTGCTCTTCAACACCATAAATGGATGTGGGACTGAAAGGGATAGAGAGCAAATTCACGGATCACGCTTGGAGGAGCTGTTGACTCTCTTGAAGGCAGGGAGGCCCTGAAGAGAGACTTCACAAATTAGAGGACTGTGTAATCACCAACCATATGAAGTTCAACAAGGGAAAAGTGCCAAATTCTGCACCTGGGATGGGGCAACCCCAGATGTTTATACAGACTGGGGAATGAGATGCTGGAAAGCTGTGTCATGGAAAGGAACCTGGGGGTCCTGATTGACAGCAAGTTGCTGTCAATCAACTTAAGAGCCAGCAGTGCCCTGGCAGCCAGGAGGACCAACCCTGTCCTGAGGGGGCATGAGGCAAAGCATCGCCAGCCGGTTGAGGGAGGGGATTGTCCTGCTCTGCTCTGCACTGGGGCAGCCTCACCTTGAATATTGTGTGCAGTTCTGGGCACCACAATATAAGAAAGATATTAAAATATTAGAGAGTGTCCAAAGGAAGGCAACAAAGGTGGTGAAGTGCCTTGAGGAGAAGCCATATGAAGAGTGGCTGAGGTCACTTGGTGTGCTCAGCTGGAGGAGCCTGAGGGGAGACCTCACTGCAGTTATAACTTCCTCATGAGGGGAACAGGAGGGGCAGTGTGGTGATCAGTGATAGAACCCGAGGGAATGGCCTGAAGTTGTGTCAGGGGAGGTTTAAACCGGATATTAGAAAAGGTTCTTCACCCAGAGGGTGGTTGAGCACTGGCAGAGGCTCCCCAGGGAAGTGGTCACAGCACCAAGCCTGTCAAAATTCAAGAAGCATTTGGACAATACTCTTGGACACATGGTGTAACTCTTGGGAATGATGCTGTGCAGAGCCAGGAGTTGGACTTGATTATCCTTCTGGAACAGCATATTCTGTGATTATTGATCATAGAAGACTGCTTCCAGAAATTTCAGAGGAATCAAAGGGAATTAGGCATCTAAATCCTATTTATTTTCAGTAAGAATGAGGTATTGATCTCTATAATATATTTTGAAAGTAGGAGTTTCTCTCATTATTTAATTCAAAATGAGAATTACAGAAATGAGAATATGCAAACTTACTAAGAAAATAATCCTTTGACAGAGCAACTCATATGAAGGGAGCTAGTCGTGGCAGGAACGATATTTCATGCATTTCACTTTGGTGTTCAGACCTGCATATAGCTAACGAGTAAATCCACCTAGTGAAAAATCATTGTCCTGAAATTAAACCAACCACAAAAGGATGCATGAAGAGGAGACTTAAAATAGATTGGTTCATCTTTTCCCCCACATACAAAGTACCTGTTCAGTTTGTTTTCCCTGTCAAGAGATGGAGAGAATGGTTTGCTTTCTACACTGCAAAGAACCTTTTTCACAGGAAATGCTTACGTCTAAGATGTTTTATTTTCAAAGACATATTTAAGTTTCCCTATTGTTCATTTTTCAGGAGTGTGCCTGGTTCCTTAAGTGGCACAGTAAAAGCCTCTGTGTTGACAGGAAGCCTTTTCCAAAGGTTAATTATTTTATGAGAAAAGAAATTACTCTTATATTGCCTGTTAACCTTTGCTTTTTCTTTTTTTCTTTCCTTTCTTTCTTTTTCCTTTTTTTTTTTGTTTCCTTCATTTATGTAAATGCTAGGAAATCACAAGTGCTTTTTCACCTTCTAATTTAGCTTATCTTTTAAATATTTTTCTCAAATCTGAATCTTATCTTGTTAATCTTGTTTGTTCTAGAGTGAATAGATTAAATTCCTTTAACTGTCCACTTTATTAAATTCCTGGTATAATTGATTAATCTAACGAAATTAGACAAGTAGGAAATTTAATTGCTTAAAAGTGCATAACCCATTGCTCCTGCTGACTTTCTCATAAATGTGTGTTACAGTTATGAAAGATAATGAAAATTAAAATTGTTTTCTTTTAATTAGAATTCCATAATAAGCATTTTTCACTGCCAAAATAATTAAGTTTTCAAATTATATAGTTTTATTTAAAAATACTAACTATTCAAGATCCTTATTTTCTCCCCGGGAAAGGAATATCTGATTTTGTTTCAATGTAAATTCCTTCCATTTTCACCAGCCTTGGTAAAGTGAAGAAACATGGTGATTCTTATTATAGAGGTTAGAGATGGAGGCCAGGTGACATTAAAGAAGGTGTTCCCTCTACCTCCTTGGTGCTATGGCAGGTGTTTCCCTAGGATCCAAACAGCCTGAAATTAGGACATAGCTTCTCTCAGTGGCTGCTGAAATAAACTTTTGGGGCTCCTGTAGCCTCTGACATTGGGGTCCCAGTTTCCCTGGGTTTGACACCTAAGCGGAATAAATATCCACATTTTCCAAGATGGCACACAAAGTCTGTAGCTGATATAAAGAAAATACTTGCATGGATTTGTTCAACAGGGTTTTTGTGGCACTCCAGTCTGGTGTGGCATTGGCGGTTCTCAGTAGTTTTTCTTGAAGGCTACAATTATGAGCTTTTAAGAACATTAGTCACACCCCATTATAAGGAGTTGGAAAGGACCTCTAGGTGCCTGACCAGCATTCTGAAGGCAGCCATTTTACCAATTTCAAAAGTGTATTCTACCCCATGTTTTATATCAAACCAAGTACATATTGGGATCAGATTTTAGGGAACTGAGTTGAGATATGATTAAGGAGACTCTCAATGCATACCTTGGTACTGAAGCTCTTTATCTGACTCATGGACAGCCTGATAAATGGAAACACTTGTCACGAGCTTTATTAATCCAAGTGTTTAGTGCTCCACACTCCACCATCTTTTCTACAACTATCAGACACAGGTTATTTTTATAGTTGTTGTTTAGCAGAATTCCTGGTCAACATTATGTACAATCAAGGGCTAATCTTCTGCTGTCCATAAAAGTGGACCTCCATTGAAAAACAGGCCCTGTTGCAGATTTAGGTTACAGGGATTTTTATATGCCTTGCATTTTCTGCTCTTTGTCCTGTGTTGTGGTGGCAGTGTTTCATTGGCTTTTATTCTACTATTCTATGCCCAAGTGTATTTTCAATAGTATTTTTTCTTTTTTGTTTGTTTGTCTGTTCTGCTTTTGTTATTTTTATACTCTTCCTGTTGCTAATGAGGAGAGAAACTTTCTGAATAATCCACTGAGTTTTCATAAGATGACAGTTCTGGAATGGTAAGAGATGTAGATGAACTTTGACCAAAAGAAATGGAAAAGGTAACAGCTCTGAAACTGTTTGATTTATGTGCTGGTTATGAGTTAAAAGCCATTATCATTAGCTATATAATAACTAAAGAGAGATTCTAGGTTTTGGTGTTATGAAGGCTGAATGACTTTGAACACCATACAATAGTTTTAACTGAATTTTCTGGGAGAAAATTTTGTTTGATTCTAAGGTAAAATGCTCCATGAAATACATGGTTTACACTGTGTAAACCTCAAATTAAGATATTAAGTACAATTCACTCAGTAATGAATGAATTCAGTAAAATGGATACAGTGAGCCTAACTTTCAGTGTTTAATCTTTGAATCTAACCAACTGAGATTATAGGACTTTAAACTGACGTTTGACATCAGAGTAATTTTTATGTAGTGATGGATTGCAAAAACTGTAGAGAGGGTATTCATGGATGTGTTCAATTGCTTAAGATGAAATTTACCTGGGTTTTTGTGAACTCATTTAAGAACAGATACTGCTTAGAGAGTTTTCCTTCTTATTTCAGTTACTTTCAAGCTACAGTGGAGTTGTGATCGTGTTATATCTTCTTAAAAGAAAAAGAATAACAATATAAGAAGGTGAAGAGTCTGACAACTTCCTTCAGTCTTAGATTTTGAAAAATCTTCTCATTTTAATCCCCAAAATAAGCATTCTTCCTCCTACACATCTCATTTTTCTGCATGTGCAGATTCCTTGCAAATCTTGTCTGTCCATTCCAAGTTTGGGTACGACTGTTACCTGTTTTCTCCCTCTCCCCTAGAAAAATATTCTTAGGATATGTACTGTCATCCACCTTTTCAACAACCAACTTTTTGTGTGACTACAATTGCCAAAATCTTCGTGATTAGTAGCCCCATTCCCTGTGCTGTGTTTTCATGTTTTTATCTCCCACCTGATAGCCTAATTGCTCACATTTGCTATTGCAATCTACCCTTAAACACAATACAAAAGCACTTCACAAAATTCACCCCTAACAAGAAAGTACAGAGTAGATCTTTATTCTGTGAGACCATATGCCTCTTGGAGAAAAGATAACTGTTGGGATTGTTTTTTGAAAGATCCAATGCTTTCAGAAACCTGTTAGAGAAGAAGAACCCAAATGCCCAACTCATTCCTCTTTTTCTGATTTTGTTCTCAGAGAAAAAGGTTTCAATTTACCTGTCTGAGACAACACAGTATTTTCTAAAGGATCAGGTCTCATAAAAATACAGTAACAGCTGTCAGAAAGCTGAGTTTACTACTCAGTAGAATACTGTGCAGTCCAGTATGTAATTAGCAACATTTTCCCCATCTGAGAAAGAGAGGTGAATAAAACAGGTTGCCACATTTTCAAAAGGGCTTCAGCTTAGCTTGTGATATTCTGCTTACAGTTTTGCACAAGCAGTCATTCTGGACAGGGTTTTTCTCCTTGCCTTAATTTGTGCCTGGGAATTGCAGCTCTCAACTACTTCTTTCGAGCCCTCTTCATATGATCCAATTTGGCCATTCTGCAGATAAAATCAGCCTTGTGTATCTGAAAGCATTTTTTCTTTTTAACCCTCAGACTAATGTGCTGTACTTGAGAGGTGTGGGAAGGCTCAGCAACTCTTAACTCTGGTTAGAGAGTTGGTGAACACTCAGGATTTACTCTCACTGTGGGCATTGGCTGCAGGTGCTCACAAGGTTTTCAAAACCTGGGTTCTACTCTGCAAAGCTCCTTGGTTAGAAGCGTTCTCATGATAACATTGCTTAGCAAGAAGTAAGAGAAAAACAGTTGTTTTTAATATTTCTACAATGTAAAGTAGCTTGTAAGGCACCATGCCTATCATTTATTTTATTCAATACCTTGTGAAAATGTCCAGATAAATGCAACTTCATTTTTGTCTGTTCAGCTCACTCCAGTCTAAGCAAGTTCTTGGGTTACAAGTTGCAAAGGATGAGTAACACAACAGAGATGGAGAGGGTTTTTGAGCCACAAATTTCATAGATCTTCCCATGTTGCAGTAATATTAAAGTTCTGTACATCACAGACAAGGCCTCTGGAAGTTATTTACTTGTTTTCCTCAAATTTCACCAGAACCGGGGATTCTTCATTAGGTTTTTCACAAGGTGGGAACAAAGAAAGGCTACTAGTTTGCCAGGAAGAGTGTGCTGCCCACAGATCCAATGACTGGCCCAACAGAGTTCCTCAGAAAGTGGAAATTACAGTGATTTTCCCTCAGGTTTTCATCAAGTCTAACAAAAGGATTATCTGTAATATGCAATGTGTGGTTTTTTCCTCATTTTTGTACTTGGATTTTGTTTGATTTGATTTCTTTTTTCTGTTCTGTTGGGATAGATTTTCTCTTCCAGCTCTGCAGAGACTGCCAGGCAGGAGCCCTGCAGGCCAGAACAAAAAGTTCAAGGGAGGTACTGGGGGCCAAATTTTCCCCTGAGCTGAGCTATGTCTGACTCCATTGAATGCAGTCATAACAGCATGAGAAATCAGGCAGGCAAGAAGCTGGCTCTTAGTAATGCTCCCGACTCCTACTAGCTCTTATCTTTGCTAAATCTTTATGGCACCATAGGAAAGCTTGTTTCATCCTCTTTTTAACTGAGCCCCTGATGTAGCCATTTTTCAATGGCACTAGTACAGCTATAGGAGCGTGTGGGGTCTGCAGGGCTTTTTGGCTGTTGAAAAGGGATTGCTACAGGGTTAGAGTCTTGCCTTGGGGAGAGCAGTAGCCTTTCCTTACTGCCAACACTAAACTAGAGTTGTCCAGGGAATTTTGGAAAGTGCTTTCTGGACTTTTCTGCTTTAAAATAACTCTCAGTCTTTCTGTCCATAGCCTGGTTTGATTTCTGGGAAATGACCTGTTTTATTTGCTGTATGGCAAGCTCCCCTCGGTTCCTCTCCTCCCCAGTCAGAAGGACTCCTGTGTGCCTTCCGTTGTCCATGATTTGCTCCGAGCATTTGCATTTTTGTCTGCTTTTTTGATCACTCCAGTTAGGCCAAAGTTACCAGACCTCTAGAGAACACACATACAACCACATCAAAGGCCATTTGAGGAGAGTGAGTGCATCAGTGGACACACAACTGTAACACCTGAAAAAGCACTCTTGCTGTCATTCTTCTGCATTGTCTCATTTTTCCTCAGTCTGGCCTTGTGATAAGTCATGCTCTATACCTTAACCTGGCCTGCTGTCCCTTCAACCTTATTTAGAAGCTTGACTGAGTTGGAAAAGGAAATTGGAAAACATGTTTTTAATATTTACTGTTGTTTCTGACAGCTACTAACACCATATCACATCATTGCCCAGCTTGTTTTCCCTTGTTTACCATTAAACATTGGAAAATTAAATAAATCAGGGGAGGTAGTGGGGGCACAGAGAACTTAAACAGATTATGTAGTCACCTATGCAATTTTAGAATACTGTCACATCAGAGAAAGGGTCTCAGACTAGAATAAGGTGTCTAGTTTTAGATACTGTACTTTCAGAAAAAGGTGGTTCAATGGGAGACACTCCAGATACTGAGGGCATGTTGTGTGATCAAGGGCAGAACATGTGGGAGTAGTTCATTCAAAGGAAGGACTGGAATGGAAACCCTGTGCTTGTATGACACAAGACATGGAAAAAGGATTGATATAAACAGAAAGGGAATAAACTGTTCTCAGTGCCAAATGTGTCAGAAATCAGATATTTGTTTTCAGCAAGAGAGATTAAAATTATGTATCAATCAAAGCTTATAAATGCTCAGGACATTTAAGCATTAGAAAAACTGGATTGAGGATCAGATCTTCACTGGTGGTCTTTAGGAGTGGTTTAGATGAATGTTTGGTGGTAAAGAAATAGTTTCTAACTGATTTTGTCTTGGGGTAGGATGGTGGGGTAGAGGTCTGCATGAAGTGTATTTCAGCCTATTTTATACCATTTTTCTTGCTCAGAGCAGAAGATGGTGTTGAGACAGGCTATTTGCATCCAGGGAAACTGGTTTTATTCCAAGACCTATGAAATGTTAGTTGTCCCTCAATTTCTCAACATGCAAATAATGAACTCTAATTTGCAGGTAGCACATATACTATATACATACACATGTGTGTTATGTAGAGAACAGTGTTTCAGAATAATACAATGAAAGATGAATACTTTTCTGTGCCAGTAAGCTTCATACTTGTTTCACTGCTGGCATCACATTCCAACTTTGAACTGCTGAGGTCTGCATAAATTCAGGTTATCTGTACAGCCATGCAGAAAATCTCCAAGATGAATTCTGTATTAATATCAAGAAAGAGTCAGTCTGATAACTTAATGATCTGACCCATAATTTGAATCCATTGAAAGTTGACTGTAAGCACCTCTGGGAACAGAGATCAAACATGACCTTAACTTACAGAAGTATGAATTAAATCATCTTGTAACATTTCTGACACTTACTGTTGTCGCACAAACAGGTCAGATTAGCAGCATCTTGTGGCACACTCTAGGTTCTTTTTGGTGTAGTCTTTCATTTCTTTCAAAGGATGCTCTTTCCACTGTTTTTGATTTCCTACATTAAAGAACTCAGAGGACCCTCTTAACAATGTTAAAGCTCCCACAATGTCAGTGTATTTCAGATGTATTATGGTACTTGTATAAGAACTCTTCTTGTTATTCTATTATGAAAAGATGATTTCTGATTATAGATATCATGTAGCCTTTACACTAAGCATGTAGGCAGTACCCAGTCTTACACTCAAATAGTCAGTTCTCCAGTCCTGTATTCAAGTACAAAGAAAACAACTTGCCTCTTTCTCTCCATCATAGCATTTGCTATTTATTTCATGGTCCCTAGCTACTATGGACTTTCATCTATTTGATATGCTGTTCTTTTTCTAGTGAAGTTATATCTAACCTCGCTGTTTCCCCCAACCAGTTCATTAGTTAAAATTATTTTTATCAAGACAATAATATTACTTTCTCTATTTTTTTTAATTTTTTTTTCCTATCATGTTGGAAGGTATCTTTCAATGCTCATTGCTTTTCTTCATTGATAATCTTTTTTCCATTTACTTGCAGAGCAAAGAAGTGGGAAAAAATAGAAATAAGAAGCAGATCCTATTCACCATTTTAGAAGTAACGACTATTTCCTCTTCAATATAAAAAGGGTTGAGAATTCTGAAATATGAGGTTTATAGACACTGAATGCATCCCAGTTTTTGAAAACAGTGTATTATTTTGCCTTTTTTTTTGAGTTGTTTTTTTGCCGTCCTGCTGAAACTGGTAGAAAATGTTAGCAAAAGGGGATAAATAACTACTTTTTAGAGCTATGACATCACATTGTGTTGTATGAGAAGCCAGCATAACCTAATAAGTCACAAATGGAAGACAATTACTGAAATTAAAAATAATAAAATAAATTAAAACCAAACCCTTCTCCACAAGCTGCTTGAGACAGTTCAGGAGAAGGGTGTAAATGGTAATTTCAGTCAATGTAAACATGTAATTTAATTTAATTATGATTTTTTTCCGTCTGCAAACACTTCATAACCTACATGTTTCAACCAGTACTTTCACTAGGTTACACACAGTGATTTAATTTTATTGTAGAGCCTCTCTTTTTATAGATGCTTAAGAATGGAAGCAATATGGGTTTTGAAGGTTGTGTAGTACAGAATGATATTAAAATAATTTTACTGTTTCTTAACCATAGAAAATTTTCAGCCTTCCAGACTGAAATTGCTGTACTTCTCTTAGGAAAAGTCTTCCTAAGTTTTAAAATTTTTCTCAAGTCAAAAGTTCAGTACCTTGGAGAATTGTACCTTCAGTACAATTTGGAGAAATATATTCCCTCCCTCCATTTTCATGGGATACTAAATGGTGTCTCGAATTTCTGAGGTGCAATGTGGCAGGGTATTGTCACCCTTGCCACACAGTCGTATGCAAAGATTATGTCTTCTGTATCTGGTTTGCAAAGAGAATCAGGAAAGAGTAAAACCACTGTGTGTGTACTTCAGCAGACTTCAGGGAACATTAAGCCAAATCTCACTGTAAGTTGACATCACCTCAATGAAGAAATCCAGTTTCATGTTGCTGTCAATAGATATTGTAACATGCTTGATGTCATCTGCTTCCATGGAACAGAGGCTTTTACTTGCCTTTCTCCCCATCATAGAATTTGCTATTTATTCCCTGCACCCTGGCTGCTACAGACCTTTATGATATGCTGTTTCTATGGCATATTAGTTTAAACCCAACCTGTTGTATTTTAGCATACTTGCTGTCAGCATCCTAGCACAATAGGAGACTTTGCTTGTATAAGTTTTTATATGCATGCATGCACAGACAAGCACAAGTAAGTAATACAGCACAGGGTATGCATAGTGCACCTGTCAAATATATAAACACAGAGTGAATACAGCTATCTGAAAGAGAGAGTGTCAATCAGATCTATGAGAAGGGGGAGTATTGTAGTAGATGGCATATCTGCTGAAAGCAGGCAATTTTAATTATCTGAGATAGTTTGAAGCTATGAATAATTTATTACCCATAGAAGTCTTTTTTTAAGGCTTCTAATCCTGGCGATCCTCTGATATTCAGATCACAGTCCCTGATGCTTCACTATTTGAACTGTTACTCTGGAGGCACTGGATGGAAACTATATGTTTCTCTGTAGCTAGTCAGCATAGATTGAGTTGTTTTGACAGCCCAGCATGAGACTGTAATAGTCCGGCTAAAGATCTGAAAAATACAACACACAGTGGAAAATAAAACATTTCCCTGGACAGTGATAAGCACCCTGAACAACACAACTCATCCAGCATAAAAAAGGAAGGTTTGGGGGTTGGCTTTGGTTGATTGGGGCAGCCTGTACAGTACAGCTGCAAACACAGCAGTGTTTTCCTATAGGTTGATAACAATTAAGATGAAAAATACTCTTACAGTACACTGGTTAGGAGTTCAGTCACACCATTGCTCTGTTTGAACTCTTTTGAAGGCTCCAGTTTGTGTGCTTCCTGCAGATTTGATAGTATTTAGCAGCTAATTTCCCCCCTCCCAAAAGCCTGTTTCTCTCTAGGCTGTCCATGCTGACTGGGACAGGATTGCAGTGTTGGCATGGCTTGAAAGCACAGACAACCGCTCTCACATACACTTAATCCACTTTAGTTTTTGTTTTTTTTCCTCTTTTACAAGTTCCTAAGCAGCACAGGAGCTGGGAAGAATAAATAAAATTGATGAGCAGGTTCTTGGAGGAAGAGGTGGGAAGTGGAAGACAAGGAAGCATACAAAAGCTGGGAAATGTGTGTGGTGTGTGGAGCATGTGTGTGTCATAAGGGTGACAGGATGGATGGGGATAAAGAGTAGCTGAGGAAGCAGAGAAGAGGCTGACTTTATTGGAGTGGTTAAAAATAGGGCCACCCTAGAGCTGCTGAGATGTCTTTTACACTCATCTTTTAACTTCACAATGGAAGACCAGGGCAATGCACTCAAGCAAAAGCCTGAAACTGGTGAATACATTGGGATCTTAATGAACCATGTCTGCTGATGCATATGAGAGAACAGGATTTTCCACCTATATGCATCCTTTAGAGGTGATGGATCTAGAACTCTGGAAGAAGCTGTTCAGACATGGAGTGTGAGAGCTTAAAGGAAACAAGCATGGTGTGGAGGGGTGATTGAGGAAATCCAACAGTCTGTCAGGTTCGTGATTCTCAAACACTGGAACAGACTGCCTAGGAAAGTGGTGGAGTCACCATCCATGGAGAGAGGTATTTAAAAGATATGTAGATGTGGCACTCAGGGACATGGTTTAGTGGTGGACTTGGCAGTGCTGGGCTAATGGCTGGACTTTATTAAAGGTCTTTTCCAACCTAAATTATTCTATGATTTTCTGCCCTAAGCCTGCAGCCCAGCCACAAACAGACTCAGGAAACGGGAAATGTCTGACATAAACTGAGCAGTTCCTAGGTCAGAAGCAAGCACAGCATAAAGCTAGCCAACAAAAGGCAGAGGATGATAATACATGAAGCTAAGATGAAGATGCTAAAGGAAATCTGTCCTACATAATGCAACACACTCTATTACTGCTTTCCTTGTTAGACGTATTCTGTCCTCTGTTAACTGTACCGCTTTATTGTCTAACATGTATTGTAAAATGTGCAGGATTTGCACGTGACTGAGGCAAGTTTGCTGTAGGAACTCTAATTACTGAATTGTTTTATTTTTGCATACTGTATTTCTCTAAAGCAGTAATACAGTGTTGCTGAATTGTGTGGATTACGTGTATGCAAAAAAGATGCAGAGGAATATATGTACATAAACAACCTTACCTGCACAACCCTGGTGACCATTTTGCTGAATTTCCCGTTTATAATTTGACTTCAGTGCCAGCCTTGCCACCAAATTATTCTAGAATGAGTTGTAGAGAAAAGCCTCTTGAAGCAGTGAAACAGCAGGTGGCCTGCTTAGTTTGTTGTGGTGTCACCTTATGAATAACTCAATTGATCTCCATATGCTGCCTTTCACTCTTGCTCACAGCAACACTACCTTAAACACTGAGCACTCCAGCATCTCATAGCAAAGTTTTTATTCACATAAAAAAATGACATACTGGAAAGGAAACATGTTTCACTGCAGACATCACTTTGTCATCCAAACCCATTTTCAGTGCCAAAAGCTGATGCAAAACTCACATACTGGAGCAGTGAAAAATGAAAATTGCATGAGTTGTTTTGTAATGATATATTAAAATAGGCTCTAAGATCACATAACAGGTGTCTGGTAGAAAAATTGAAATTCACCTATACCAAATGTTTTGCTCCAGTTAGTGGTTTGTTAAGTTTCTGAGGCTAATCTTTTAGCCCTGGAAAGTAAGCCTGGAAGTTTGTATGTGGTGGATGTCCAAGTAGTGCCCCTGTCCACCCACATACAGCAAACTGTCAGTTAGGAATTAAAAGAGTATGATCTCACATTACTTGTACTCTGGAGAGTGACCTAGGTTTCAAACCTAATGCTCATAGGAACAAGCATGTTTGCATGTCATAGTGATGCTAATATGTTCTGGTCTCAGTGTCTAGTATCAACCAGTGCAGTAACAGCCTGTTCTGAGTGATATGTTTTCCTTTCCTTCAGTGCAGTGCCATACTAGTGTACCCCCACTTCTTCCAGTTCAAAGCTAATATGGCCATCATATGCTACTTTAGCATAGCTTAGACCTGGTGTACTAAGGTGGCTTTGTATCAAGGAAACAACCTAAGTAAAAAGATTAGACAAAGAAGGCTGTATATCCTGCTCTGAGAGGCAAGGACCCAAGGACAGCATATAATGCTACGTCTTACTTTTAGTCATCACCTGACTATGGAATAGGATCTTCATAAAAACTTCATGATGTACAAAAAGGGGAGGTGTGGATTTATATTTACTAGGTTTGAGATACTTAGATACTCAGCTTAGACATCTGATCATCTTAATCTGCCTAGTTAGTCAGAGAAGAAAGAAATTTCCTGAAGAATGTAGCTGAAGTTTCTGTCTGAAATAATTATGTGGAGGGGCCTTTCACTTTTACTGCTGTTAAAGTTGTCTGATTACTGTCCACTGTCATGGGGTGATCCCTCCAGACTGTATCCAGCAGTGACTGCAAACAGCATAGTAGTCCCACAGTGTGAAGAGCATTTCAAGTGACAGGCATGGGAAGTAGCTGTATATCAGGAGGTAAGGACATAGCAATCATTTTTTAATTCATAGCACTGTGCCCATGCGGTTGTCCCCAACACTTGGATAATCTTTCACACCCAACAAAACTAAATATATGTGCACACTGTTTTTGCAGATATCATGGTGCTGTATGGTATCAGTGATGATTCTGGGCTGCCAGTGGATGATAGTGGAAGATGCCTGTTGGTTGCACAGGACAGGAAATGAAGTCTTCAAAACAGATCCTTTTAAAGATACGAACTTTTTCCTGATGTTTCCCTATTAGCTAGTTTGTCCAAGAGTCTTGTCCAACATCTGATTTACTCATCCTATTTATCTTCTCACCAGTTCAGCCTTAATAACATAGTATGCAAGAACACTGGTATAATGGATATAAAATAATTGTGTCTCAGTCAAGTCCAGTAATCAAATTTCGTAAATAACTAAATCTCTGCATGTCTATACTTTTGAGATTATGCTATAGTTTGTCATTGAGAAAGACTCTCCAGTGAAGTCTCCTTTAGTGAATGAAGGAGGATTTCTGCACTGCTGTCTTTCATATGTTACCCTGTTGATTTAAATTAATTCTAGATACACTTAAACTACCAAATTAAGTAGGAAAAATGTGGCTTTAAGATGAACAGTCATCGTTATCTCATTTTAATGAGCTTCCTTCTGTTTATCCTTTAAAATTATCTTTTTATGTTATTTTTGTCTAGCTATGAAATGGCTGAGTGGTGCACCGAGACAATACTGTCCAGTTATTGCTACATATTGCATCTCAGTCTGATTTGTTGATGGATATGAAAGTCGACAGTTTTTAAAGGGAATGCAATATATATATTTAATGGAGCTTATATATTTTAGTTTTAGCACATACTTTGCTTTCATGGAATTTTCTGTATTTATGATGTGATTTTTTTGTTTCATCTAAAATACTGATATTGGCCTGCAGCTCAGCTATGAGTCATGGGGGGAAAAAATACTTTCAGAAGTAAATGTTCTCTAGTACTAGTAGGATACACTACAGACTGTATAATAACATTTTGAGAGAAATTCTGAATATGCATTCAGTTGTTGAGTTGCTGAGGGTACTCAGCATGCATACTCTCTTTTTTAGCACTGTGCAATATTTTGCTTATACTATCCCCAGATTCTTTCCAATTCAGCCTACCTTAATGAGTCAAGCCTTAGGACTATTGTACTGTGTTCTCTGGGGAGGCATCTTTCTAGTTTGAATACATACAAGATTACATTCAGAAAAATGAGCTAGGTATGGAAATGTCTTTAAGAGATCTCATCAATTTCATAACTGTATATTTCTGTACTTATATCTCTACTAGAAAACAATTAATATTTTCAATGACCCTTACAGAATAAAAACTATAAATATACTGAAAATCACAAACAGTATTACAAACAATAGCTAATGAAGGATAGAACATTAACAATAAAAAGTCAATTCACTCCAAATAACTTAGTGCTTGTCTCCTGGATTCAGAAAAGACACATCAAGGACAACTTCTCTCTTGATGTAGCTGTCTTTTGCATAGCCAGTGTACATGAGCAACAGTAATTTCACTTAATCTGAGTGATGAAGGCCAGCTGTGAGGAGCAACAAATGTTGCTAAAGCTTCCCTTCAGACTCTGTAGGAAAGACACTTTAAAACTTGTCTCAGGCACCTTTGTAACTCCTCTTAGAAATACCACTAGCAGTTGTGCTGAATTAATACAGTGGTTGAGAGCACATATTTTCCTGGCCAGTCTCAGCAGTTTTCTTTTTTTTCTTTTTTTNGCTACCTAGGATTAATTAATGTGTTGCTTTTACACATTGAGTTGACAAAATTGAGTTGTTTGCCTGGTTGTTGTCAAGCGAGTTTATTTTTATTTTCCATATCCAATCAGTCAGCTTCAGTCAGTTATTGCAGTTAACAGTAAAGTGCAGGAAAAATCCTACAAAACTGATACAACACATTAACAATTTCATGAACAGAAAAGAACTTTAGATTCTAGGTATTTTGACTTTACTCTATATTTGGATGGAGGGGATCAGGGGTGGATGGAGAAAAAAAAATCCCAAATTACAAGATCCTCTAACAGCTGTTAATCCTATATTTTGCCAAAACACAGATGTGTTGTTAATCTCCCATGGGAATATGTTACTCCATATTACTGGAGGTATTTCAAAGTCTCAGTGAAACAGAAAGCTATGACGTTGAAATCTTTCCAGATTTCACTCTCTCATTGTCCTGCTGCCACAACCCTGCACCTTTTTCAAGAGTAATCAGAGAAACAGCAGACACTGATAGCCTGAGGCTATTTGTCCCCATATAATGCCCATCTTGTTCTGGGCTTGACTCAAATCCAAAGAAGTGCGTACTGTTATTTCCTTTCTTGCTTTAACCTCAGATTCAGTTAAGGTTGCTGCAAGTTCAGTGTTAGTTCTCCCATCACTTCAGTCAGCTAAAAGACCCAGATTTGTCATTTGTGTGAGCTGGGATCACAGTTCAGAGTCTCATTGTCTCTTTCCCCCTCAGTGCCCAACTAATGAGCTGTGCACCTTTATGTTTGCATATAATTTTGCACTTAGCCTGGCAAGCACCTTCCATTCTAATACACTATTTTATCTCTACCTTTAGCTTTGTCTTGGAAAATTAGACAGTGAAAGCACTGAAGCACAAGCTTAAATATGTCTCTATGGAAGAAAGCACTCAGACGTGCTTAAATGTAAATATGTGCTTAGATCCTATCATTAAGTCAAAGAGACTCAAGTGCATGCTTCAAGATAAGCATATGCTTACATCTTTTCTGAATAGTGATGTTTTCCTGAATTAGCACCTTAAGTTGGCCAAAAAATTACCACAATTCCTATGAAAGAAAGGAAATATTTCTGCAAAGTCCAAAAGCATGGTGTCAAAAGGCTTTGAGCTATAGGTCATTTAAAAATATGCTGGTCTGAAATTTGAATTTCTGTCTTAGCATTTTTTTTCATCTGTCTAACATAAAAATGATTTGGTAGCACTCCAGATTTTGAGATTGGTCATTTACAAGGCTACAGCTAATGCCTTGAAATGTTATAACGAAGGATAAATAAGTTTCTGAAAAAGCTCTAAAATCTGATTTTCCTGTTTGATACCCATTGTTGACTCTTAAAGATCATGTATGAACTCAGTGTGGAGGCAGTCTGTCTGTCGTATGGTTGTCAGGAATTGCTCACACAGTTCACCTGGTGCTGCTCATTGATGGAGGCATATGACTCAACTGGACAAAGCTCTTAGCAGATCACATATGTCATATTCCCAGTTCCCAGTCAGTTATAACTCCTTCAAAATAAATTATTAGCTATATTTGGAGGAAATAGATGGTGATGAGGTTACTAGCATATTAGTGTAGATATCTGGGCACAGGTCCAATTCGTATGGCTCTATGCTGTTCATATTTATGTTGTTTAATACTCCTAACTTTTAACTTAATGTCAAAAGAGTGTTTTTACTTTAGCACTGGGTTTGATGAAGATCAAAATAATGGTCTATAGGAGCGAGTGTGTTGGCTTCTGTTAATGGGTAGTATTAGAAGTATTTGACAGATCTTTTTATAGTTAAAAACAAAAAAAGATTACTTTGAATTGAGCAGATTAGAGCAAGGTGTTCATGGCAAATAACTGTTTTGTTTTTGGGGCATCTCTGTGTGAGAATTCAAGGACATATGTAGCCTTCCTTGCTATGTCTTCCCTAGGGAATTTAATGATTCTGGGAAGTTCCGGACTAGTCACCCCAACTGTAATAGAAAACTTTGCTTCTATGTAAGGAAACTCTCTTAGCCTCCAGAATCAGGTAGCTACATGTAAATTGCATCTTATGAAAGGTCCTTGCCTGCATTTAGTTCACAAACTGTAACTGGGCATTGTTTAGGAAAGTCTTAATTAACATGGTCAAAGATGTTCCAGGCACTGCTCGGTGTTGCAGCACAGACAATTGTGCTTCAGTAACTAGAGGTACTACCTAGCAGCGTTTTGTTTGCTAGCAGGTTTGAAGCCAATAAAAGAGAAGGTGATTTACATAGTCAGTGGGCCTTCTTTTGTTTTAAGGTTGCCTTGTATGGCAATTGAAGCTCTGGGTCTGAACCTCTAAGTTCAGACTGCAGTGACTGACTTTCAGTCCTCTCGACCCCAAATGACTAGGCTTCAGAGAACATATCTCATTTTCTCTTGATTCTCATTCATCTGCATACCCAGCATTTTTTCTGTGACTGGACCCCAAAGAGAGGAACAGGGTAAGGCAGATTCCCATTCCACTGAAGGCATTCAACACTGGTAAGCATATCCCTGACACTGGAGGAACCACAGAAAGAGGTTTGGATCACAGGTGGTGGAATAATATGGTAATGCAATTGCAAAGCTGAGCTGAAGAATTAGAATTTGATCCTGAACTCTCCCAGGAAATCAGGAATACTGCTGCTTTGCCAATTCAGAGAACTTATATGAGGAAAAGTTCATTAATATATGAGAGGTGTTTAGACAAAACTGGTGAGTGGCAATGTGAAGTCAATGCCTCTATCAGTAGTAGCTTGTGAACTGTTTTACAGTCTCTCCTATAGTGTTTTCTCTGTCTCAAATTATTTATTTCTTTTTTCTTTTAGTGAGATACCATTAGCAGGAGCCTCAGAAATGTCAACTGTAATTATTTCAAAGGCATTTGCAGTTTATTCACATGGTAAATGGTTTCCTCCCCTCTGAACTTTCAGCCTGCTGAGTTGAGCTGAAGAGTTAGACATATTCTTAAAACCCTTACATTCTCTTACAAGTGTAGCACTGCACTTGTCAGCTGAACAACTTGGCAATGAGGAGTTCAGCTAATGGTGAAGAGCTTGAAAACATAAACAAGGAGTTTATTTGTTCACCAGAGTTTTCATTCCTGTCAGATTCCTTACTGAAAATTCCATTATGCTCTATTTTAATATTTTAGTCCTTTGTTTCTTCTTTCACTCCCTTTTTTTACTTAAGGCATGACTTTCTTGTTTCATTATCCAGATGAAAACACAATCCTATTAACCTCTAGTCCCATCTAAATATGTCTTTTCCCTGGTCTCTGATAACCTAGATCTATTGGACAGTTTATTATATTTTAGATGGTTTCCCTTGTCTGGTATCTGAGCACCTATCAAGCTAAAATAATTTTTTCCTCATGACATCTCTGTGTGGAAAGGAAGTGTCATTATTAAATAGTCATTAAACAAGAGAGAGGTTGATTCCATAGCCCAGTGATTAGTACAGTCACCAGGTTTCTGGTAGCCTGAAGTCATTCTTCTGTCATTACTCATGCCAAGTAATTGAGCATTTAAGAAAACTCTTTTACTCAAAGAGAATACCTTGTTTTGAGCCCTTCTGTGGGATGTGGAAGGTCTCAGGTCCAGTTTCTACCCCACTCTGGGGTTTGAAACCGTATTTAGGGCATCTCATTTAGGACTAAATCCTTATCTTTTTTCTCTGTACTCCCAGCTGCCTGCTTGTAGGTTCAGTAAAGCTCTGCTCCTTGTTGCTGGCCCATCCTAGCTCTGCCGCCCAGACTAATAGATGGCAAGTTTTAGAATGTTCTTCTGACCATTGTAAGAATCCCTTTGAGAAGCTGAGCCAAAACCCTGAGCCGCTTATGGGTTGTTGGGTGGTGTCAATGGTTCGGTGGATTTGGCAATGCAGACTGGCAGCAATACAGAGGTTTATGAGATTAGGTGGGAGCTAAGCAAAGGTTTTGAGGCCTGCAGGGATTTACATGATAGATGGAGGTGCTTGCTACCTTAGAAGAGTAAGGTAATTCTATCGGGCCAAATCTCTTACCTATCCTGGAGATTTATCTTGTGGATGAATTGTACAGAAAAAGGGAGTTGAATGTTGGGGGTAGAAGGACATACATGCAGTGCATTGCAACTTGTAGTAGCTGCTAAAGACTGTGAGCATAGTGCAATTAACAAATGAAAATTAAGCAAGGTGAGAGGAGAGCTTGTATTTAACAAGAGCTACTGACGATTACCATTAAGATTACTTGTATATACTCCTTTCTGTGACTGCTGTTTGTCTTTTTAGACTTTACATTCTAGAGCAAATATTGTCTTCCCATGCTTAGAAAATATGCCCCTGCAATGAAAATGATTTTTTTTGTAAAATGCAGACCATACAACCCTGCCCGGTCTTTAGTTTTTAATGTGAAAAGTTAACGAATACTCAAACCTCAGATATATTTGAGCAATCCCTTTTTTATAAAACAGTTATTAAGATTGTATGAGGCTATTTTCACATCTAGTAGAGAACTTGGTATAGTAGACAACTTCTTATGTGTGAAGTTGAGACTTTGTGTGGGAAGAAAAGCCCTAGGACTGTGACCCTGCAGTGTGCTGCAGGTGTAAAGTTGTACATGAAGTCATTGGCACTGCCCACACATACTGGAATGTTCACTGAAAGACTTAAAAGCATCACTAAAAGCCTAAAAGGCAAGGTCCTTCAGAAATTTAGTATCCTGAGTTTTTCATATACATGTGTTTGATTGTTCTCTGAAAGGGTTCAGTTCTTCATGTTCACATTAATCACAGACTTTGCAAGGTGATTCAGGTTTGCTCTGTGACTGTCAATCACTGTGAGGTACTACTGGACAGGAGTGGTGCAACTCATCAGTCAATGTACAGCCTAAGTTCATTAATGTTCTATGTTACTCCACTAAGAATAAACACAACTATCATACTGTTTACTACTTCAATAGGTCTGAAAGATAGCAAGTCAAACCATTTTATTTGCTCTTTTTTTTTTTTGATAGACTCCCTTCTATTCTCCAGAGTAGTTCTGCATGAGAATGCACCCTCAAGTATTGCACTTATGAGCAATGAATCAGCCCTATTTTCTGCCAGTGGGTATTCTAGGTGTTCCACTTTCACTTGCAGTAGCAATAAACTCTTTTAAAGGACCCATTGACAGATAATTTTGCCTCGGAAAATACCTTTCAATTTAATGTGTCTAATTATGCTTATTTCCCAAAAGATTGGAGAGAAAAATAATGGGGGGGAGGGAATGTCTACATAATACTGTATTGTTTTCTTTTAATTATAACATCCTAATCTTTCTTTTTGAAATTGCTTCTCATTTTAAAAAAAGAATATAGAATGGGGGGAAAAAAATTCCTGTCAGAATTTTCTTTGGGAGAGAATTCTGCAATGCTTGGAGGTCTTTTCCTTGTCCAGATGAATCTAACTTTTAAAATCTTGAAATCCTCTCCAGAATGAATTTTAAATCTCTGTGCAGTTCCCATAAGCAGTAGACAATTGCCTAAACTCATAAAAGGCACAAGAAGAATCACAGTATTTACTGGTTGCATCTCAGACACTTCTGCCCCTCTCTAACTGGCAATGGCAGAGTTCTGCTTTCCCTTCATCTGTAATTTTTCTTCCTCCTCTGCCTAACTCCTTTACCTGCTGCCTACATTTGTGTTTTATAAACTGTTCTTGTAAATTGTTAGGACTACAGCAAAAAAGCTAAAATAATGATGTAGTAAAAGTAAGACCTGGCTAAGAAAAGGGATCAAAAGGGAAAATTATGCCATATATTTAACAATTGTCAATGTAGTTTTAAAGAGCACTGAGGTTGATTTAGATTTTGCATTGTTTTTTGAACTTCAGTGTTCCATTCTGTACTTGCATCAATTTGTCAGAGAGAGGAATTGGTTCCAGTTTTTCTTCTATCCTATTTCCTAATAATGACTACTGAAGAGGGCCTTTGAGGGCTTATCTTGCCTCCTATAATACCTTATATTTGATGCTTCAGAGATCATGAAATTATTAATAAAAATTCAGCCTAGTCTTGTTGATTCAATGGCACCCTCTGGCAAGCTGACTGAAGTGCTAGGGAAATATTTTATTAATTTTAAGTGAACCAGCAATTAATTTAATGTGTAGAAGCCTTTTCTACTGAGTGAGAACCCAGAGGCTGTACCAGATAGTTTTTTCATAGACCTTTTTGATTTGAGATGTTTTAGTTGAGTCTCTGTAACATCTTTTTCCAGGAGAAACTACTCTGTCTCCCAGTAACCTTGACTCTGGGTATCCATAGCTGCCCTCATTTGGAAACACTTGCAAAGAGTTTGGAAGTTTCCCATCAAGTAAAGAATCGTTCACGATGACTAGGCTCAATGGCTGGGTTGAACTGCTTGATCTTCATGATATTCAGTCTCAATGCATTTACTGCTCAGCAGGAGTCCTCTAATTCCATGTAGATAGACTGCAATAAACTTCCAGAGGAGGAAGTAATACACTGACTTTTAAAAACTGTATTGATGTTTAAAATCTCATAACTGCAAGGCATTTAGCAGTGTTTGAACAATGAGATTGGTTAATTGACTGATTGTACTAAAATGTGTATTTCTATAGATCTCTCATTCACATTTCAGCTTTAGCAACAGTAAAGCCAGTTGACTTTTATTCATGCAAAGCTCATTTAAGACTCTAATCTAATGACCACTGCATTCCACTAGAAAGTGGGGTTTTTATTCTGGTATTTTCTTGGGTTTTTTTCCTCACTAAATAACCAAAAAATAAATTAAAAAAGATGTCTGTGTTAAAGATGAAAGTCTGAATTGAATTTACAAAGTATGGGCACTTAGTTAATCAAGTATCAAATATCAAATCCTGTGTAAAGAGGTATTTCCTCTGTAGATTTGAAGTCTGTCCCAACCTACATCATGAGGAATTGAATGTGTCCTGTATTGTTTCACATCAGTGAGCTCAAAGTTTTCCTGAGAGAGCAAGACAATTTAAATAAAACTAAGTATAATTGCATAATTCCTGTTGATTTGTCAACTCTGCCATTGAAAGCACATTTATATCATGCTCCAAAGAAACTTTGTTTTCTAATGGCTGTCTTTCTTCATAGTCTATGCTGGGGTATTTTTGTTTTTTTATTTTTTAAATCTGAATCCCTCGTCTGAGCAGCTCTTGACTTTCTCTTTAATTATTATAAAGACACTCTTAGGACACTATACAAATTTGTCAGCACTCTGTTGTCACTAAAATGCTTCAGCATTAATCATGCAGTCATTGTCTTAGGTTGGTTTGGATCTAAAAGTAATGAAAAGGTGACAGTTGTGGTTTTAGTGACCATTTGGCATTGCAGCAAATTGCAGCCCGGCATGTTTCCCCTTCTAGGTCACATCCCTCCTTTAAAAATGTCCTTATCACTGCCATTTTGGGAAATTGTTGAACATCTCTGCACAGCATGCCTGTCACTGCAGCACTTTGCTGGAAGCATTAATTCCCTGAAGAACAGTCAATGATAAATTTGTGCATTTGATGTGGGAAAGGATGAACGAGAGGGAAGGAGATGAGGAAAAGTAGAGAGGCTGTTTTGCTCTGAGAAAATGCAGAAATTATGTCTGAGTATTGGTTCATATCCTTTACATCTTGAGAGTGTCACTCTACATGAACACAAAGGTTTGTTTACAGCAGTATTCAGCAAAGCATGGCTGTCTTTAAACAGATTCCTGCGGCAGAGAAGTAGGAAACTGGAATAGGCCCAGTGTAAGGAAAGGACTGATTAGTTGTACTGATAGGGGTTCTTGCCTCATGGACATGAAAAAATAGCTGTGTTGGTGTCCCAACCAGCTTATTGACCTCAGGTTGGCAGTTTACTGGAGGAGAAGCTGAATGGGTAGTCCTTGAGCCAAGACAGAGTGGTTGTCACTGGAAAAACAGCTTCTCCTCCTCCCTGGGCTAATGTGCCCACCCCCCGAGGCTCAGGCTATCCTGGGAAGAAAAGCACAGCCCTTCCAGCATGGCTAGACTTGTACAACTTGTGCTGAGGTAACAACCTGTGCCTTGCAGAGAAATAGGTGAGTGAGAGGCATCGTCTAGTGGTACTGTGTAAGTGTATACCTCTGAATGCTCTAGCTCATTAGTCTATCTTAACAACAATTGGCAATGTCTTTGGAGCTGAGCCTTCCCTGAAAGAAAGTGTAGTCTTACATGTCTTTCCAAGCTTAGCTTAGCAGAAGCTGAAAATGGTTTCTGCTGTGACCTTCACTTTAGCCTTTTCTTTGCCCAGCACCTTTTGGACATTTCACCATTTCATTCTGCAGCACTCCAAGCTCCTAGCACATGGTGCTGGGAATCGTGAGCTGCTTGGGCCCAGAGCAAGCTGAGGGACAGAAGAGCTGATCCATGTGTGTTCATCTGATCCCATACAGTACTCACTTATCTTTCACAAGTGATACATCTTCCACTAATTTCATACATTTGCTTTCAAATCCAGTACTTGTAGATATCACTCCTGTTTACTTGTTGCAATAGTCTCTATTTCTGTCTGGGTGTCCTTGAAAGGCTGAAACTGGGAATTAACTGCTGTGGCTTCCCATGGTACACTTTTCTCAGGATGGTCCTTTCAGAAAAAAATGTTTATCCCTCATTTGCTGTAGAAATGCTGTGAAGTGTAGGTTCTTCAGTTTCTCTTGATTGTAAGTGCAGATAGTTTGTTGAGTGTGAGGTACTGGACCTGCTAAAACTCAACTAAAAGAATGCTTTCCCATGAGAGGAATATCTGGAGAGTAACTCATTACCTGACTGGGAGTTGAAGGGCTAGTGATCCTTGGGGAGAACAGGACAGAATATGGGAGAATTTTTCTGAGATAGACAAGCTGACAAGATACGTTTCACTCTAATAAAAAAAAAATTATGCCCAGTTTTATATGGATATGTGATATTTCTTTTTTTATAGCCTACCTAACCAGACTATATACTTTCTTGAATACATTTCTTTTTCTGCATTGTTTTTGCACAATAAACACTCTTTTAGAGAAGACCTGAATCTCAGACCCGAATAAACAAGAGCCATTAAATCATGTTGCCTTCACTTTTAAATATTGCTTAAAAAATAAGAGGCGCCTGACTTTACATCTTGTTATTGTAATCTGGACATCAAAACCTGTCTGAAACTGTTTTCTAAGATTTGCTAGAAAACTGCACTTCTAAAGTAGCTTAGGATTTCTGTCACTCCTCTGCAGAGTAAGCCTTGTCCCAGTTGCAATACATATCCATCTCACTATGTATAGCAAAGTGATGTTTCTTTATGTTAGGCAAAGAAAGAATGCAAGGGAGTTGTAGATCTTGTTATAAAAGTTTTAAAACATGTCCATATTTTCTACATATCATGTTTGCTATTTAAACCTGCTCCACTGCTCATCAGCAGTAAGCTTTACACCTGAATACCAAATATGGCCAGACATTCAGCCAGTAAATGACATAGCTTTTTTGATTTCCAAGGATCTATGCTGACAAATACAGTGTTGCCTGCATAGTATAATCTAAAGCCCCTTGTCTAAGTATAATCTCAAACCTCTTGTCTTGATTCCTGTATGAAAAATAAAATGCAATGTGTATCATTTAAGGAGTCTCCTGAACCATTAGGAGAAGCAGAGTCAGGGATGCTGAACAGCTTATGAAAAACAAAAGTGTGAAATGCAATTCCAAAATACCCTGGAAAGAATGGGAGAAAGTAAACCTGTGTGGGTGCCTTTCTGCACTCTCAGCTGCTCTTCTCTAAAACCAAAATGTCTGAGGAGGGCTGGAGCACTCAGGACTTCACATAGCCCTGGTGACGGACAGGGAAAGCTCTCAATCAGTGTTCGTATGGGTGTGGGTTGTATTTTTTGCTTTGTATTTTTTACTGGCATTGACCTATTCATTCTGCCCCTGAGTAGGCAATGAAATGATGGTCTTTGAAAACTGCTTCCTTCATGTAACAGTGCTGTCTACTTGAACAAGCAGCAGGATAAAATAAAATTCTCTTTTAGAATGGATTTTTTTATATGAACCAGTAGAAACTGTGGAAAAGTGAGGGGGTGGGAAGAGCTGTGGAATACTCAAGCAATTATCCTCCACCTATATAACTGTGTGTATATATGTGTATATGCATCTAGGCATTTATTCTGTCATTCTCCTTTTTTNCCTCTGAGGGGAAAGAACCTTCCAAAGTATCTTGTTATGAAGACCTACTTCTGCCATGTCAGTCCAAGAGCTGGAGATCTATGCAAATAGAAGGGACTGAGAGAAAAATACTTTACATTTTAGGGGTGAGAAACAGTGTACTGTCCTGTAACTTACTCTGTTAAAGGTGCTAACCATAATTACTTCAGTGAACCACACAGACTTTTAGGGTCCTGGCCCTTTAAAAATCTGAATCTCTACAGATAGGTATGGCTTTTGCTATGTTTTCTGGGTCAGCTTTAGGTGTTGAGCCATTGGTGCATTCTCAGGACTTGTCCCATAAAAGCCAGGAAATTGCATGGCCCCTGGGCCACCCTTCTGAACCACAAATTAATTCATGCAATGGAGGGAGCTAGGAGAAATAGGGTAGAAGATAGTGATGTGGGCACTGCCTTTGGCAAAAACATCTCCAGTAGTTTTGATGTGCATTTTCTTCAACAGGACTGATTTTGTCTCTTGCTGAATTTATTCTATTGTTATAGCTCTTTCAAATTAAAAGAAGAGAGGAAAAAAAATGAAGCCTTTGATTAATATCTGATTTGATTTGAGCTTTGTCAGTGATGGATGCATTTAAATATTCCTGTCAGGGTGAACAAGAGTGAGGTATTTCTATTAGGAGCACAGCATGCAGGTTTCCAAAGAAACACAAACCTTGCATCTTGAGTTTTTGAGCTGCTCAACCAACAGTAATACCTGACATGAAAGTTTCCATCATCTGGGAACTGTAAAATGAAGTAAAAACAGAAAGAAAATGTTCAACCTCTGACAAACCAAGATCATATACATTGGGGATATTACACTATCCTTCTCCTACCTAATGTTACTACTTTTTTTTCTCATGAGAAGAAAAAAAAAAAGATCAAACTTAAAATATTTCAGAGGTAGATTCCTGGATGTGGCTTTTTATAATTTCTGTACTATAAACAGTACTCCAGGTCTACAGGTGGAGAGAATTGAAACAGTTACTCTGAAGATAAAATCTCTGACAAAAACTGAAGTCAACTGAGTTGTACCAGTGAACTCAACCTGAAGACCTGGGCTAAGATTTCACTGGACATTTAAAAATCTATCTTTCTTCCTAAAGCAGATTTTCCTTTCCTTTGCTTTTGTTTTTGTTTCTTTTACCTCCTCATAGTATTTTTTTTTCAGGCTTCACAGTAGTTGCTCACCATAAATACAAATCAACCGTTTGTCCATTCCCAATTTACTCATCCACACACACCAGGACAGCAAGTTAATTGCAAAAGTTCCCTGTGGGCAACAGTGAACTTAAATATGCCTGGTGTATATTGTTTAGGCAGCAGAGTGAAGAAAGGCACAATTCCTGAAGAAAGGCACAAGAGTGGAGCTGGGAATGAAAATGGATATAAAAACAATTCTTCCTGTCACAGGACAATTGACTTTGTAAATAATTGCCTTGTCCCTCTGGGAGTCTCAAGGGTAGGAAAATTTAAACACTGTATGTTTCTCTAGGACAGGATCCACACAGGGATTCTCGAGTTCTGGTGCTTTTAGTGGAAGTCACAGTCACTTAGGGGTGACTCATAAGTGGTCTTTATCTTCTAAAATGCCTTGCAAGGGTCCCAGATCCAAAACTATTATTTTCATAAATTCTTGCTGTTGCTCCAAATTTGGAAGTATCTGAAGAACATAAAAGCCAAAATTCCTGCCAGTAAAATTCACATTTTATCTGCCTGTGCATAAGTGTTTTGGTCTTGATATCGCTGAGTGGCCTGGCAATTTACTCAGGCCTCTTTACCTGTTTAGTGTCTTGTCATCTCAAAAACACAGGGCTTTGATTTCATAGACATTCTCAAAAACAGGCTGTGCATAAAACAGAACAAAAGCATCATGTCCTTTTTAGACAATGGCATGCTAAGTAGCATAGTCCACTTTAAGTCCCAAACCTTTAGCTTCTCCCAGCGCCAGTGGAGATTTGAACCTGGCAGAAGAATCCTGCTAGTAGAAGCATGATGCTATAAAAGCAAAACTCCCAATCTGTCCCACCAGCATCCTTTGCTGTGGTATAGGGTAAGAACTTTGTTGAACTTGAGATAGTACCAGCCCTAGTGGCTGAGGCACTTGGCACTGCAGGGGAGAGTTTTCCCAGTTTCTGTGCTGGGGACTTTTATATTAAGCACTCAGTGCAGCAAGGCGTGGAGAGTCATGGCTTCTCTTGCTTTCTCACTTCCTTTCTGTTAAATACTTTTTCTAGTTATCCCATGCAAGGGATGAGATTTTCTTCCACACATTGAATGGTCTGTATTGTAGCAGCTAGGGCTCTGTGGAGAAGTTGCGTGGTCCAATATCTTCAGCCAGAGTGTGGATGGTAGCTCTGTCCTTCACCTTCTGGTCACCAGCTGTGGAGCAGCTGGGATGTAGCAATCATGTTCAGATCCTCAGCTAAGCTTAGTACAAGAGATGAATCTTATTGTAGGTGTGAGTAGCAGAGTCTGAGTATTGGGATGCTCTTGATGTATTTGATGTATATCTTTCTGCAGCATACAGGTCTGTATCAATAAAAAATTAGATAGTTTTGAACTGGAGCTAGATTTAGGTGGAAAATAAATTGGTATTTTCAGGATTTCTCTTCTCACTTTGAAAGCCTAAAATGATGCTTGGTAGCAGATGTCATTTCATGAATCTTTACAGTATCTGAACTCTTGAACTGTACCCGAATTGTTGTCCCAAACATGAGATATATCTTGTTTCTATAATGCTGAGATATGAAGTAATGGTTATTTACTATCTTATTGGTATGAAAAGAGGGGGAGGTGGGTCCTCATTTTTCTAGACAACAGTCAGTAAGGTAACTGCCACCTATGCTGATGGTAGAGGAGAGTTTGTTAACTGTTATCAAAGTCCTAATGGCACAACCTGTCAATAGAGAGGATACAGAAAAGTAGTGGTGAGACTAGTCAGTCTCTAAACAAATCAAGGGTTTGCTTTAACAGACAGTATGGAGGCTGTCCATAGAAACCATTTGGGATCTGTGTTTGTGTGACTGCCTTTGCAACCACAGGGGTGTAACATCTAAGATGTTATGTAAGAAGACTTCGTTATGTACCTGGACATCTGTAGCATCAAATATCAACAGGCTTTTAATAAAACTACTGAAGTTTAAAACATGCAAGGCCAAAATTCTTCTTCTTTGCACTTAGTGGTTTCCTATCTGCTTCCCATTACTTTACATCAGAATCAAAACATTACAACATTAACTTACTCCCTGCATCAGGCTGCTGAGATTCTGACTTACAGAGCCAGCAGGGAATTTTCACCTACTGTGCAGGGCAACCTACAATGAAGGAAAATTCCACTGCTTTCTGCTCTACCCCACAGCTGAGCTGCTCTGTGAGGGCACCTCTCAGACTGTCTGTGATGACAGCAGGCATTCTGCTTGCCCTGTGTGCCTATTCCAGGAATGAGAATAGTAGTAACATAAGAACTTTTATGATAAGGTGGAAAGTGGATGGGCACTGTAGGATGGTGGAGAGATTTAGCTGCTGAAATTATTAAAGGATCTGTTCCTGTGTATTTCGCTTCTTGTCGGTAATCAATGGAGAGTGACATTTCTGTGGCTCATCAGCACTCTGTGAAGATAGGCAGACTCGATGGCTGTGCTCAGTCAGACTGGTAATAAGACAGAAATACCTAAGATATATACAGTGTTGCATCACTGAATACATTTGGCCTCTTCTATTGATCATGATATAATCTGACATTTTTAACTTGTCTTCATAAGCTATACAAGGAACACTTTTAGAAAGAATATTATATTGGTCAGTTACAGATTTTCTTAGTGCTTTCCTTTGTTCAAATTTTAAACAGACTCTGAAATTATCAAGGAGAATCAATGCTGCTCTGCAACAGCTATGACTGCCCATACACAGTACCCTTTTCCCTTCCCCCCAACCCCTGCACTTTTATTCCAATTAAATATGAATTTACATGACAAATTGTACTGGTGCATTGCAAGCTGTTATAGCCTGTTGGGTAAATGATTAACATTTCAAATACATTTATAATTTAATTTCTAAATACTTACTCAAAGGACTATAAGGGCTCTATTCTAATTTACCTTAAATTCAATACAATTTTTGAAACATTTATTAATTCCTTTTATTCTTGATTTAGAAGTATACCATGCCAATTAGAAACAGATAAAAAAGCTTATTTATGCCAAACCATTTCATGCTATCAGGTAAATAAAACATTGTAAAAAAAATCTCTGATTATGCATAGTGCAATAAGCATGCTTATAATTACATATTTCTGTAGTAAACCATAATATTTAGCACACCCTCAGCTGGATTCATATCTCATGTGCTTCAACTATGTATTTACATTCTTTTATGCAACTCAAAAACTTTCTCAGGTGTTTCTACCTTAGCTTCCCATAGGCTTTCTAGTAACATAGGGCAGCTATAATTTGTGCTACAAGACTCGTGGTAAGGAAGTGTATTGAACTGCCACTTCTGACTGCTCTGGCAAGAAAATTTCTTGCTATAGCTTGCATGGACTTTTTCATATCCTCCATTCAGATAAAAAGCTCCCAGCATATTAAAGAATGTAGATTTCTTGGTTTTGGTAGCATCCAAAAGACTCGGCCACCAGTCAGATTTCCATACCTTGGGTTTTCTTCCCCTCCCTTACAATAAAAGAGAGAGATAAATGGTTCTTTGTTTTCACCAGAGAACAATATCAGAAGATAGAGGTCTTTAAATCACACTTGTATTCTGTTAAGCCAACAGTTGTGAAACTGGAGAACTCTTCCTCTATTGGTTAATTTACAGAAGCTCCATTAGGTAGTCCAGTGAACTTACACATGGCTGGGAATGGTCCTGTTCTAATTTCCAGCAATCAAACTTCAACAGTAACTTAACGATACCTCTATTTCAACACCCAGGGTGCATGCTTTGCTATAATCCAGGGATAGTTCTGCTTATGACTCCTGGATTAGAACTCCATTTTTACTAAAGTCAGGAGAAGAAATTGTTACAGCCTTTCCTTAGCACAGTGACCCTCTGCAAATGCTACCTTTTCAGTGTGAGTTAAGCCATGGAAACTAAGGTACATCTACTCTGTCATATGATTTTATTGCATATTAAAGCTTACATTGAGAAAGTAAATGTACACTTGTAGAAGAAGCATGATCCTCACCAGAGAAAGGGAGGAGCATGTTTAGATAAATGATTTTGACTGCTAGCTGTAGTAACCAAGAAGGCAAAAAGAAACCTCTGTGGTTTTGACCAGATGTATCAGAGGGTTCTCCAATGACTCCACATGATCATCTAACCAACCCGTATCTTTTACTATGACACGCTGTAGGGTAGCAATCAAGTGGAAACATACATTGTTGTGGCAGTATAGGAATATGAAGTAATGCAGAAGCATTGGGCATCCCTGTGACCCAAATCAACTCAACCAGAATCCATTAATTGATTTAATTTTTGTCCATCCATCTATTGATTGTACTGCTTGTGTAAGAACAGCAGTGACAGCAACAGTGCTGAGAGTCTGAACAGAATTATTAAAAGTCACTGCCTGGCAAAATGAATGGATGTGTGATAGAAAGGACTTAAAACAATAAATCTTTGACAGTACTAATTCAGTCTTTGTGAAAAGACGAACTGATTGCCAGAAACTTTTAATGTCAAAACATCAGATTGTGCAGGTGCCTGAGAATAAGCATGCTTTGTAATACTGGTGTCTTTTATTTTTTCCTGGAGGTATAGAAATTCTATCAAGTGTTACAAAAGTGGATGATATGAAAAATGGGGATAACACAGACTACAGCTCAAAGGAGAATGCTAATGTGTTATTATGAGAATGATGATATACTCACTGTGCATTCGTGGTGCAGTGGTTTTCTATATCCTGGTAGATGACTAATTTATCTCTCTAATACATGACCTATATCAATGGCACAACAGCTTACTAGCCACTGAGGTTGCTTCATAAAGGCACACAAATCAGTTTTCAGGAGTCTGAGGTCTGGAAGGTACTTAGCAGTGGATGCCTTCACTTTTGTATTGCAGACTCTCTGGAGCATGAGGGCATGAGAGAGAGTGAGTTTGCCATCTCCTGGTTTTCCAATGGCGTCATAAGGTTTGCAGATATGGTTCAACTACCTGTAAGCAAAGCCTTGCTGGAAGGCAGAAGCAATGAGGTGAGTAAAGCACATACTTGTGCTTAATTTCATTCTATACATGTAGAAAAAGAAGTTCACGTGGCTGCCTTTGTGATTCAGAGTGTGGGTAAAGAGCAAAGAGGAACAAACAGAAAATGTGAATCAATCGGAGTCACTGTGCACAGTCAGGGCAGCCCAAGTGACACAAAGCAAAGCTGAAACCTCCCAGTGACAGACAGCTTTATCCTGCAGGCAGGGCAGGGGCTGGTAGGAGTGATCTACAGGGCACTTTGTCATGGCTCTGAGATCACTGCCGCCCTGGCTGCTGGCCAGGAACATGTATTGCTGGTCTGCCTGCATGGTGCCTCCTCCAGCTCTGCCCATGGCTCAGGAGCCCCTGTGCTACCCAGTCTGAGGTAACTGGTCCTGGTCTCTATCCCCACGTGCTCAGGCAGTGCAGCAGGGTACTCTAACAGGAAGGGCACTGCCAGTGGTGTGGTGCCCCTTAGCTGATCACTTTTACTGCTCCTGCGGCTCCTTGGCACATTTGCCAGTGCAGTCTCATCCTCAAGCAACAGCAGGACTTGCACATGGATGATACATCAAATCTGGCTGGTGCAGACTGTGGGGGCAAAGATCTTAGGACTATAAACTATGTGCCAATATGTGCTGCAGCACTGAGACAATCAGACCTCAAGAGCTCAGGTGCCTATAAGGTATTCAGTAGTCCTCTAGGAGCAGAGGCTTGCAAAAGGCAGAAGACAAATGAGTTGAAAGCTAATTTTCAGCTTTTGTTAGGCTATAAACAGGGGAATAAAAACAATCACGTTACTGTACAATGTGCCTTTGTCCTTAACACTCTGTACCAATGCATAAGAAACATGTACTGTAGTGTCTTTGAGATGGGTTCTTTGTACTAGACATTAATGAATTTCTGTGCAGGCTTAGTTCTAGAGGCAACCAGAGAATTATAAATGGTAGCAGGGAAGTCCAAGAAAGCATGGGACAAGAGAGAAGTAATTTAGGAAAGTGTGAGATGGTAGTTAGCTTTCCAAAGAGGGTCTACATCAAGCAGAGAAAGGCAAAATAGTAAGTTACAATAGAGTGAATAGCAGTAGTAAAGCTAACAGGACACTTTATGGCCATACTTGCATTTTTCCCTTTGCCAGCTTTCACTGCTCTTTAGTAGACAGACTGAAGAACACAAGCCTGTCTGTTTCTGTAGGACCATGGAGGGCCTACTTGCATCCTGATTTACTATAAGCATTTTGAGGAAAACTGCCAGCTGCATTCCTCAGAGTCAAAGAAGACAAGCAGAGCAAAGAGACAAAGGCAAGCTCATGGTTGACAGAGTGTCTCATCAGTTAGCAATGGACATCAGTTAGCAATGCCAGTGGAGTTTTGATTGGGCTTTAATTGTCAGTCTGTAAAGGACTCTTTTGTAACAGTGGGAAAACCACAAGACAGACCTCTCTCTCTTCCCTTATATACTGCTGTAGCAGAGGCGAAGGAAGGAGCATATTCTTTCTTTTTTTGGAAGCTTCTTATCACATTCCAGAAAAGTCTGGCAGAAGAGGCATAAACGCTTCCCTTCTCAATACCATCGCTGTTGCTTCAGATCCTGCAGTAAGGATCATCTCTCTGGACCCTTACTCAGTTTAAAGACTGTAAACAAAGGCTGATATTCCTTTCCTACCAAAAGGAAGTCTCATGTGGCTAGAGTACATTTTAGTGTACAAACCATAGTTCAACACTAATGACTGACTGCAGCAACGTTGTTTTTGCAAGAGGCTTGAAAGGTTTTACACTGTATTTAGCATGCACAGTTGCCATGTAGAACAGTGCTAGTGCTATTTTCATTTTTCTGCTTTGCAAGTGTGGCTTTACAATTTTCAATGTAGAAAGAAAATAAATGCCTCACTGCAAGTTATAGATCACATTTTGCCTAACATCCTCTTTATAAGATACATTTCTGTAAAAAAGAAATAAAATCAAATGTTGTGATCACTTCAAGAGAAACGTATAGCACTTATGCATTACCTTAAACCCAATTTATTTAAGGAAATATACAGGAAAATAATTCTGTCACTTAGTATAAGCTCTTTGCTCAGATGTTTTATTATCCACTCCTTCCACTGTATGTACGTAAGCCTTGCTGATTAGCAACAGCTGTCTCTTGTTGCATTTGCACAGTTATGGCAGTGTGTAAGGCTGGACCCAGACATTACAGATTCTGCTGAAAGCCAGGTAGTTAAAGGGTAAAAAAGAGGGCAAAACTAATGTATTTTTTTTTATGTCACAATACATAAAAGCAAAAAATCTTTGTTAAAGAAGAAAATAAATATGAAAATAAGAATCAAGACTGTGTTTAAAATGCAGGATTTAATGTTATTACTGAAACTCATGCTGAAATCAATAGCAAGATTTAGCCCTAACTATCTGTGGCATTCATGTTTGTTCAGATGCTGAAGTGGAGCTGTGCCGATTGCAAATTGTTCCTTTTGTGCTCTGAAATCCAAGAAGATAAACTCTGTGAAACAGAATAATATTTGAATGTATCTTTCTTCTTTTGTTGGGGGGCTTCAAAGGAACACTATACTGGACTGTCTAATCTTGAAATCTTTGTTTTAATGAAAGCTGTTTTGCCCTTTCAAAGATGTGCTCTTTTTAAAATCAGAGAAAAGAATCACAATCATGATCTTATGCATATACATACACATATATGTGTGCATGTATATGTATATATATATATATGAAGCATTGATATGATGATAAACATACAGTTTTAATCCTTTTTAACTTATTTTTTGTTACATAAAAACTTCAATCTCATGATAATAAGTGTCATCTCTGTTCTTTACAAGATAAAACCTCACTGTATTACAGTGCTGAATTCCATTCTGGCAATTGCCTGTCATTTTGAGAAAATGAGCTTTTCTAGCAAACTTACTGTTTAAAATGTGGTAACTAGTGTGCAGTCCCTGTCTCAGAAGTGGTAAGCCTGACAATTAGGCTCTGGTAAATTATGTGGAAAGGTTGATGGAGAAAAGGTGAATTTTTTTGGTCTCCATCTTCAAAAACTGAACTCTTACATCGTGACAGAATGATTTTACAGACGTACTGTCAACCCAGAGAGAAAAGCTGGCCATGCTCTTGTAGCAGATGTGCATGGCACATAGAAGGACACTGGAGCACAAAAGGTAATAAATGGTATCATTAATTAGAGAACATACAATGTGTTTTTCTGTCAAATGTTACTTTAGCATTTAGAAACAGGGATGGCAATCTCAGGTCAGATGGATAGTCTATTTTGTCTAGTTACCCAGCGAAAGCTCAAAGATCCAGTGAAACAAAAAAATACCTGTTTCTGGAGAAGTTCTTCCTTGAATTCTTAGGACCTTTGGCACTTACATTTGCTCCTATTCCTTCAAAAATCCTATGTGTGTGCTGGCTCCGGTTGCTTCCTGAAGGTAGACTCAAGTACCCCCTGTGGACAGGACTGAAAAAGGTGATCTGGCATGCATCCTGGAGTTGAGTACTGGGGGTCTCCTTCAATGTGACAGGTTCTAGGAACCCGAGTATGGCCAACAGATTTGATGTGAATCAACATTTTCAAATGGGCTGTTGAAAGGCAATGCAGTCATTTGCAAAGGAGTCATGTGCATGGGACATGGCTCAAGGGGAAGATGTGCTGGGCTCATATATGCTCCAGGCTCTGCTGTTTCATCTTATTGAAACTGCAAGCATTCCCATTATCTGTGGGAAGGTATAATCCTTTCCTGTATCTCAATTTATTTTTGGTCTCCCTTAGCAATAAGTTCCACAGGTTATTTATGTACTTTGATATCTGTGATACATTTATGGTATATTCCTGAACCTGGCATGTGGTACCTCTTTTAAGGAGGACTAATAAGAAACCTTCATTCTTTGCTCCTACCTTATTTATATATTTTTTTAAATACACTTGTCTAATCCTTTCTGTAAGACTCTTCCCATCTACTGAATTCAATTCTAGATTCCCAATAGCATAAATTTTGTGAACTTTAAGGAAAGACTGAGTAGGGAATATTGTGAATAAAGGCTGCATATCAACCTAAAACACCTACAGCAGTTTTTGTAAAACTAAACAGGAACATTAAGGATGTGTAATATGTTCCATCTTTTTTTTTTTTCTTCTCCACCTCCACTGAGAAGAACTTTACAAGGAATGAGAATCATTGAACAGCCAAAACCACCAAACACTGTTGCAGCTCAGGATATCACCTGCTGCCTGTGAAATGCTCCCTCAAAGAAGGTTAATTTCTGAATCACCAGCTGGGGAGAAGCCAAAGTGATAGAATCTAGCAGCAATGTTTAACTAAAATATCTCTTTATGTTCAAACAGTGACAAATGACAGTATTTATGTACTTAATATAGCAGTCTGAAATGCATATACTAACCAAAAAGTGACATTTTATTAAAAATAAATAAGCAAATAAATTTTTAAAGAAGTGTTTTTTTCTTAGGATGGACTTTGGTTTCAAGATCAGAATTGAGCTTTATGTCTCACTTTGCCCATGATCTAGTTAGCTTCTTAGGCTCTGTTGTTTCACATTTCTGTGCCTCAGTTCTTCAGTTTACCCTTCTCAAGTTGGTAGTGTGTACTGTGGCAAGGTGAGGCAGCTTTCAGATGCATAAGTATATATAGAGTTTGACATTTAGCACTACCATAAAACAGTGTATATATTGTCTGGATGGTCTGAACAATTCCAAAACTTCAGGTGATTAGTTTCACGCTAGCAAATCAACGGGTTTTCTGTAAACTTCTTAATTGTTTTCAGGTTCTTTATTCTTCTGGGTTCCAAGACTTTAAGGTTTGTTTTCTTTGTTTAGTCCTCTTTTCTTGAATTGTGAAAACTGGAAAAATTCTTAAGAAAATGGGGATACTCACAGACTGAGTTAAGGATGTAACATGAACCCCATATATTGTAAGAAGGTTGTGAGAGTTTTGCAAACAGTGAATACAATCAAAATCACACCAAACAGTAGGAATTAAGAGTTGTGGCATTAAGAGAACCATTATGAACATACATTTGCTTCTCAGATGATTTACCTACACTCAAAACTTATCACAGGGAAGGGAATGAGGATTAGTTGAAATGTTCACAGCAATTTTAAGTAAAGTGTTATTTAACTTGCAGTCTTTATTATTTCATTATGAAGTCCTCCAAATCTCATCTAGTTTGAGACTTCATTACAAACTCAAAATTCAACCCAGTTTCAGTGAAAGGTTTATGTACCTTTCAAGTATTATTAGGTGATTTGCAGTTAGAAAATAATAGAAATTTCGTTAAGAATATGCTGTAAATCCAATTAAGACTAAATCACAAGGAATTGTGATTTGCAAGATATTTAGGTTGCTCTTTTGTGTGGATGTCTTTTGACTGCATTCAACTAAACTAAATCTCTCTTTCATATTTCTCATTAAAAAGAAATTTCAACAAATACGTTTTGGAAACAGAAAAAAAAAAGAATTAAAATAAAATATGCTCCCCAGGGCCCTGAAGTTGCCAAGTAAAGCAGAGGCATTCTTGCCAGTTCAGCCTTTGTTGCAGGTTCTTCCAGTAACTGGTGGGATCTCTGGGTATGAGACAGGCCAGCCTGACTGAGGGTACTGTCTCAAGCCAGGGGTTCACATTCTTCACACCACCCTTGACTCACTCAGTTCTTGTCACAACTAATGCTAGGGTTTTTGCCTTTTTTTTTTTTAAGGAATTCAGTGTTGCCACTTCCATCAACAAATTGAAAAAAAAAAAAAAAAAAAGAAGAAGAAAAAAAGATTAAAAGAGAAGAAAAGCCTCTGTCAGCTAAAATATCTGAGTTTTGTAGACTTTTAGGCCAGAGTAGACCATTTGGAGAGCTGGTCTGATCTCTTTCATAACACGGGGCAAAAAAACTTCCATAAGTAATTTCTGCATGAGACCTATTTTTTTTGCTGAACTGCACCATGCTTTCCACTCTCATTACTGGTGGCTTTTCCTAATCATTATAAGAAATGCTTTTATACTAATAATGTTATTTATATAGGTTGTATATCATCAATATTTAAAAGGATTTAAAATATAGTGCCAGTTTTGAACAATTTATGGTCTAACCTTTCTTTGCTGTGTTGTCTGACATTCTCTGGACTCTTTTCTGCAGTGTAATACTTTTTATTTAATGAATAACATTTGGCAACAGACTGTCTCTCTTTTTCCTCATTTTTCTTGCTTTTTTTCAAGTTTTCCCAACCTGTCTGAACTCATCTAGAGTGTATTTTTTTTTTGAGAAGGGTAACTTGTTTGGGATTTTTTTTGTTTTCTTCTTTTTATTTTTAATATATCTCTATATATTTGTGCTATTTATAATCTGTTTATCTCTTCCTTTTCAAATTACCCTTTGCCTTTTAATAAGATTCACCTGGGACAGCCAGCTGAAAAACTTAGAGCTTTTTCACTGAAAAAGAGAAGAAAAGCATAACATTAACTCTTTAGGCAGATTTCCTGGAGCTTGTCCAGTTCTAGCCTAAATTATCTTCATGAGACTGTTGTTAGCAGTTGCACTGTTGCATTATGTATGATTCCTGACTGCTTCTAGTATGAACAAACCACAGTGTTTGGTTAGAGGTTTTCAATTTTATGCTAAGCTGTACAATTTGTTGGTGTTATTTAGGTTAATATGCTATTATTTTGCATATTTATAGCTCTCCCATTATGTTTTTATTAATAATGATGTCATGTCTGGTAGCAAGGATCAATAAGATTTCTAGTGTGTAATGTTTACATATTTATATTATTACAGTATAATAAGTCTCTCAGTCAGCTTCCTGCTTTGGAATCACTTTGTAGATGTGTCTTTCAGGTAATTGCATGCCTACAGTGGCTGCTTGAAGAGCAGTGATACACTGCACTGAGATGAGATCTAGCTTGCCACTATTGTATAGGTATCAGAACAGGCAATCTTTCTTCAATGTCTGCATCAGAAGATAAATGCTGATGTATTACATCCATTTCCACTTCTCTTTTACCTATTGTACTGCTTTTGCCCTTCCTCAAGTGGTATTTTCTTTAGCATAACTCTGAAGAGTATTTCTTCACCCTCTCAGAGTTATCCCTTCAAGAGAAATATATTGAGCTTGTAGATGTGTACTGCACTTATTGAATGAAAAAACTTTTGTCTCCTCCATATAAAATTTCCCATTCTACTCCCTAGATGCTTTATTCACTTCCCTTTGCACTGGTGCAAGGTTGATTTAATTAGTGTTATACCCTGCTGACCAAGAAGAAAATAAATGTTAGCATGTAAACCACTTGCCTGATCCTTTTGCACACCAGAAGGCTCATCTGTGACTCTGACCCAGCAGCTGAAGTAGTGGGGTACACACTGACAGCTGGCTGTTTTGGCTGAGACCCTTTGGGAAAAAAGGTTGGTTTGATAGTCTTCCACTATGCTGCTGATTCTTGCTAATAATAGTGATCACTGCAGTGTGAATGAGTATCACTGACTAATAAGCTAGAGCTAGATCACATCCTGTTAATTCTTTAATGCATGCAAGAAACACTCATCTTGCCCGCTCATCTACCTCTATGTTTCTGCCCGAGCACATGAATGTTTAGTGCTGCATCAAAGTGTGCAGAGACTTTTCTGCGGTGCTGGCTAGCTGAAGGTGGGTGGGAGAATCTGAAGTCATCTCTTCTTCCATGGTTCTCTACTCTGCCCTTTCCCCACAGGCACATCCTGACCCTTCTGACCCAAACTAGAGCTGCCCAGATGAGAATACAGCAGGTACGGTCTTTTAAGTTGTGGAGAGGATACACACTGGTACGCTGTAAAGTCTGGACAGTGTCAAAAGTTCACACAATGAGGTGACTGGTGTTGCCAAATCAAGTGTCAGAAAGCGGCAGGGTATTATAAGAAGCAGAGTGAGATTATAAAAAACCCAAAACAGACCACTTGAATATGACCGAAACAAGGAAAATGAAAATAAGTTTTTATTTAATATTGCAGATTAAGAATCAAGTCAATAAGAATAACATTTCACAACATTTCGCTCTTATATTTCCCCCAAAGGCACCTTGCTGGTTTACAACAGGCTTCTGTTCCTCTGTGAAAACAGTCCAGTTTTGGGATGTTTTACCTCAAGGTAAGAAATGTTATATGGGATGTTCTTACTCAGACTCCAGAGTAAGGGTGAAAAGCTGGAGCATGGGCAATTTATCTATCCTGATAGACCCTTTTCTATTCACCCACCATTCTTTAAATGTGTCACTTTACTGCTCTTAAATTTACTGTCTCATTAATTGAAAATTATGAGAATAAAAAATAGTAATTTTTTCCCCTTTATGATTTTAAACATAGAGTGTTAGCAGTTTCTAGACTTTCCCCTGATGCTGGAAATTGCTTTTTCCTTTCTTAAATAAACATTGAAACTAATCCTTCTTTAAGAAAGACATGTCATAACACAGCAAACACTGAATTTGGTTCTGTGATCTGGCCCATGGTGAACACTGACTGACACAAATGCAGATCAAAAAACCTCCACCACCAGCAAAACTCTATAAAGAATTGTATCTGCAGATACAGATGCCTCCTGGAGCAATAACCTAAGCACACATATACATCTGGTCTCTCTCTCTTCTACCTTCATCATAAAAGTCATTCTTTAATCAGGGCAATGCCTTCTTGCAGGGACTTGCAGGAAGCCAGTGGTACAGAAAGTCTCCAAAAGGCCTGGGTGTATATCCTTATCTAGCGAATGCCAGTTCAGTGTCTGGGGTTATTTTCCAATTTTGATTTAAATAAAAATCAAATTTACACAATGATTTTGACATCTGTGGCTCTAGAGGGAAAAACAGAACACAAAGAGACTAGTACTGTAGGCTTTTTTTTAATGAGGAATTGGTAACAAGTCAAAAAACTAGTGACTAATTCCTGTAAAGATATAGAAAACATTGGAATGTGGACTTGCATAGAGTTGTCTATTGACAGGCACAAACTGAGTTTGGGTCGAAGTTTCATTTCTCCCTTTCATTCCTGAAAAAGACCATGCAGGTTGTATTTATCTAATTTGCTTCTTTCCAACTGTGTTGACATCTCTTGGTCCCCAGGCTTTAGGCTAGGCTTTTGACTCTTCCCCATGGCACTTCAAAATGAACACAGTTTCTTTTGTTTGGTGCAGACACTGCATTTCCATTATTTATTACAAAAAATTACTAAATTACTAAAATTACTAAAAAATGAGGTTTGTGTTTATGGCATGGTTTAGCTGCAATTCCCCACCAATGTCATTTCAGGGTGTCATGCACATACTGCTTATGGAATGCTGTGGTATTCTTCAGGTTAGAAATATGTGAAAAGAGGCTACAAATGTTTAGGTCCATTTGGCACTGATAAGGAGCAAAGCAGTTTATAATTTTTGCCATCACCTTTCTGCTTTCAAGTACTGTACTGTTGATTTATTTTTCTGTTGTTAGTGTGATTCAGATAGCACGGCACCTAGTACTCATTCCAACATCCCAAATATAAGGATCTTTACAGAGCAGCAGGTCACATTTGAATCTTTGTGAATCTGGTCTTGAGTCTTAGCTGAATTAGAACTGAGCTGTATCTCTTTGCACTTTTGCTGAAGTTACCAATTCCATAAGTTGTGTGAACTAAATTTGTAGCACTAAAGTCATGTGAACAATTTGAATAGTGTTTTTCCAATACCTAACCACGTGTATGTTTGAGGTCTCCATTTAAGCATCTTCAATACATATTCCAGTTGTGACTAGTATGCTCCACTCACAGAAAACCTACATGTAAGCAGCCATGACATACTTGGATAAAAATAATACATATTGTTTTGCATTCAGGTCGTCAAAGAGAAGGCAAAAAGCCTTAGATTGTGCCTGGAGATGAAAACCCCTGTCCACTGCATTCTCTACGATTCAGAAGTACACTTGCAATGTTCAGGAGATGTACACAAGTGAGCACAGGCATCAGAGGCTCATACAGAGCCAGTTTCTTATTCTGATGAGGCCAAATGTCATTCTTCTATATTGAGACACTCAGACTGGCTATAAAACCAGCAGACATTGATTCTGTTCTTATTTTGTTTACAGACCATAAGAGAAGCTTAAGAAAATGTAAGTTCAGATCACTGAAATATGAAATCCTGTCTTTATTCTAATTTTGGCCTCATTCACACACTTTTAATCTGCCTATATCTTCATCTATGTGGAAATATTTCTCCTTGTATAGCCATAGAGTGAAATTCAAAATACAAAAGATGTCTAGAATACTGTTTAAAAACTCACGCACAGGAACATATATGCACAAATTCCTAGCAGTTTTAACATCCATGACATAATCTCACAGATAATAAGATTGCTACCTTAATCTCAAAAATTCAGTTTACATATCTGATTCTCATATCTTTTACATCAGATCTATTTTGCTTTATCTCAGTGACTGAAGTAACAGATATTGAAATGCCATCAGTCAAACTGACTGCAAAGCTGTTGTAGCACCTGTGTGTTAAAATTAGGAACAAAAGTACCATGACATTTTTTGTGTGAGCAATTGGATGACTGACCTTTTACAAATGTGAGTCTCAGGTTAGCCCATCACCTTTATCCTGCTAGTGAGACAGAGGTTACTGTTAAAGTATATTTATGAATGTCTTCAAATACTCACTTTTCTCATCCTTCTTACTGTTGCCAAACTGTGCTCTACTCGACTGTCCATCACAATCACTGCAGGCTTGTATCTCAGTGCAACTTTGAGACTTGTGTTCCCAAAGGCTCATCCTCTTGGTCCTCCAGAGCTATACTGGAAAGGATACTCTGCAGTCAGACCACAGTATTAAGACAGTTTACTGGTGTCCCATTAATCCTAATTAAGTCCCCCCCTAGTAATTATTTTCACAGTGTGACATTGGGATAAAATTACAAATTTGTTTTCAATTTTGTTTGTCCTGGCTTAGTCTACTCTTGATTCCAATATGGTCTTCTTCAAAATTTTACTTTGGAACCAACAAAAATAATACAAATAGTTGTTTATTTTTTAGTACTATATATGTATGAATACATATGTAAGCATATCCATATATTCACTGTATCTATTATACATAAAACATATGTAGTTGCTGATTCAACCTGTTATCTGCTGCATGGTCAAGAATTTGTTTAACAGCACAAAATCTAGAGCGATATAACTTGATTCTGCTGTTTTAGAAACACTTCAAGACTATAGTTCCTAATATCCTTTTTTTCTCTTTTGAGGGTGGTGTGGGGTGAGGTGGGATGTATTATTACACTCTGTGCAATGAAATGAAATGCCTCCTCGTTTAGCCAGATTAACATAACTGGGGTCCCAGTATTTCACATATTTAACAAAAATAAGAATCATAGTTAATCTCATGAAGTTCAGAAAGGTATTGTGTTTTTTTTATTTTTATGAGATCCATTTGTATTAAACTATCTTTTTGATTTTAAAGAAAGACAGTTTCTGATGGATGGCACAATGGTGTATGCCTGAAAAATCCTGAATGGGTGCTGCACTTTTCCCTCACCTTTCTCGATCACCAGAAAACAAATTGGAAAAGTAGAAATAGCAAGGTCAGGTCAGGTGAATGCACACTTAAACATTTCATAGGGTGCAGGGTGCAGAGCAGTGATCTGCTTTCATGTTCCATTAGTTCAGAGACAGCTGTCATTTATCTTTTGATGGAAGCTAGAGGTTGAAATACTTGACACAACATATCAAGTCTAATATGGAAAGAACATAGCAATGTGGGCCTAGTTCTGTAAAAGTGAGTTACTGTGCAAAGAGGTTTCATAATTCCCCTACTGACATTTAACAGAGAACTTTGGCCACATTTCTGCAAAGACAAATTGCCCAGCTATTGTTAAAAAAAAGAAAAAAAGAAAAGTCTGAGGATTGCAAGGGGACTTAACCACATAATTTCTATTAGAGACTATATGACTTGCTTGAATAAATCCTTGTGAAGCGTCTTAAATGCTTAAGAGCTATATGTCCATAAATCAGTCTTAAAGAGAGCTTTTGAAATACAAGTAGGTAGGCAAAAAGTTAAATAAATTGGTGGGGAAGGACTGCTTTTTGCCTCTGGAAAAACTGACTGCAAGATGACAACTCAGACATACCTGATTCTTTAGTTGTCAAAGTATTAGCATCTGCAAGTCAATTTGGTGGGAAATATCATTAAAGAGATAAAAGAGAGCAAAATCAAAAACAATTTCAGTAAAGACTCACTCTATAGCCCTGTAGATCCAAGAAATAAAAGTACTTTCTGCAAAACACAAAGGGTGTGGTGGGAAGGGGGTGATAGCAAGATGCGAAAACAAACCTTTAAAATCATATTTAATACAAGAAACTACATCATATGCAACAGAAATAGCAGAGAAAATCAGCACAGCATCCTGCTCACTCAAGAAAGATCTTACATATGGCAAGGGGTTTAGAAGCAAATCAGCTGGTGCTTATACAAATGTATCTCTTACCCTGCGGAACACAGGTCAAAGTATCACCCTGTGTTTCATGGAGGAAAGCTCCAGATACCACCTGGTCTGATTGGATTTTGGGAAGCACAACTCTAAATTTAGAATGACACTTCTTTCCCAGTAATCTGCAATAATAGAGAGAATAGACAAGTCCAGATTTTCAATGGTCACATTTAGGCCAATAATTATTAGTCCTAGCTCCTCCCGCTCATGACTCACACTCACAATTTGTCTAGCCTCATGTAGGATATCTATTCTAGTAATGTCATCTTGGTGAAGATCTGAATTTGAATTCATAATTTCTATCTCCTGAACTGAAAAGCTCTCAAGGTCTAGACATTTTTATTCAGTCCTACCACTGGCAGGAGAGCAAGAGCAGCAGAAATTGCTGATATAATTCCAGATCAGCTTCTCGTGACTTCTAGAAAATTACTCTACCATAGTAGAAAAAGTTCCATGCTTGTCATTGCCTAAATGTTGCTGTGTGATTTTTTTTTAACTTTGCTTGACTACAACCGTTTTTGAGTCCAAAGAAAATAGAGGAAAAACATTTTTCACCTGATAAAGAAAAATAATTTAAGGTATTTTCCTGACAAGCAAGAAAGAAATCAGGGCAGAAAAAAAAAGAAAAGCTCTGTATCAAGAATTGGCTTTGACTGCAATAGATAAAAGTGATTTTAATTGGTTTGAGATGCCTATCTCTTTTTTCTTTTCTTTTTTTTTTCTTCTTTTTCCTAAATCTCATATTGAGAGTTAATAGTTCGGTTAGATTTCTGAGAAATTCTTCTCCTTTGTGTTTTGTTGAGGGTTTTTAAAAAGTATTTTGAAAAACATTTTTTCAAAATACTAGGGACATCCAAAGCTGTGGGAAAATCTGCTGTGATTCTTGTAAGAGGTCAAGGAGGTCTAAGAGAACTTTGCTATATCTATAGGGAAAAACCCCACCTGTATGATTTGATACCACATTATTTGAGGAGTGTGTCTTACTGGATTGTTTTGATGTTACTCAATGAAATGCAATGTTACTTGGAGTAAGCCAAATTACTGAATCTGCTCACAACAGCTATTTTCCTTCAGCTACAAAAACTGTGTTCTGATTTTATAAGTCATTTTCTGATAGGAAAATACTAGAAGATTCTGAGAGGGAGGAGAAGGACAAGGAGCCTCCTTTTCCCTGGGCTCTGCACCTCAGATGTAAATGCTATTATGCTACCCACACAAAAGAAAGGAATATGTGTTTGCATATTTCAGAGAGACACAGGCAGCACCCAAGATGCCTGATGGCCCTCAAGCAGCTGCTGTCAGAGGTGTATAGTATTTTTTGGCAGGGTCTACTCAGTGATTCTGAGTTCACTCCTAACATGCATCTGCAAAACAAACTTGGCTCTGCTTTAGACATTGCTCCAGTTACAGAGTCAGTGTTGCAGTTTGAAGTGCTGAGCCAACCTGGTGTTTTAATTCAAATTTCATCTGAGCTTTCTTTGATCCTTCTGTTCTTAAGAAAAATAATCACCATCTTTAGGGTTTCTCTACACTTTTTGAGAATTTAGATCAAGGCTAGGGAGACAACAGTTTTCCTGAACAAAAATAAAAGCAAAAAGGTGACAAATGAAGATTTTCTTGGAACAATCTTAAGCCCTTTATGTTGGTTAAGGTCATGATATCTGAAGTAATGCAATACAGAGTTCTCCATACTATCGTATGCATTCCTTGGATCTTTCTTAGTCTCACTGCTTAGAACAAAGCAGAAGCTTCCCACCTCACTTGTGAGTGGGAAGGGACTGCAGTGAGTAGGAAGTTACCAAGTGTTAACAGCCAAGCTGATGCAGAGGAGGTGGTGTGCATCCCACATTGTAAGGCTGGAGCATATTGTGGCCTTCCTGTTCTGGGCGAGAAGTAATTCCTCCACGACTATGTTTGTTGGATAGTAGCAAGACCTTTACCTAGAGGTGTAATATGTTCCTTAGGGCTTCTGCTAATTTCAGTTAGAGAGAGGTTGTTGGTTTTTTTCTCATGGTTTTTTCTATCACAAGCAATAAATAATGTTCAGAGATTTACCTCTAGACTGTGAGTTTGACAATATTCTTATACTTACCTTTGGTGAAACAGGACTGACATAACACAGGATATATGCAATAACTTTGAAATGTTTATCATCATATTAGATTGGGCAGGGGGGTATGACCTTGCCCTCCCCTTCCCCATATTTCTCTATTTTTCTCACTACAAGAGCAGTTATTTCTATTTCAGAATTTTCATGTTTAAGGAAACCATTAATTTATATAGGGCATGCTCAGACGCTTAACATAGTCATTCTCTGAGTAACATGACTGTCTCCATTAGCATAATTTTTCCCTTACTGATTTCATGATTTATATTCTTATAATTTTTTAGGAATCACAATTCTCTACTTTATTATATTCGTCTTTTCAGGAGAATTGTTCTAATTTTTTAATCATTCTTTATTTTTCAATTTAACTTTCAGATGTGAAATGGGAAGTCTGGCTTCTTTCTGAATAACTTTTCCTAGCTGAGTCTGTGATCTGAGTCACTGTAAGTTATGTGAGGAGAAGGTAGAACTGGAGCTTATGGTTCTCAGAAGCTGATTTTTCTGTCACGTTTACCTTTCATTTTTGGTTCCTATGAAATAGAGTTGCATTCGAATCTTTACTCTCTACGCTCTCACTGTTTTCTTCTAGTTGTTAAAGGATTCTATCACCCCTTCCTGACGGAATCAGGAAATACATATTGTTCCAGTTTCAAATTCTGCAATGTGGGTGAGGGCATATAAACCTAAACAAAAGCTGACTGAACCATTTTGCAGAGAGCAGTTTCCTGTATCCGAGTGCCTACACATAGAAACCCAACAGGGCTTAGCTGACACAATCTATGACAGATTTCTTCAGGCTTGAAGAGCTGGCCATAACAGAAATCTTGGTTCCATGGTAGCCTATAGGAAGTGTCCGGTAAGGGAAAAGAAGCCCATATTTTAGAAATTTGATGTGTAAATAAATATATATATATATGATAGTTTTAAAAATTATTTGAGGATGATTTCTCCAAACCAAGTGTCTTGATTTGCATGCCGTTGAAAATCTTATGTCCCAAGAAACCAAGTCAACAATATGTTTCTGTTTCCTACACACAGGACTGGTTAACTATGGAAGGAGGAAGGAGATGGTGGAAATGCAAAGCTGAAGTATTTCTTTCATTACTTTTATCCCAGGAAAATAATACTCCACCTTTTATATTTCACATGCAATTATATTTCACATGCTATTATGCTTGTGCATTACTGTGTGTTGCTCTTGTTTTTACATGGAGAGAGATACGACAGAGTTTTTGTTGCCCCTGTTAGACTAGTGAGTGTTTTCTGACAGTTTCCTGGTTGGCAGAAGGGGTCAGGAGCTGTATGGGACCTGTATTCCTCTGTTCAGTGTGACTCTGCAAATGTGTTTTTTTGGTCAGAATCACAAGCTGATTTGAACATGGCCTGGACTGGCCTCTGTTTGACCTCGGGAAGTCCTCCTTAATACTCAGTGCTGCTGAATGATTGCCAACACTAAATTACAAGAAGAGAATGAAAATTCATGATATCTAACTTCAGATATCTAATTTAGGCTGGAACTATATACTGCATAGAAAGGGAATATTTGTCTGGAACTCTGAATTAACTAAAAGTAGACGTACATGGAGTGTCTACTCTTGTTTCCCAAAGCAATCAATACATCTGCCTCAACTGTTGAAACTGCAAAATGTTCCACTGAGGAAAATGAATCATCACTCCATCTTAACCATTGCACAATTCCCTGTGTCCCTTTGTCCGACATGTCCAAAAAGCAAAAAGACACCTACAAGGACAAGAAGTGGCTTTTTCAGAAAGGTTGACATATATTTCAACTCAGTGTGGAAAATTGCTGCGTAGATGTCTTTGAAGAGTTGGGCTTGGAGCTTCAAACTGTTTCATCATTCAGCCATTTACTTATTTTTTTTCTCAGAACTTTTTGAAGTCTGTGAATGTATAATTTATGACGCTTCCCTCTGTCTTGTGACAATGAATGCCAATGGCTTTCTTGAAACAGAAGGTTATCCTTTTAAGAAGAACCTAACTGAAGAGCCCTTTTAAAGTGTAGTAATTCTCCATTCTACTTTCAGGATCTGCAAACTTAAGGACTTCCTGCACTCTAAAAGGATTTTCCTCATAGTGATATTTTGGTGAAATACAGTCCTAGTGAACCTTCTGATCTCTCTTTGAGTCCTTAAAGTTTCTTAGAGTATGAGCTACTTCCTCCTGGCAATAAAATTTTGCTGAGTCTGGCTACTATTCTTACCCATCAGAGCTAAACACAGTTCATATAGTGCAAATGAGGTAATAATGCATTTCTTTCTGTCACCTCTCATTCTGTAGGACCTTTCCAGTCTCATTAGAAGACCCTTCCTGTGTAAAAAATGCATGTGAGAATGTCCTTAAATTTGGACATTCATAGCTTTAAAAATAGTGCATTAGAAATAAGGGGATTATTATTACCCCTTGAGAAATTGCTCAAAGGTATGGCCCTGTTAAATCTTTTCAATTACCTAAGCTTAATCAAGGTTGGGAATGTAGTCCTTCTGAGATCCCTTCTACTGACAGTTGAAAAGAAACACCGTTGGATAATGATGTAGTCCACCTAAAGTCTGGGGTTACATCACTGTCTCTGTATTGATGATAAGAGAGAATACAGTTGTTTCAATTAAGTGAGATGACTGTAGGCCTGGGTATTGAGAACAGAATAAAAAATTGCTGAAGAGCTAATACCCATCACTGATTCCTACTGCTTCTCAGAAAAGACATTAAAAATCTGTATGTTTGTTTCTTCTCTGATTGTTTTTATCACTTTTTTTTTAATAAGCTCAACAGGTCAATGGATTATGCATTATTCTCTCAATGAAAAAAAACATATTTACTGCATTGTTTACTGTTATATAGATGTTCAGGACCAGATATAATTTTATTTTCAAATATTCTTCATGTTGAAGAGAGCATTAGGAGTGGAGTGCCTCACAGCATCAAAGAATAATTTAGGTTGGACTAGAGGTCACCTATCCTAAATGGTTTCTCTAAGCAACTCCAGTCAGATCAGGTGCTCCGGCCCATGACTCAGAAAGTTTTGAACGTCTTCCAGGATTTAAATTACGCAGCCTCTCTGTACAACCTGTTCACTCTCTTGATAATTTTTTTTTTATCCTTCTTATACGAAATTACAATTTCCTGTGTCCCAGCTTATGTCTGTTGCCCTTTATCATGCCCAGAGAAGTTATGGTTGTGCCATCATTGGTAGTGTTCAAGACCAGGTTGAATGTGGCTTTGAGCAATCTGAAGTAATGAAAGATGTTCTTGCCCATGGCATGGGGTGTTTGAACTAGATGATCTTTAAAGGTCCCTTCCAACCCTTCCATGCCATTTTGTGATTCTGTGATTCTATGATTCTTCCTCTGTGCACCTCTGAGAAGAGCCTTGCTTAGTCTTCTCTACCACAACTTGCAATATTGCCGCACACAGCAATTAAGGCATCTTCCTAGCCTTCCCTTCTTCAAAATAGAAAAGCGCAGCTCTCCTAGACTCTCTTTGCATACTGTAGGCTTCAGCCTCCAACCACTTTGGTGGTCCTCTAATGGACTTGTTCCAGGTCTGTGAACAAGTGTCTGTCTTGTACTGTGGACCTCAAAACTGGACACAGTAAACTGGTACCCCCAGATCCTTTTCTGTATGGTTGCTTTCCATCTGGTTGGACATCTGTCTGTACTGGTGCGTACAGACTTTTCCCAGCTTGCCTATATCTCTCTCAGTAGCAGCCTTGTCCTTCAGGAATTGAATGATTTGATCTTGTCCAGAAATTTATTGTGAGTGTATTCTGACTCATCAGACAATGTCCTTAATAAAGACACTCCATACTGGAGCTTGAAACTCAAGATACCACTAGGAACTGATTGCCAGTGGGACTTCATACTGCTTTGTACCATACTTCAAACCCAATGATCCAGCACACTTTCCATCTATCCTCTTGTCCGCTTCCCCAGTTACTTCCTAGGCTAATCTACCCGGAAAAAAATTTTTGCAGTGTGAAGGGAAGGTGTCTGTTTTGGTAGTTCAAAAATTTTATGTACAATCAAAATTTTCTTTTCCCATTATTTCATGTAAAAGTTTTTTTATTAAATAAAAATCAGTATATGTAATGTTCTTCTTTTGGATTATTACTATTTTTGATGCAAAGAGCCCATATAAATATAGATGTGGTTTACCATTTTATGGAAATCCTCAAAAGGAACTGGATAAAGATGAAAACTACATGGATTAAAGCTTATTGTAGTTTATACAGTTTTGTGGGGGTTTTTTGTTTTTTTTTTTCTTCACACTTCTCTTGTAATAACATGTGCCATCTCCAGGGTGAAATGTATATGAGAACAATGGGTGAAAAGCACTCACTAGCCCCAGTGACCTCTTGCCAGCATGATGAGGAAAATGTTGAGTTTTTCCTATATTATTCTAATATTTTTTTCACAGACAGAGAGAGAAAAAAAATAATTGGATTCCTGAAAGGTTGCCTCTGTTCTCATAAACTGAAAATCTCTTATTTCTTGTCTGTGACAAGTGCGCTTTAAAGAATAAGAGACCATGAGCTACTTTTCTATCCATTTAGCTGTGAATAAGTCCCATGACAAATGAGTACCCTAGGGAGACTCTGGAGTTAGTCACCAGAACCCTCTCTGTGACTTTCCTGATGACTTCACTTTTATTTTTGCATATCAGGACTATAAAGCCAGAGTGGCTGAGTAAAACACACAACAAATCCTTCATTCCTCTTACATACTGAGACAAGGTGTGCTATGACTCTGTTACATATGACATATATGTAACAGACTCATAGCATACATAACAATATAACATAATATTGTATGACAATACAGTGAGATGCTTCCTTGGACTCCAGACCTCTTAACTTCACAGGGGAAATAACCCCTTTTTGGTCGGTGAAACAAATCGGTAAAATTCAGCTTACATCTAAGTAAGTGCTTGCAGCATTGGGGCCTGACTCTGTGGTATTTTCTAGGCAGCAATTACTGACAAAGGTACAATTCATTTGATACCTGGCTAGGTCAAGGCTAAGAAGTGTTGTTGGTTGAGTACATTGAGTACATGTGCACAGAAAAATATGTATTGTATGCATGTTGATCATAAGCTAACAAACAGAGAATCACACATCAATGAGCAAAATAGAGATTGCTGTACTGAAACAAGTCACATATCCTTGCTCTGTGTCCATCTCTTGTATACACTAATACTGATCACTTTGGTGGAAAGCAAAATTAAGCTTGCAGAACACTTATACCATATATTGATCCAGAAAAGCCTTCCCTTGTAGTGACCACTATGTAGCTAGATTATGTCCTGAAACATGGGGGATTAAATCCCTAAAAGCTGGATTTAATCTTAAAAATATGGATTTGTGTACTATGCATCTTTGCTGCATTTATATAGCCTTCCTGCATCCTGTAATCTTCCTCAATGTTACAACACACTGCTAATGAAAAACGTGGTGGGAACAGGAGGAGAGAGAGTGTATATTCACATCACTTACCTTCTAACTGGGTAATGGAGCTGTATCAGTGGAGAAGTTTACTTCCCTGGGCTCCCTGTACTGCTAATGGAGACAAATGGATTCCTCCAGAGGGGGACTCGAGGTGGAAGCACCGCTTTGCTGCTCTGACTCTTTCCAGGGTGGAGCTGTATTTTCTCTCGCTGCTGATTTCACAACCAACACAGAAACATTAACCTGTTGCCTGAAGCTGTCACTCCCCGAGGTGACAATGGCTTCCACAATGCAATATCCTTTCCCAGTTTCTCATATGTGTGTGCAAGAAACAGGGTTGGTCTGAACTTTTTCGCTATCCACAAAGGGCTTTTGAAGGATGAGGAGTAAGGTAGCAAGGTGAAGTGTAAATGCTAAGAAACAACAACTGGAAGTGAGGACATTTTGTCTATTTGACTTTCCTGCTTACATTGCAACTTTGTTTTCCAGCTTTCAATAACAATCCCATATGGTTGTGGCTGAATCATCTCAGGCTACTTTTACTGACTTTTTAATATCTAAGAAAATGCTTTGAATCAATATAGCCAATAAGGTGTCTCAGTGATGTTGTATAAAGTAATGAATGATTAAATAAACCTAGAGCTAAAAATGGATTTTTGAAAGATTTTTAATTTTATCCCATTTCTGTTGCTAGATTTGTGCTGTTACTTAGTGCAGCCAGTGGCTGTTTAAAAGTATGGTGCTTGTAAGCCCCTGTTTACAGTGATAGCTGGGCCCACACAAGCCTAGCTTTGTGTGTTGGCTCTGTGTGATTAATTATAATGCAGAGTGTTTCCACATGGAACTTTATGGATAAACTTGGATGGTTGTATACCTGCCTTAACCTGTTGAAAATGACTGCAGAAAATGTTATGTAACATATGTAAATGTTATGTAATTTACATGCTATGTAAATCAGTAGTTTGATTAATTTTAATAGGCGGATGTAGAGGGATTGCTAAAAATGAGCTAAAAGTCCAGAAATAAAGTAAGTCCATCTCAGTACCTCAGGCAGAAGCCAACATTTAACATTCCTTATCTATATGATCACATAATCATTGGTGCTAATCTCAGCTTCTGCCTTAAGCTAAAGTAGATCTGCCAGCATTTTTTCAGGGGAAGTAGTCCTTGAAGAATTTATACATCCCTAGGGTGAAACTATTACAAGTTCATCAATGGGTTGCTCATAGCTGCTTGTATTAAGACTAATGAAATGTGAAAACCCAGGCTGCAGTTCCTGGGGGTATTGCAGGAAGATGAGGACCTCAAAGAATTTAAAAGGTAGTGTGGTTCTCAACAAACAGCTTTCCACATCAGGCTTGCTTACATGTTTACTCTTCAACATAGTTGCATACTCTTCATCCATTCAGGGAAATTTGTTTTTTCTAGAGAAGGTGAAAACCAACCCTACTTGGTCATTTGGAAATGCTTTTGTCATGAATTGTAACCCACTAGCTAAATCAGAACCTTGATAATAACTTTGTCTTTCTGGGTAGCCTTCTGCTCAGTTTCAAGCAATGCCATCCTGCTTATGCTAAACTACTTAGGGAATCCACTGTTTGATCATCTTATTTTCTGTTTCTTGATGTGTCATACTGCAAGAGTGGGTGTAGAGAAGCCCAGAGAACCGAGAAAACACCATATTTCTTTGAATGTCTGTTCTTACAGAATGCAGTGATCTCTAATCCTTTTTTCTGAACTTCAGAGCCTTCTGCTTTTATCACCTTTCCCACTCCTGCTGCCCTTTTGGAGTCACTTGCCTAACCAGCCAGCTTCCTCACCCTTTCCATAGCACCAGAATCCCCAAGATTGTGAGTGTCATTGGCAAAGGTGTGCCAAAGAAGGCACTCTTAACTTTTAGTCAGCATACCAGGGGAACCTCTCCTGTACCAAGCTTAGTCCAAGGTCGAAAACCACACCACAAGAACAGAGTCACAGTATCTATGGTGCCTTATGTCAGCAGCAATTGGATTCCAACCACCATTTCACCCTGTATTTCTGTGCTTTCAAATCTCTCTATGTTAGTTTTGATGGTATTATCTGAAAATATGACTACAAATGACAGAATTTTTGTATTTCTGCTTGAACTGTAAGTAGATTACACTGAATCAGAAACATCCTGAGAAACATGGAGAAATATTTATTTTCAAGGATACACATTAAAGTGCTGCTCCATAGAGAATTTTATGACTCATTCGAAGAGATTTTCTTTTCCCTCACACAACGCTTCATTCTCTAACTTCCCAAGTTGATTGCCACCTTCTTGTTTTTCAGAAAATTTTCCCTTCTGAATTACCATTAGGTTTCTCAACAGCAGCAGCAGCAGCAGCTAAAGCATCTAGTAGTGCTGGTGGAATTTTGCAGAAAGAGAGAATTCTGTCTGAACTTTCACATTTCAGTGTCGTGTTCATTTTTTTTACAATGAAGTGTAAAGAAAAAGTAGAAAAGGATTTTCTTAAAAGTTGCTTTATATTTTGGAATCTTACCACCGTTATGGTTGCCTGTTATACAGAAAGAGTAGTTTTGGGCAAAGACCTGTAAAGAATGTTGCTCTGTTAACAGAAGATTTCTTTTCTTCTTACATTCCTGCATCGTATTGCAGTGTTTGCTTCTACAAATATAAATTCAAAGCTGTAGGGCTACTTTCAAATATCATATTCCATCACAGTAAGTGCCTATGAGAAACTTTCTACTGGTAAAATGAGGTGAAGAATGAATACCATTTACCAAAATCAGTAGAGGGATTCAGTGATGGAGCGAAGTTCAGAAAAGTTCAGTTTCTGACTCTAATAACTGTGTTCATGCCACACCTTTGTCTTCAGATAGAATAATAGTAATGCTTATTTTCCCCACAATTTTTCCTTTGAGTAGCTGCCAAGAATCTTACTTCACAGTCTGGGGACAGCAGAGTCTATGTTCTGCAATTAAAAGTTAGGGAGTTTTTAATGAGAGCTCCAAGGCTGATTCACAGTTCAAAGTTATGCAGAAAGTTTCTTTTTCTTTCTTTCTTTTATTATTTTTTTAAAATCAAAAGCAGATCATTCATTTTTATCTCAGACAAAAATATGGTAAAGGCTAATTCATTGGGTGGGGAGAAGGAATGTAGGGAGTTACTGATGGAATTTAACTTAAAAAAATCAGAGGTCTAGTATTTTATTTCATTTCAGAAATGTAATAAATCTCATAAAAGGTCTTTCACAATTTCTCCTTGAAGATATTGCAATGTGATAATGATGCCATGCCCTTGCAGCCAATTTCTTGATTTGTTCAGGTTATTCCAATAATATCTACATTTCACAGGACAGTATTTACATTCAAATCTTCCCTGAGATTTGTCATGCCCTGTTGTCATCATGTTTTCTCCTGTGTCACCTTCAAGGACTAACAGGGCATGAAAATCTGTAGGAATAAACAGGACTTGAAATCCCCTATGAAAGAAGCATGCCTCAGCCCTGTAGGGAACTGAGTTCCTTTGCTCCCACTGATGTCATTAGCACTCCAGGATGCTCAGGATTTTGGGGAGGATGCTCAGTACCTAGCAGAAATAGGATGTAATTGCCAATTTCAATCCTATGTGCAGAACTGTGTCTCAGGCCAGGAGATGGGAAGGAAGTAACCAGATGGTTACAGAAAGCCATATACAAACATCACCAGTTGCTTTTGTAGAAGTATATATCCCTTGGAGAGGAACTTTTAATTTCTAAGGACTCCTATCCCATAATAATATACTGAAAAAGAAGCACAATTATCCTTCCAGAAACACTTAGTCTCTCTAGCCAGTGTTTGATTCCTAAAAATGGAAAGGAGTACAGAGAATAAAAATGGCTGTGTTTAATCAGATTAAATGGATACCTTATTAGTTATTCCACATAATTTGAATCTTTCACAAACTGAAAGAATGGACCTCTAGTGTAGCTCAGGAAAAACTGGGAGTTTATTGCTGAGATCAGAGCTAATGGGGGAATTTTAGAGGATAAAGACAGGTCTGGGACTGACACAAGAGAGTAAGAAGACAGTGACTGGAAATTATAATGTCATGGATACCCTAAAAAGTCATAAATACTCTCGGGTTTGCCTTTATAGACAGGGACAGTTGCATTCAGAGCAGTTTTTCTTTGCAAATTAACCAGCCAGGTCAGCCCATAGACTGACAAGATGCTTGAAACATCCCTTAAAAAGACTTCAAATTTACAGAAAAATATTTTACAACTGCAATACTCAGTTTGTGAGGGTGAAGGATAACTGTGTAAGTATGAAAGGCTATGAAAGTGAACAAACAGTTCCCTGAAGGTTTGGGTTTTTTTTTCTGAGTGTTTTGGTTTTTTATTTTTCAGAATCTTTTAAAATATTTTATATTCGAAAGCAAAACTATTTCTGGGCATGCAGGATTTCCTCATTCCCTCAAACATACTTTTAAATTTACCATGCTTTCCAGATAGCAATAGACTAGAGAAGGATGGAGTACATAGTTAATTGGCATTTTCCTTTTGGAATTGTGTAATTAGTGTGATAACTTTGTTTATATTTAATGGATGATAAATCGCACACCCCATCTATCTTCAGTCACACCCCCCACCATCTTCAATGTCAGTCCTCATTAAAACTATGCTGTGGCCCACCTATAACACTGACGTCTGTTCACAGCCACAGCTCTCACTGGCATCACTCTGACCATCACTGCATATTTGAGCATAACCTTATCCTATGTGTGCATAGAGAACGCAAGTATATTTTTAAGCTGTGTGTCCAACAGGAAGTAATTGCATGGTCTGACATGAGAATGTGACAAGAGTTACAACAGGCAAGGAAAGATCTTAAGCAGAACCCCTGTAATTTTTTCCATTCTTAACTTGCAGGCTGATTTCCCTTCTGTTCCTCATAAACTGTGCTCTGTGCAAAATTGCCACTATAAGAATGGAGGGACTCAATACCCTATGGGCAACAACTCTCCTTCACAGCTGGTCCGTATCCCAAAAGGAAAAAGGATTGCTATTGTGTTCTCTTCATGTCAGCATCAAACATTGTGAGCACACATAAAAGTTCTCCTCAAATCAAAACTAAAAGACCACTCAAATTGCCCACTGCTGTCTAAGTATGCATTTGGGCTCTAAGGCTGGTCTATACTGCTAAGTGAGGTGTGAGTCCTGGATCAGACCTATGAACTCTAAGACCCTTAATGCGCACATTTCCCTTCTTTCTAGACAGCTGGATGCAGTGTGGCTTGATCCAGAAACACGCAAGAGATCTTTGCAAAGTAAAGTCCTGCAACTTGATCTTTCTACTGCAGGAGTGCTGGAGGACAGACCCCACTCCAGCCTCTGGGAACCAGCACTGAGGGTGGGTGGGAAGCTGAGCCACTGCACATACTTGAACAACATTCACATGATGCAGGTACTACAGAAGATGATATTTAAAAGTAACCTATGGCTAAAGTAGGCAAATGGAATTTCCTGGCACTTGACTGCTTGTCAAAAATTCCCTCTGGTGGGCATTTGTTCAGAGACAGAGCCAGTCTTTCTCAACTAGGCCATGTTACCCATCCCAACATTAGCATATTTCTATTAAAACATATGTTATTTTGTTCAATTATGACATTTTGCTTCATTCTTAGCCTGAAGCGATATTTGAGATATCACCCCAACACTCCATAATTATAAAGATATACCCTATACATTGCACTGAAAAATTGCAAGACTTGAAAAGCATACAGACTACTCAGGCATTCTATTCTTTGAGTACAGTATAGAGAATAATTATGGTTTCTCATATTCTCGGAGTAATTAATTTGAAGAATTTAATTATATTTTTCATATTAATTATTAATGTATTATTCACCCGGCATAGTCAGTTCATAATTCATAGATGTATTAGTCAAGTAATTTAGTTGATGAATTTCATAGTTTTGAATAAGTTACTCTTTTTTTTTTAATTATTCACTCAGCTCTAGGAGTATCTGTTGACTTGAATTTCAGCTGTAGTATGGCAACTTCCTTTTTCAGATTATTTTCTGTGTTTATACCAAATATTGTAAATATTTGGTATTAAATCCAAAAGCTAGCAAAATGCTGCCCAGTCCTTTAATGTGCTTTTATGTAAGGTTAATTTACAAATAAATGGTAGTTTAATCTTATTAACAAGTTCAAATTTTTGACCTTTACACCTACTTACATTTAAAATTCAGTTTTCTTACATAAACTAAGGGGCTTATTTGCTACTGTTCCCCCTCATTTAAACTAATGTAGAATCCAGTCCTCATATTTACCATCTCATTGATGCTAGAATTACACCAATGATGATGTATACATTTATCAGTCTATGGGTTTTTTGTCATTAGTTTTATGCTCAGATAATTCTGTTTCTATCTGGAAACTTCTACCCATGATAGAAGAGAACAGAAGTAAGGTTTCTACATTATGCTGCCAGTTCAGCAGGGCAATTTAGCTTAGCCTAAACAACAAGCATACAAGTGGCCTAGAAAATTTCCAGGGAAAATAATGTGATCACACTGGGAACAGCACCTCTGGAAGTATATCAAGTAACAATTTTGTTCTGGCAAAGAAATTACACACAGGATCATTTATCAAATCATTTAATATCTAGATTTAGTGATTGTATCACTTAACTGGGGTCTATAATACCGGTAGAAAACCAGAAAAGAATGTGTATATATACGTATGTATATATTTGGGAGCTGTGTGTGTAGTTTTATAGTTTTATGTGGGTTGTTTGCTTTTTTTTGCGTGTTTTTTTTGTTTGGTTTCTTTTTCTTTCCCCCAGACAGAAAGTGGCTTGTGTGTGAGTATATAGAACAAGTCAATTCTGGGAAATAACTGAGTAAGTGTGTCCTAGTTCAGCAGGAGGGACCAGTTATCATTGTGTGGGGGTGATCAAAGCTATTTTTCTACCCCCTCTACTCATTTCCCAAGAACAGTGGACCATTTGCAGCAGCTACCCAGGGAGTCGTTAGCACCTTCACACCCAGCCTGAGGGGGTGTAGCTAATGGACCATCAATGGTTCAACAATACCNGAACTAGGACAAAGTGAAAAGCCCTGAGTGAAATATACTTTATTCATAATGTTTCTGGATCTGTTATTCTTCCAAATACAGTTATTTCTATTAATTATTTTTATTAACAATAATATTTTTTTTTAGAAAAGTTAGTCCTGTACTCTAAAAAAATTGCAATAACTAGTTGCAGTGAAATGGTACTTAGAAAGGTTTTAATGGTAACACGGCACTGTAGAACTGATCTTTGGAATGCAATGCATAGTTTGAAACTTTCCTCCCTGTACAAACCTCAGAGAAGTTTCTTTTTAAGAGCTCTAAAAATAATATTGCCATTTTTTCAAAAGAACCCTCTATTTAGATTACATTTATTCCAAGTTCTCTGCATATTAATGTTATCACATTTACCATTTGTGCATTGCTGTTTCACACAAATTCAGTGCCTATGTTAAACCTCAAACACAAAGGTATATGCCAAACCTTATATGATTTCCAAATCCATTATTATAATACAATATTCTAAACGAAAAATTTCCAGCTACAGGTTGCTTCTTTCAGGGAGAAAAGTGATTGTGTTTTGGGTTGTTACCTTGCTAGCAGGCAGTCCATACGCTGCTAAATCTTGTAAACTAACTATAACTAGGTATAAAATTCATAGGGAAAAATGTAATTTATCACAAGTGCACAGCTGGTGTATGCTTCTAAGTGGTTGTTTCCTAATCTGATATAAACCTGTTCACAGCCCTGGTATGTTATTGAGCTATAAAATCAATAACAAATACCATGCATGATTCCCTGAGAGATTAACCATTTATTCCAGTTGTGAAGAACAAATGAAGGTTAAAGCAAAGTATCTGCTTTAAGAAACATGTGTGTGTGTGCACATGAAATGAAACAAAGTAAATCTCTTATAGATTAATTGATATTAACTGTAAAAACAACATAGGATGATTTGTTTGTTTTCATCATGTTTGTATATTAAAGTAAATGATTTTCAAGCTCAGATTTACATGCAGTTTGTTTTCTCTGTCCTGCCCAAACTACTTCATACGTGATTTGCATTTTTCTTTCCCCCAAATGTTTCACAATTTCTTTGCTCTTTTCTTTAATTGCAACAAATATTTCAGGGAGAACTGCCTGGGGCAGACTGAGCATAAAAACCGAAAGCTGCAATGATAAAAAATACAGTGAGCAAAATTGTCATGCCCTTTCTTCCTGGCTCACAACTGTAAAAGCTGTGGATGTTTAATGTGTGCATGTGCAATGAGAAGGAAGTGAGAGATCAGAGTCGTAGTGAGCAGCAATAAGAGTGAGAAATGAGTGGGAGGACTGAAAGGGGAGAGCAAACTGGCTCCGGGTGGGCAGAGGGGCACGGCAGGGGCGGATGAGGGGGGAGTGTGTCCAAGGGATCTGGCTGGGCATTGCGGGAGAGATGCAGCCTGTGTGTGTTTTGTGTCAGGCTGTGAAAAGCAAGGCAGAGATGAGTGGAAATGCAACAAAATTCCGTGGTATTCCTAAGGATTGACTGGGCTGGCAGTGTCTAAAAAACCTAAATTTTTAAGCAAAATATAGCTGTTAGCCTTAGATGTAGTAGAACCAAACCGAAAGCAGTGATTTCAAAATGGGAAAAAAACTCCTTCTGAGTCAAATTCTTTGCTGGTTTATGTGCAAAAACATCTGATATAATCTTACCACCAGGGCTGTCTGTCTAACTGTGTAGAAGTATAAAAAGATACTAGTATAATTTTAATGGAATTAAGCATTCCTTCTGTGATCTTTGGATTTTTTTCAACCCCTGTATGTGCTTAGCCACTTGTGCCTGTTGGACTTCCTCCTTCATATATGAGTTAGTTGTGATTCATCCTTTTGCATTGTACGTGGTTTGTAAAGATTTTGCAATGAAAGACGCTTGTGGTGATTTTCCTTTAGCCTAATTCCATCAACTTCAGAAGTGCTGCTCCTGGTTTCGCTGAAACAAGATCAGAATTTGACCTCAAAACACCCCAGTGAGAACATTATTATTTATACTTTGTAAAAGAATACATTGAAACACCCGGTTTAAGTGATTTGCCTGAAGGCACAAAACTCAGTGCCATAGCAGACTTGAATGAATGAATCCAAATGCCAGTGTCCTTGTTCTAAATGACAGATGTACTCTGGATTATGCTCACATGAAAAAAATCTACTAATACCCATGGACTTAAAAAACCAACTTAAGTCAGAGAAGAACCAGGTCTCTGTCTACTTTCCATGAAGAGAAAGGCAATGATAAACTGTTTCTTTCTCTGCAGGTGTGTCAGCTGCTTAAGGGATAGGAAAATTCCTCTTTGGAAAGGTGAGTCCTTCAGGTTTGGAGACTGTCCTGTAACAGGTAATGAATTTTTACCCTCTAAACTCCGTGGAAAGTTAAAAAAACCCCGACAACAAAACAAAAACAAAAATAAATCCACAAAAACCCAGAGAACAAAAAAAACCCCAAACAAACAAATAACAAACCAACCAAACAAAAAAACCCCAGAAAAACAAAAAAGAAAAAAAAAGAGAACTCTCAAAGAAAAATATATGCCAAGTTTAATTTAACATTTTTCTATTTTTGCTCTATTTGTAATTTAATGTTTTAATTATAAAGGTTTATTAGAACATTTTAATTGTTTATTCATCGATCTGAGACACTCAATGGAATTGCTTCACTGGGACCAGTGTGTTGCAGTAAAATTGCAACACACAGGAGGCAGATCAAGCTGGTAACACTGGCAGTCTCATGGGTGCTAAAATATCTTCAAAGTCAACACATTTTCTGCTGGGCAATAAGAGAGAAGACAGCAAGTAACTCCAGTCCTCTGCTATTTTTATTGCCTCTATGGTTGTCTGTATACTTTTTTTGTGTAGTCTGCTTTATCAGTCATGAAGCTAACTGAGCTCAGCCCCAGCCTTGGTGGCATTATTTCAGGCTATCACATGGATACACTGTACACAGGAATGCTGCATAACTGTTCTGAGTGATGGTCAGCAGAGGCAGCAAAATGGAGGTAATGCCATGTCTGAGTTTTATGCTGCTGATTCCCTTTACAGGTGTAATGTCAGAAGTTTGATGCACTTTAAAGATTATGCTGGATTTTTGGGACTGTTTTGCAGTAAGAAATTTGATGCAGCAGATACTGAGAATAGCTGACAAAGAAATTATTTGATCTTCCTTTTAAGCCTCTGGAAAGTCTGCTCTCAGACTGTAATTTCCTGGAATTTATTATTCACAATTATTCACTGTATTTTGTTTTGGCAAATCTTTTTAACTCTGTTTTGATCATGCACAGTCTCCCATGAATAATCATCATTTCAGACTGGAGCTGTTGTGATAGGTCAAAAGAGAGATATGGCACTGTCATGCTTGTGACTGCAAAGGGAAGAAATAACTTCTAGTGCAGCATTTGCAAGTGTGGATATAAAATTTGGCACCTGTAAATATTCATGTACATACACTTGCAACTATGCTCTGGGCTTGATCCAAAGCCACTAGAGGTAACCGAAAGAATGAATATTCATGTTGGTAAAACTTAATTCCCAAATGGTTCACTGAAAGTAAATGGAAAGGGAAAGCAATATAGGAAAAATGCATTAATGTCACTAAATTTGCAGAGGAAGAAAGGCCCTACTTATTACATTCAAATACTTGTCTGGTGTCTTTACTTATATGTCAATGAAATAGCACACATGCACGCAAATACTATTACAGTCTCCCTTTTAAGACTTTCTTTTCAAAACACAGAAACTCTGCTCCTTTACAAAGAGAAGTAAGGAAAAACCTGGAATTCCAAAATTCGAAACTTGTCCAGCAGCAAGGAAGCACTTTCTTTTTCCTTTTGCTCTGTATAAGAAGAAACTCAAAACGCTGGAAAGTGTTTTTGATTTAGTACATTTTCCTCTAAAGTTCAATGCATAATACAAGCAGGAGTTAGCAGCTTTCATTTTCTCTTAGGAAGTACACCCAATTTCCCACATATGTGAAATTATGTACATTTCAGTCCTCTAAACTGAGCAACAGAGCAATGCAACCAAAGAAGAGTGTATCTTTGGATTTTGGGTGAACTGCTACTATTTTGCTAATTTCAAATTATTTTTTTCTCTTTAACAGAAAGGTCAAAAAAATAATTTTAAGAGTTAAATGATCTTGTATGGGTCTGTATGGGCAAATTCAAAGTTAGAATGCAGAAATTTCTATGTAAGGCAGAGGCTGAATTTGGGATATGCTGTTGTTTGACTCTGACATAGGTTTTGCTTGGCTTGTCGTCACCCAATGGCATTGTTGCCTTAGGGTTTTCATGAATTTGTAGATTTTTATACTTCTAGGTAGTTTCTTACATACAGCGTAGCTAACAACCTCTTACCCTGTGTTAGCTGTCTTCAGGGTCAGATAATAGCTGGAACACTACGCAAGGAAAACATGTACCAGAGCTAAGGCAACTAGATACCATGTTAGTCAAAATAAGAAAGCAAAGCCCAGCAACCTTGGAGAAGCTCCAATAAGCGAAAAGGGTCTTAAGACCTCCAACTCAATTCTAGGAGAGGC